>JARHVA010001759.1:1707500-2307500 GCA_037957365.1 Torreya grandis
TGGAGTAAATTAATTCTATTTGTATGGTATGTATCACACTAATTCCAAAGTTAATAAACTTCCTCATGCTTGGTAAGATATCTTGGAGATATCTTAAGAGGTGGCTAGCTCTTATCACTAGAGGGTTGTGTTACTTCAAAATTTAAAGCACATCAATGTACTATCAAAATTATCGATAGTGTGTCAAAGTATGTATAGACATGGAATGAAAAAAACAATTATGCCTAAGATTTTTTTATTTGGGTTATATACTATCTATGGTAGGAATATATTTTATTTTGTATTTTTTTGCTAAGAATATTTTGTATGTTCAATAATATTTCACCCAATGATTATCTATCTCGTGAAAATTGATAATATGGCTCATCTTCCCATAGTATAGGTGAAGAACCAATATTTGGCATGGATAAGACCTCATCAAATGAATAATCATGGTCCATGCATATATTATTAGGTTCCTTAGTAACTATTTCAACTATAAAAGATACATGCCCAACATCTTAGGAGGAAGGTTGGTCAAAGGATGAGAAAATCTAGTGAATTGATATGGTCTTGTCATGGCATGATCTAGGAGCATACTCTTAATAGGATCAAAGGTTACTAGATCAGAGTGGGAAGAAGCTAGTAATTGATCCATCATAGACTTGTGATCATCAATGAAAGAATAAATAACATGAGATGTAGTGGAAGAAGAAGGAACTACATCTACTAAGTGAATACTATGTACATGTATAGTAAATTCATAATAATTATGTAAAGAAGATCGATATCAAATAATTTATTCCTCTTTGGATTAAACATAACCAAATAGGAATGGGTCATAAAAATAATATCCATCAACATAATTAGGTGTACTAACGTCAAATTGGAAGGCATAAATTACTTTATTAATCAAAGAATAATAAGGAATTAATTGAAGTTAGGCATGAAGATTGAAGCGATACTTTTGTTTGTTAAATTATAGTGAGATCAAGGTTATAAAGAAGGGGGTAATTTAATGATAATGATATAAGGTATACTTGAAGATTTATTCTTGATTCTAATATCATCAATTATTTCATATTCAAAACCTAAAAGGTTATGTGGTATGTTACCCATAATCTCAAGGTGTCCATTATAGTTTTGGTTGGATTTGATAGGATGATTAAAGCATTGTGATTCATGAAATGAGATATTAGCTTAAGGTTCAAGGGTGGGTATTTTAAAAACATCATTTTCTTTTAATTGTTCAAAATTATAAGGGTTGGTATCACCTTGAGTCTTATATATAGCACTGTTGTGAGGAAATTTGACACATTGGCATTAGATGAAGCGATGGCTCTCATACGATGCATCCTAGGTCAAGAAAGTAAAATATTATAGGATAATGGAAAATTGAATATCATAAACTTGACTCTAACCCTAATCTCAAAGGGAGGCATTTATTTTTAATGATATCCTTGGCACATACTTTGGGTATATTTGAAGTTGTATTTAGAGTATCCAATAGTCCTAATGAAATCAAGATAAGTGACATAAGTGCCTAATTCTTCATAAATAAAATCATGCTTGACATGGATATCACCCATTTTGACACTAATTAATAAAGGGGGCCATCTACATGAAGTAATATCTAATCAAGAATCATATAATCAAGAGGAAATTTAAGTGGAAGACAAGCATCCAAAAGTTTCATTGACTTGTATGGACATCTCTTCACACTATTGGAGAATATTATCCTTAAACCCAAAAAAACAAGATTCATGTCCTATAGTGGAGGTATAGGGATATTAATTTTGAATATAATTTTCACTAAGTGATTATAATGATGAGGGGAAGTCCTCATGAGTTCAATAAAATTAATTTGAGAAGGCAAGAGAGAAATTGTGATGGGATCCCAATCATCATATCCTGGGGTATTGAACTAGACTGAGATAAAGGTGTGTAATACCAAATTAATTTAGTAGAAGGAGGAGCTAACTTACATTTAAATGAAGCTGAACTATAGTGGTATTTTTTTCCCAACATATTTTGACCAAGTGGATCAAACTTCATTGATATTTTTTATTAATGTTTTTGCACATGAGAAGTAAAAAATACTTGTAATGATTTGGTCGATGTAGTAGCAACAAAGAAGGAATATAAATAGACAAAATAAATAAGGTTAGAATATAAATTGATATAGTATATAGTTATGAATAATAGACTATATCAATTTGGTATATTTTTTAGTAACTGAAGAAGGAATAGAAATAGACTACATCGAGTTGGTTGATGTAGTTTATATGGTTTTAGTTAACTATATCGAGATAGCTAATGTAGTAGCAATATAAGGATGAAATATATTATACTACATTGATTTGATAGATATGGTTTAGAGATGATTATAAAATGGAATTAAAAAATTCTATGTTTTAACTATTGGTTGTGAGAGTGACTGTATCATGTTGGCATAGATTTTCATATGCTAAACATCTGTAAATGAGATGGATATGTGTCTTGAACATTTTGGTAAGTGGGAATGTTGTTGTAAGTATAATTGGACAAATATCAATGTAAGAGACTACATTCCTCATATTATTTATGTTGACCACATTTTCATCATTGGTTAAGGAATGAAGATCAGCTAAACTTTTTACAAGATTAGCGAAAAGGGGTTGAGTATTAGAAGCTTGATGATTTAGAAGTGGGTCTTTATAGATGGTAAGGTGAGCATTAGCTTGATTGAGAGAATCATGATTAACTTTGGAATAATTTGATTTATCTACCTTTGATGTAGGGACATAATTTCCTATAACCTTATTAACCATCTCTTGTCTCTGATTTTTGACTTTGTTTTTTCTTTTGTACTTTTGATTTCTCTTTCATATAGTTACCTTGCTTCACTTCTTGTCTTAATATATGAATTTTGTCTTAAATAAGATCATAAGCCTCCTTAATTACATACTACCCTTATATATTGATGTCCTATCACCACATCATCATCCTCTACTCTATCCCATCCTATCACACACACCATCCTCTCATCCATCAAGTTTCATGAATTCAATCTCTTACATGGTTCAATTTTTCCTTCCTCCATAGCCTCATAGACTCAATGCATGGATATAATGTCATTATACACAATAGGGCTCATGTGTCCCTCCATATTATATATTTAAACTCCCTTATACAATCTAAATAGATAATTTCATCCCCAATATAGAAATCTTAAACCACTCTTTCCTTATTTCTTTACTAGCTCCTTATAACCTTGTTTAGGAATAAATATTGATGTTTTGAAAAATACATAGAAGTTACAGGTAAACTAAGGAAATATTTAGACACCCATTATCCTCTTTTATCTTCTTACAAATTTTTATCTCACAAATCTCAAGGTATACCACCTAACTTAACACCTCCTTCTCTCAATTAAGTCTCTTTAAGCCTAAAACCCACCCCACAATCTTGGATACCATACTGTATAGTCATGTATGATACAAATCCTCATTAATCCTCTTCAACATGAAAAATTAAATATAATTCCAAAGTTTCATAATTTTTAGAGGGTGAAGACTCAAGTTAAGTCAATTACAAGATCAAACCCTAGTTCTCTATTGTCCACAAGCCTATGTAGGCTGAGAGCATAAAAAAGATAAATTGGGAGTTTTAAACACTTTAAAATGAAATAAAATATATTTTAGGTTATTCCCCACCTATCCTCACCATTTCTAATAATTGTTTGTGCTTTATTAATCACAAAAGGTCTCCAATATGCATTGTTCTAGAATGTTGAGTGCTCTTTAATGGAATGTATGATAGTTTGAGTGGACTTTTGCACTTATAAATATAATTTGAGTTATCCAAATGAATCAAATGATTTTATAAGATCTCTAAAACCATATCTCAACCTATCCCATCACTTTTTTGGCTTTGAACAATCTTTATTGATCTTTTACATGTGTTTTAACAGTGTTCTTGGATGTGATCACAAGTCTTTGTCTAAAGTTGAGGAAAATATTGATTTCAAAATTGTATCCAAAAATACTCTTTAAGTATTAAATGTTTATAATCACTCAAAAAAATTTAAAAATTCTCAAAATAATACCACTTACCCTATTTGTTGTGAGAGATAAGTTGTTACTATTTCAACTGTATCGTAACTACAAATTATATCCAAGATGAATTAAAACTACCTAATATTTAAAAAAATTAATTTATTATAAACTCACTATAATATAAATAAGACTCAATTATCTCAATAAGATTCAATTAAAATTTCTTTTCATTGATTATTGATCATGCAATGCTTTAAAATACACAATTATAACAAAACAATGTTCTTGCATATGTTATTGGGAATATCATTGATTCCTTGTCTCCAAAATATTTTAAACCTCTCCTCATAAAAATATTATACTAATTTATTAATACTCACTCTAAAATTATCTAATCTTTTAGATCATTTCTGCACCTTATTATTATTCTAAACATGTAAATAAACTTCTTATTCTTGCCAACTCCATGTAAGTGGAAGTTACAACTTGTATTTTCTTAGATATTATGATTTATTACCATGAATTATACATGGAAACACCATTATAAACCTTCATAGTACCATATATTACCTTCACAAACATTTTACAACCTTTATATTCTTCACAAGACCCAATTATCACTCTAAAGCATAGTTCTAGAATTCAAATTTTAAAATTTTGGTTTTTGGTAAGAATACCTATACAATAAAATAACACACCATTATACAACTTATAAATACTCCTAAACATTATAATGGACACTAAAATACCCATCACACCCACACAAGACCAAAGATTGTCATTATGACACTAGAAAACATACTAACTTCTTTATTACTTAGTGATGATTTGCATTAACCTTGTCATAGGCTTGTTGACATTCATGGATCATAATTTCATGATTTAAATTGGGAAAAAGTATAATTTTACATGAAGTTCTTAAGTTTCCTACATGTTTCATGAAAATTCCCCTAACTTTCATGATACCAACAAAACTTTTGTGTTCATACCAATGTTTTGTAGGGTCAATAGGATCAATTTATCTTGCTTAAGGTTTAGGGATATGTTTTTATATTTTTATATATGGAATGAGGTTTTTAAATGTCAAAATTGTTTACATATGATGATTAAGAGGTAGGACACTTGGAAGTACTTTCCATCAAAGGTTGGCAAAGATTTTCCTCATTGAAGCCATCAGGAAGAATAGCATGATTGGCGTGTATGGAATCATAAGTATATGTAACACCATCATTAATATCACATTTTTTAAGATATCATAATCATATGAGTTCCCAAGATATTTTTTTAAGACTCAAACTATATTATAATAAAATCTTGGTGGTTAGCTTGATCAAGGGCCTCTTTCAAATATTTTGGAGAGAGAGTCTTGAATCTATATTGTATTTTAAGATGGAGAGAATTACTAAACAAATAGAATAGGTTGTTATCTTACATGTTATGTTTGAATTTTTTAGATAATTATTTTCAAAACTTAATGAAATTTTGGGTAGTTTTAGATTATAATTTTTTATAGTTAATTAAATGGGATAAATTATTTTCAGGAAGATCATTGGTTCAAAATTCCTGAACTAAGGCATTAACTAAATATTCTAAGATAGAGATAGTATTAGACTTATGTAGATTGTAACAATCTAGAGCATCACTTGAAAATGTTTTGTAAGTTATTTATCTTAACCCACTCTTTTTAAAAGTTACCAAAATATTTAAATGCAAAGCAAGATCATTAGATCCATTATATGTGATATTAGGAGTGATACCACCTATGTCTATGTTTATGATTTTAGGAATAGATGGTTCATTTTGAAGATGTTTGATGAATTTATCAAGAAGTGGGGTTTCAGTAATAAGATTACCCTATGCATCTCTAGGTGGTGGAGGGTCATTTGGGTTTTCAAATCCCCATTAAGGTTATTGAGGATGACTTTGCAATTGAAAGAGTTGATTTTTTATTTGTATCATTTGATTAGAATTGTTAGTTTGAAATGTATCCATTTGATTCATGGATTACAACAATTTAGTATTGATATTTTGTTGACTAGTAGAGGGAGATTGAAATGCACTAGTGGTAGTATTGATGTGAGTGTTAATATGGGTGGTTTAGGTAGCTCCAGTAGAGTAAATAACCTCCATGGTGTTGGATATAGTAGACATGGTGAAAAATAAGGAAGGGGAGAAGTCTATATTGACTTACACAAATAATGTATAAATGGTATTTGTAGGTGAATGGTGATACCTATGTGGGGTCCCATCATGATATTATAGATTATCATAGGATCTTTTCTCCAATGTTGAGACTTATGATTAATAAATAGGATCATTTCAATAATATAATCAAGGTCACTCTCATACTCAACAATAGGCATGTGTGGAGGAAAGTTAAAGGGATCAAGAGGTTGAGTAATAAGGATTGAATTGTAATCTATTATTCTACTATAAATGGAATAGTGTTTTTATCCTAGTTATTTATAATATTAAAATGAGATTTTGGAGATTTATGGGAGTTAGTCAAATCTATCATATAATATTATTTTCTCTATTTTTAAACTTCAAAAATATATTGCATAATGGAAGGTTGGACTGGGAATTGAATTGGCCTAGCCAAGGAAAATAAAATACATAATAAGTAACTATATCACCCAACTCAATGAAGTAAAATAGTTAAAATAATATAAAACTATTTGATGTAGTTTGTTAACTAGAAATTTTGATAAATAGACTATATCCAGTAGTGTAATGTAGTCTATTAGAAAATTTAGATATAGTTTGGAAGTGAATTGTATCAAAATATTCACTTTAGTTACACAAATGGGAGATATTAAATAGACTTTCTTGACTCAGTCGATATAATTTAGAGGATTGAAGATAATAGGAAATAGATAAGGTTAAGTTGTTTAATGTAGTCTGTAGGATAAGTTTTTGAGAAATATAGGCTAGAACTAGATTGTATTGATATACTTGATATAGTTGTAAATAAATGGGATAAGATATAAAAAAATAGACTATGTCAAGTTTTTTGATAAATTAAAGTATGTATACACCTAATACTCTCAAAATTTTATCTATTATTGATGCTCTCTATCTTAAAAAAACTTGTCGAGTCTCAATCTCTCAAGTGCACACCCCTTTAAGCATTGCATTGAGAAAGGGGTGTGCAAACCATTGGTGATTCACAAGATTGTTATCCATTTTTTCCATTTGTTATATAAACACTTATCTCTTGAAAATCATTCCCCTGAGATCATCCTTCTCTTTTATACACTCCTCCAATCTTTTACCACCTTCAGTACCCATTTTCCTAACCTAAAACCTCTCTTGACAGTTTACATGACCAGGTCGACCTTGTACTCTTATTGGAAAAACTTATTTAGGGTCTAGGTTGGCTCTTGGCTAGCCTAACCTGTAACCTAATGAATTTTCTTCAATAAGAATATTAGGTCAACTAGTTCAACCCTATCATCCAAAACTTTTGAAAGGGTTTAGGGTTAAATTTCCCTATATATACATAATAATTTTACCATTATTTAGAGAAGAAAAGAATAAGTAAGATATATTAAACATCTGCTTATCCACCATTTTACTTGAAGAGCAAGATTAGGGTTTCATAGTTTCTTTGGAGATATAGATCTTGTCTTATGGAGAAGTCTTTTGGATGGATTGATAGGTTGTGTAGCCTAAAGCTAATTTATCCTTGTCATCCTTACATAGCACAATAACCTCTTGAAAGTCACCTTGGCTAAGGTAGAGATTGAGGATCATCAGGTTCATCTTCAAAGGTAAGTACTCCTAATTTTTTTCCTCATTTTTAAGAGTGGATAGATATGCATTTTTACTTCTCTTCCATGTATTAGGATTTTGTATACATTGACATGAGTATATGTCTTATATACATGTTTATTTTTTGTTGTTTATTACCCCCACTTTGTGCCATAAGCTTTGGCAAGAACTATATTAGATTTATTTTCTTTACTTGATATTAATATAGTTTATATGAAAACATAAGACTTAGTTAGGGTTATTTCATGATTTTACTTGACTAGAGGCTTTGGAAACCTCCCTAGTGATATTATTTTCCATAAGAAATCCCCTAGTGAGGTTCTAGCAAATCCATATTGGCCATGTTCTTGATTACCTAATGTATCCCCAATTGGAATTGTAAGTAAGATATATCTTCTCTGAGCTAGGATTTATTTTTGGATTTGATTCATTTCTAATTGCATACATTCTTGAAAACCCAACTTAAATATAACCCTTGTAATTTCTCTTTCACATTTTTTATTTCTATTTTTTTTTTTGAAATACTTGGTTGACCAGGATAATATAGTTTCTAACTTATGTTTGTAGATTTAACACATAGTCACATAAAAATGACTATGTTCTTTTTATGTAGGTCTTCATCAGATACAAGTTACTGTATCAAATAGGTCAACATAGTACTTTTATTCAATTTAGAAAGCAAACTATGTCAAATAAGTTGACTTAATCTCTAATTCAGCTCAAGAACAACAAAATAAGTCATTCAAGTCAACTTAGTATCATAGTCAACTTATAGATAACAAACTAGGTTGGTTAGGCTAGTATAGTCATCTTAAATAAGCTTCAGTAAATAAGGAATTGTAGAACTAGGTCAACCCAGTTGACACAATTTCCAAAACTTGAAAGTAGCATTCAATGTACTTCAATATAAATTTCATAGTCCTCAGTTTTTTTTAAGCCACCAAGGTTCCTTTCTTTCTCTCTCTTTCAATTCAATTCTTCCTTGTAGTTCTATTTTATAAAGTTTACAATCTTTAAAACTATAATCATATAGTAAATTAGGTTGACCTGGTCGACCTAGTTCTGTATTCAATATTTTGTATGAAAGAATAGGTCAACCTATTCAAATTAGTTCTTAAGGAATCTTGATTTTATAGTACAATAGTAACCCTGTCGACTCTATTTTATAATATTTGCATACATTGGCATTTGAATCATCTCTGTACTATGATTAAATTAGGAATTAACAACTATATGCTAGTAATTACTTTCACTTTTAGTTGTTTGCATGATTAGAATAGATAACATAGTTTAATTAGGTGGTTTTTCAATATACAGTTTAGTTTCACTATTTTTCTCTTTCTTGCACACACTAATAAATCACATAATTTCAAAATACATTTAAACATTTGTCTTCCCAAGGCCTACCTACTTATATTTCATCACCAAGGGGGAAGTTGACTTAGTTTTATATCTAAGTATAAATACATGGTTAATGGTATATATTGGCAAAGGACCCAACACCCTTATCATTGTGAGATTGTGAAGTGAGGGGGTAGGCCCTAATACCAAGCTAGTACCATTACCAACATAGATCCCTTTCAACCTAAACATCCTAAAACCATCCATAGATTGATTTTTAGTTCCCTAATTTTATCTAACTTCGTTATCACACTTAAAATAACACTTTATAATAATATAAAAACACTTAGTATTACCACTTAGTTAGCATATACTTTTTAGTTGACTATTTGCTCTTTACTCATTATATGTTGTATTACAAAAACTTGCATTCGTCGGTGTTAGTGCAGGGTTTTATGTTGTGTTCCAATTTAATCATCCTCATTGATCCAATTATTTGTGTTTTTTTTTCCATTTATTCCTTTAAAGTACATTATAAAAATATATATCTTTAATACATTGTCATTCTATTAGACACAGTCTCTTACAGTCTATTTTTTCCTGATTGCAATACTGAGTCAATCTGGTCGACCCAATTCTCATTTTTTCCTATCAAGTTATAGTATTAATTTGACCTAGTCAACTCTATATCCTTATCAGGCTTCCCCTAGTCTTAGGTTACAATACTAAGTCAACTTGGTCAACTTTGTATCCTTATTAGCTCAGTTTCAAACCCTATTTTCAATACTAGGTTGACCCTATTAACTTTGTACTCTTATCTATCCCTTCCTATCTCTTTACTTTTGCATCAAATTTGCCTTACCTAATATTTCTCCTTCATCATGAAATTCTTGCTTGAAGATAACACTGAGTTGAATTCAACAAATATGATGAGTCTTACCAACCCTAATAGGTTCTCCTCAAAGTAGTTGTGGCTCTTATCCTAGATGAAAGTAATGTGCATATAGCCACTCACACTAAAAACTATGAGACCCTTCCTCATTATTATTCACTTCATAATACTCTGTTCTCATTTGAAGATCAACTCGAATTAGGGTATACATCAGAAATGATCTTCTTCATCAATGAATTTCCTCAACATTGAGGAAAGGATCCTTCTATTATTTTTCATCTCATGATAAGTGGTCAAGTTGAGGATCCCCATTCACCTTCTCCCACATTCTCACATAGATTTGGGGATACTAGCTTCTTTGCTTCTTGGCCTTTTCCCTCTATTTTGACTCCTCATATAATGACTTCTTATTCCTTTATTTCCTTTACCTTCATGGTAGTATCTCTACTAACATGGCAAATTCCACATCTAGTGGGCATCTTCCAAGACCCACTCTTCTTAATTCTTCCATTAGTGCATCATTTACTACCCATGGTAATCATGCCTCTAGTGTTGCTTCTTCTCATCCCTATACTAGTCCATCTTTTTCCACATAAGAAATTTATGCCACTAGTACCTTACTAACAAATTTTATCAAGATCCTACTAACACCCAAGTGGTAATCAATCCATTACTACAAGTTCTAATACTTCAAACAATGCTAATAATGCAACTCAAACCCATCAAATACTATTACAAACTCTTAATCAAATGAATTCTTTCTAAGATAAAAATCCAAATCAGATGATGCAAATGCAAAATCATCTTATCCATCTTCAAACCCACCCTCAAAAGATGCCATGGGGCATGCATAATCAAAATGTTCCCCCACCTCCGCTTTGGGATTCCCATGGTAATTTTATCCCTAAAACTCCTCATGTTAATAAAATAATCAAGTATCTTCAAAATGAGCCTCTTATATCTCAAGTTACTAATATCAATATAGGAGGTATCACCCCTACCATTTCTTACAATGGGTCAACCAATCCTACTCTTCATTTTAAAACATTTAGAAAGCTATATAAAGATTGGGTCAAGTTAAATACCTTTGACGCTACCAAGATATTAGCCAAAAATCTCATAGGTGATGCTTTAGATTGGTACAACCAACTCAAATCTCATTCTATTAATAGTTTGGAAGATTTAGTAAATTCTCTAGTCCAAGAGTTCCAAACTAGTGATTTCCTCGAGAATACATTGGCCCATTTTATCAATTATAAAAAAATTTGAGACCAAAACCACCCAATATTTCATTAAAAAATATGGAACTCCTTGTCTAATAAATGTGAACATAATATGGTAGATGAAAAACTATTTCATCTATTTACCAATGTTCTTTTTCCCAAGTTGTAATATTGGGTCTAGACTCTCTCTCTCTCCATGTACTTTGGAGGAGACTATTGGCCAAGCTAAGCATAAAGATTTATTTATGCATCAATTCGAGCCATCCCAACCTTTTATGGGTACTTTCATGTTACTCAAGAATAAGAATCATCATGCTACCAATGATGGTGTCACTAAATCTTATGATACCATTCATACTTTTCAAGTTGTTGTTCCTAACCAAACATTGGAATAATATTCCCCTCCTAACCACATCACCAATCCTCATTTATCTTTATCCAAATACATCAATATTCATAATCATTTATCCCTAGTGAAATTAAAAAAACATCTACCAAGGCCTCTCCTATGAGAACTTGATCCCACTCATCTTATGAAATCCTGGTATGATCCAAATAAATATTCTTGGTTTCATGCTAGTTAGAATCATTCTCATGAGGCCTATAGGTAGCTTCATTATTTGGCTATGGATTTCCTTCTTGGTCCTAATTTTGACCATGATTATATCATTTGTCAATCTCAACAAGCCCATGACATTGATTTAAAATCCCATGAAACACAAAATAAATCTCAAGCTTTAAATAAGGCTAATACTCATTTGGTCATCTATAAATATCCTCTTCTAAATCACCAAGATAAAAAAGACAAGCCAACCCCTTATACCAATAATTTTGACAAACTTATTGACCTAAATCCTGAATATAAGGTGGTCAATATGATTAATATGCAAAAGGTGTTTGATTTCATTTATCCTCAGCCTATTCACACACCTCAATTATCTCACATATTTCATGTTATCCAAAATTATTATCCAACTCACTTAAATGAGTTGGGAAATAATATATCATATCTTTTGATGAGCTAATTCCAACACCTCCCTTTGATAACACTTCTCATGCCATTTATACCATCCCTCTAGCTTATTTACCTACCACCAATGATACTCAAACTTTTATCCACACTTATTCTCAAACCAAACCTTCAACAACTACTCCATCTCCTTAAGATAATAAACAAACATGTCCTACAATTAAACCTTTTGCCTCTTACCAACATAAATTCACATGTACTTTAGCTCATTCCTCTGAGGACCTCCTTCAACACTATGCACCTTTTTCCAACAGTCCTCTTATGGGTTATGATGAGTGGGATCCTATCATGTAACTCAATAATCTCCCATCTCAAATCCCATTTCTTGAACATATGAAAACCTCTTCGTGGCACTATAACTATCTTATACAGCTTTTGTTTGAAATGAACATCCCTTGTCCTCCCCTAGAAGGATACAAATCCACCTTATTTAGATCAAAATATAGCATATTGCATTTGTGCAAAGAGATATCCATACATGTTGATGAGATAATAAAAAAAATTCTTTCCCTCAAATTCCCCATTATTTCTATGATTCTTGATGAGATTCTTCTTCATGCAAATGATCCTCCTCTTTTTATCAGTGTTCAAATTGGTGATATCCAAGTCAAGTGTGTCATGATTGATGAGGGTTATATCACTTGTGTTTCCTCTCTCAATTTTATCAAAACCCTTGGATATTTTAAATGCAATATTAAATCTACACGTAACACATGTCAAGGTTATGATCGAAGGTAAATTCATCCTTTAGGTTGTGTGTGGCTCTCCATTATAGTCTCACCTATTAGCATTCACATGAAGGTGATAATATTCAATTTTCATCTATCCTATAACATTCTGCTTGGTAGGCCATGGACTCATCATATGAGATTAATTGCCTCTTCTACTTGCCAATGTGCTAAATTTCCTCACAATGAAGCCATCTATAGTATTCAAGGTGACACTAATCCTTGGCATTTCAAACAATTCTAAGACCATGGTGTATTCAAGATTCCTACCCTTAAACCCTTACCTAGTGTTACATTTTGTGAATCTCAACAGTTTAAATTTCCTATCAATTCTACCTAAGGTTATAATGGTCACCCTAAACTCATTGGGAATATACCCCCTAACCTCCTATATTTTGATGATGATGAGTCTAACAAGATCAATCTCATGATTAAAATCTCAAAACTCTCACCTCATATCATCTCTCAGCTTCTCACTTTTTTTCAACCTCATTATCATCAACCACCTTGTGATAACATCCCCATTGTCTTAACTAAGACTCAGTATTCTATTCATCACAGCACATCGATTAACAATGTCATCCCTACCTACACCATTGACATTCATACACCTGATTATGATGATGGCTATACCTTAAATGATCCATTCTTAGGAGGTTTAGTTTAGGCTTGAGATGTTGAAAATATTGATTATTATTCCTCTTTGCTTAGTATTTTAGTATATCTTATAGTATTACATCCTATATTTTTCCTAACTTTAGTATTTTTACTCTTTATCATAGGGTAGATATGGTGTACACACCTCCAATTTATGAATAAACTCATAATATTATGCTTATGGATCATGCTATGACTGGTCCCTATCGCTCTGATAGATACCAAGACCCCTTTAGCTAAATTATCCTTGAGATGCTTGTGACTATCTTTTAGCCTTATTTTGACCTTGCCCCTCCCTTAGTAGAGCATAGTTTAGAATCTATTCTCACTTTAGCTAAGCCTCTTCCTATTTTTTATCCTATTTCTCCTTCAATTGAGCCTTATCTAGTTTTTGATCCTTCTCTTGGTGATGGTTTTCTCCCTTTATCATAATTGGCTCCTTCACCCACCAAATGGGCCAATCATCGTTATTGTGACATTCATTAATTTATTGGTCATTAAACTATATATTATACCCTATACCAATTTTACTCAGCTTCCATCTCCACTCCTCCTATGAGTACACCTACCAAGATTACTCATCGGTGTATTTGTTGCTTCCACAACACAGATAACCATTCATCCACATATTATCAAAAGTTGTGACAATATATCAACATCTTTCATCCCACTAATCCTCAACACTCAAAAAGGGATATATCACACCTAAAATTATTTCATAAGTATCTTTTTAAGTACAAATAGGTATATTTTCTCTAGTACCAATGTGGCACACATCACACTGATAGTTATTTCATCCTTCAACAACATCTCAAGGATCACCTCCTAACTATTCCTATACCTTCTACCCATCATCCCATTGTTCACTCTCTAAATAAGGCTCCCCATTATTCCTCATTATCTCCACCTCCTATGGTCCCTTCTTCACCTACTATTCCTCTACCCATTAATCCCTCACCTGTGGTTCCTTTTCCACCTGTAAGTCCCTCACTAGTGACACCTTCCCCACCAATGACCCCTTCATCTCCTATAGAAACCACTCCCATGTATTATCCTAAGCATCCCCTATATAATATCCCTCATTATCATGATCCTTCAATCATTTTTACCTTTTCTATCAAGAAGATTTGACATGAAGTATTTTCTCAACTTTCCTTGAAGATTGATGAAACTCTAGCTACAGTTTGAGTTCAACTTCATAGAAACTTATAAAATGCTATGGATAATGTGTGTGGAAAAAAATTAGTACTTATTATCACATACATGGTGTTCTTACATTTTCATTTGGATTGGATGTGTGCTCTAACTTTACATTTATCTATTCTTATATCATTGGACATTGTGTCAGATTCTTATCTATCTTACATGATGAATTTGATTTTGTAATTTATATTGCTTATTATGTCATTATGTTTTATTATGGAATATTTTTCATGATTACATTATTTTTCTTCTCACATTCATTTTCCTATGACTCCATTTTTATTTTTATGATTGTTTTCTATCTTATCTCTATAAACATATATAACTATTATAGTGGCTTGGTTATACAAACCTTGCTCTCTTTAGTAATTCATTCTTTACCATGTGATTAGTTTGAAAATAATTACTCTCATTATAATCTCCTTTCACTAGTCCACTTTGGATCTCCCTTTATTCCCCTTTATTCCCTTTCGTAAACTAAGCATACACATGGTTGAGACCTTAGATAACATGCTAGTTCATCATTAAGCCTAAGTGTTCTAGTCAGTCTTATCTTTGGATGCTTAGCTTATTTTCGCCTAAGCCTAAACCTAATTCATGTGTATCACTCTATATCTCATGATTAGTCATTCCAAATTTATATGGAGGAGGACTCATAAAATCCTTCAAAATCCAAATCATTTAATAAAAGGCAATGATCTAAAAAGTGGCATTCAAAAATTATCTAAAGTTATATCACACTAAAATATGTGATTCTAAACACATCTCCTTTTTTCTAATCGAATCTCAAACTCCACAATTGGCATCATGATAGAGCCAAGGTCCATTGGTGTGTAGTGGGCTAGTAGATTAGAAAAGGATAATAAAAAAATATTTTAGTGCTACCTACTTTCTCACACAAGTACCCAATCTTCACAGTAGACTGACGAATCTATAAGGGGTCCTAAAGAATGAGGAACACATTTTGGGAAGATAGGTCCATTTTAATTTTCTTGTTTAAAAACTACCTACATGATTTGATCTTAATAGAACACTTATTTGCCTACACAACTTTATGTCTATAGTGAACATGTATCCTCTATATATTGATGGTCACTAGTCACTTAGTGTCTTTTTCATGTCCTTAGTATGCCTCCTATCTCCTAAGGTTTTATCATAAGACACATAAGTTATGTTTTTTACATTCCCTTTTTTACTCCCTATAATCCTAATATTTTCACTTGAGAAATATTGTTTTGCTCACTGATCACTCCCCTAGGGATTCCATTTGTGAGTTGCATTGTAAGACCATGGATAGGACTCGGCCTTCCTCACAAATTAAAAAAAATTCAAATTACCATTCCAAACATCCACTTTTACCATATTTTCACATTATTTCTACCTCATTGGTTTTTCCTTTATGAGTTGCATTGTAAGACCATGGATAGGACCTAGCCTTACTCATAAAATCTTCCAATATCCAAGTCACCAAAAAATTAAATGTGTCAAATATGAGATAAGATATGATTGATTATGAGTTACACATCATTAATATGCTTCCCATCTGATTTAATATGTTTTATGCTTACTTCATTAATTTTTCATCTTTTATCTTCTTATTTTCTAATTGCATGTAAGAATCCAACCATTTTTCTTAAGTTTTTCATACTTCCCAACTTGAAATAGTGTGATTAATTTAAATCCATTTTGCCAATTTTGTTTCCCTTTTATAATTCTCAATGTGATTTAGTATGATTAATTGACTTAATTGATTTTTTTATACCATTAGTCTTTCACGTGCTTTCTATTTTTATTACATTATTTTCATACTTCCCAACATGACTTAGTGTGATTTTTCTTGTTTTATTTTAGTGCCTCTCCTTCTCATGGTTTAAAAACAAATTTTTACCCTCTTATTTACCACTCTTTGGTTTCTTATACTTGGTCATCTTTTGTTTTACACATTTCCCAATGTGAAGTAGTGTGTAATGCATTTGTTTTTTATTAATTATACTTTTCCAAGTCCTTTTTGCTTGTTTATTTTTAACCATGCATGTATATTTCCTATAGCATATACAACCAAATCAAAATACATGTGGTAGAAAGAAATATATCCAAGTATCCACAACCATAACCATACTACAAACACATAAGTGTTAGGAATAAATTTTATATTGGTGTGAATTTGAGGTATTTCCCGAGAGGTAAATAGTTATATGCCAATTATTATTTGGTAGTTAATATTTGGTTAATCAAAATATTGGTATAAATAATATTACGATTGGATTATATTATTTTTTCATAATTATTGTATGGGTAAAGAGGTTGAGAGTTTATAGGGATTTAAGAATCCCTTATTATAGGAAACATTGTCCTATATATTTTTATCTATGTTCAATTGAATTAATCAGAGAATTAGAGTGAAATAATATATTGAGTGTTTAAAATAATTATCTATGTGAATTCAGCTCAATCGCACAGTGAATGAATTAATTTTGGGCATTGGCTCCTCCAATTCCTAGAAGTGGTATCAAAGCAATCAATATGTAATTGATAAATGGTAATTCTAATATCTTGTTTTCATTATGAATCAAATAATCAAATTAACATGCAGTGAAAGCTTGAGAGGTCACACAGATATTTGAGAGTTTAAGCATGTGTTAAGGAGATACACCAATGTGTAGTCCATTCAATCCTTTGGCATAGAAATTGGAGAACATGATCGACTTTATATAGCTATCTCAACCTCATATTCATCACCGTTTACTTTTTATCTGTGTTATATTAGGCCAATTTTATATATCATTACCTTGAACATATTTACAATCTATTGTTCGTAGTTTTATTTTTTATCTTGATTAACCTTCATCAATGAGTCATTAGATCCTTTTGAAATATAACTGATATCATTCATGTCATTAAATAAAACACTTGATCTATTATTTACATCTTTATATTTGGCCATTTTATCCTGCAACCATGTCTCATATTTGCTACCATTCGACTCACTACCATATATTTGATGCCCAACACACATATTCTGACATAAAACATGAATGTGTTGCAAACTCCAATTTTTTGGCACCTGTATAATAATATTAGAAGTTTGAGGCATGGGCAAAACTAATCTACTTGAGTTGGGTGCATGCACAAAAATAATTACTTAATGAATCATTTGATATGGTAAATACAGGTCAGCGTTGGTAATAAAGACTTAGAATACGAATATGGAATTGAATCTAAAGTTTTTAGTGTTTTATTATTTTAGTCATTGGTTTTAGAATAGTTTCTTTAGTTAGTATTTTAAATCATAAATTGTGTCAAAAGAGAGTTTTTTTTAAGTCACTTTTGTTAGAGTTATATGTAAAAAAAAAAAAGTGTTGAGTAGTTAGTGTTAATGCAAGTTTATAAATCTTTCTTATTAAGGAAGTATATAGTTGTTATTAAGTTTTTATGTTTAGATTCATTTCTCAAATTTTTCAAAAACATGTTTACAAAAAAAAAATGAGTGAAAAATTAAGTCATTTATCTAGTTAGTCGATTATTGAGTCTTATCTAGGTGAATATTAGGGTCTCATTTAGGTGATTATTAGGAAAAAAAATCAATGTATTTGTACATATTCATTATCAATGAAAACTAATATCCTAATTCAAGATAGTAATGGTCAAAATAAAAAAGGAAGAGAAAAAGAAAAAGAAGGTAGAACAAAATGAAAACAATTTCAAAATTTATATATTTAAAGTGCTAAAATAAGTGCACCCAAATCTTGATATTTCTAGAAAAGGTATGCATATGATAAACTCTTTTATTAATTATATATTTGATAAATTATATCAAGAGGCATTTAGGATTACTCATCAAAACAAAAATTCAATTATTACATCCAGATAAATTTGAATAGTTGTATGTTGTGTTTTAATGTTGTTTCTAAAGGCACCAGGGTTGTCATCAGTTTCACCAGTTCTTGAGTAAGAAATGTCACATACTTGAGGATGGAGGATACCTGGAGGATGGAGGTCTTTCAATAACCTCTCATCAATCACCAGTGATGGGGTTGTGCTAATGATGTGGTGACTTTTGTGTGTGTGTGCTTTTATTTCTATTGTGTGATTTGCAAAATAAGAACAAAAGAATAATGCCTATTCATGTAATGTTATTTGTATGAAAGTTTTCAAACATGATTCCATAATGTGAATACATTATGAAATAACAAAAACACTAATTTAAGTCAGTTCATAAATCTTGAAAGGGTTTGTTGTAGATCCAAAAAACCATAGGAGATGAACAGTGTTTTGGCAATAATTAGGAGAGTGACTATTACAGAGATCCCATGACTGTCTTCTTTATGGAGATGACCCTCAGTAACACATCCATCATGGTCATTTAATGTAAATTATATATTTTTTCCTTCACATATAGTGGTAATGTGTAGCAATAATGTGTCAATAGTATGTATACCTAAGAGTATGTGGTGGCATACAATTCTGTTTGTTTTGTACATGTCAAGGTTTATGGTAAACCTATAAAACCATAAAATGAGTGAGTCTATCAATGTCATGGGCCAAATAGGGCATGCTCTAAGAGGTGATCATACTATAGATAAGAGTGTGAATATTTTTTCACCATGTAAAAACTATGTGTGAAATGTTAGGAATAGCATTTACATTAGTGTGAATTTGAGGTATTTACCAAGAGATAAATAGTTATAGGTTAATTATTATTTGGTAGTTAATATTTGGTTGATCAGAATATTTTTATAAATAATATTAGAATTATATTATATTATTGTTATATAATTATTGTATGGGTAAAGAGGTTAAGATTTTATAGGGATTTGGGAATCCCTTATTATAGGAAACATTATCCTATATATTTTTATGTATGTTAAATTAAATTAATCAGAGAATTAGATTAAAATAATATATTGGTTGTTTGAAATCATTATCTTTGTGAATTTGGATCAATCACATAGTGAATGAATTAATTTTGGGTGTTGGATCCTCTAATCCCCAATAATAAGATCAACATCAAAATATCAAAATAAGATATCTCTATATATATCATGTGTTTTTGATACAAAAATACATCACTCCAGCTCTAAGGCTAGGCTCTATCATATCTATCTCATGTCCTATCCATGTTGCCCATAGATGTCTTGAATAATCCCCTCTGAATGGTGATGTCTGAGATCTTAAGCCTACTACCTATCTCTGTAGGTTGGCCACCTAGGCTTGTACCTATCCTAGCTAAATAGTGGTATCTAAATACATGGATCTCTCCTACACCAAGGCTTTCCATGCCTATGCTTCTCCCACTCCCACCCTTTTTTTTGGCTATAGTCCATCTTCGTGTCCTTTTAGCTACCATGCAGCCTCCCATATTAGTCTATACCATCTCATCTAAGCTAGGGTAGATGGTACCATAGTATCATCCAATGTGGTGGGGTTGTATGGTACCATCACCCCATCCATAATATCATGGTGTGCTCCCAACACTAGGTATCCCCATCTAACCTCCTCCTCATCCACAGGATCTATAGAATTCAAACTAGATATAATATCTATTTATAATCAATCAAATCTTATACAACTAGTATTTTATTTTCCAAGCTTAAAAATTAAAACCATTTATTGCTTATCCTTATGTCACCAACTACCATCTCCCCATCTGATCATCCACCAAGCACAATCACTCCATTGAACCATCCCTCAAGTACCTCATCTGTGGGATGCCTCCCAATCAAATCAAACCCTGTGTTCACCACCCATACACATCTCAATCCTTACCTCAATGGTGCCTCTATAGACCAACTCTACCCTAGGTTAACTGATGGGTCATCCTAGATGACCACCCTTAATACTCTCTCTCACTATTGGCATATACATTAGTGGTGTGACTAAGGTGGTCACCACTCCTCCTGCTATGGTCATATTTTTTTTACTTGTGGTACTCTTTCATCCACATCCATGCCCTCTCTAGCTATCATTTGTCATGTTAGATCATCCCATGTTCTCACATATCATAGTATAATCTCTAGTATCATGACTAGTGATCCTCCTCTTCTCCCCCTTGGCTCTCTCACATGTTGATCCCAAAATTTAGGCACCACTATAGGAGCTACAAGGTGAGAGAGTTCAAACTATCTTGGTAAGCATGCCACTAAATGTGTCTTTATCCACTAGGTGTAGTGGCTTATGATCCATACTCATGATAACCATGGTGTCATTATCCCCCATCTCAACCAAATTATCACAATTGTGCATAAGTATAACATATTATCTCTCTTCATATGACCATATATAGTGTGAGTACATGGGGCACATCCTATGCCACCTGATCTTGTCTCCATCTCAAAAATTGAGGCAACTAATCATCGACCACATGGGGTAACTCCACTAGATGATACATCAAGAACCTCTCATATATTTAAGCACTCAACAATAACACTATCCCCATGGTCTTGTACCCTATGGACAACATCCCATACATATCATGTATGAGCTGAACCCAGATGATAGATATTAGGTCATAGAATGCCCCCTATTCTAATATCAACCGATACAAGACTATTGCATATAAATTTACCTTCTTGTCTGACTTGTGATAAATCACTCATGATATCATAAGCCCTATAAAAACCTTCTACATATCTATAATAGGTGAAATATAGATATCAAATAGACTCATCCTCAGTCTTGGGTAAATCCTATCTGAGCATGTCACCCATCAGGGTAATGTTTGCCTCCCTTCCTAATCATCCAATATCCTTATGATCACTAGTATCCCCCTATATTAATTCCAAGTAATTCATGGACATCCTCAAAAGTGATACCAACCTCTATGGTATCCCCATCCACCACCCTTATAAAAGTATTAGTCAAGCATTCCCACGCTCCTAGAAGCATGATGACTAGATCAACACTCAGTAAAATCTACCACATCTCCATGATGCCTCCCAAGTGAATTAAAACCAATCTAGCTCTATCTACATCCATCAGGAACTCTAATATATTTAGTAGCCATGATGCATCCACCAATCACCAAAATATCTGATACCCCTCTGATAATCAAATAATAAAATATGTATTAGACCTCTATGTCACTTATTATCAAAATACATTATTTTAAAAAATAATAATAAAACTCACCAATTTTGTCTTAATTTATTCATTCCTTACCAATTTGACATATTTTTAGCTTAATTGGCCATTTCAATACTCAATCAGGCACCTTAGGCCTTAAAACTACTATATCAACTAATTTTTTGCATTTTAGTACTATATTAGCCACATAGTAACTAAGTTGACCCTATAGTATTAGGTCAACCACTCAGCCTTTAAACAAATAAGTTAACCTTTCATTTTCCCTCTTTTTAGTATTAAGTCAGATTTTTGACTTAACAAACTAAGGTGGCCAAGGGGTACAAAGTTGACCTTTTTCTAACCAAGTCGGCCAAGACCTACTAGGTTGACCATTTCAAAAACCTTATCTTCTACCTACTAGGTCGACTAGGTTAACCTAGTTCTTTCAGAAAGTTGACTCTTTGACCCATTGAAATAAATGCCTTCAACATTTATTACTCTGATCCCTTTCAAACTAGTTATCTATTTGACCTCTAGTATCCCTAACAACTTCTTAGGGTTTATTTTAGTACATAGATTTGATTTAATTAAAAAAAATTATATAAAACACTCAATTTTAAATAAAATACTCAAAACAAATTTGAAATTCTTAGTTGTTTACCTATGATACAGCTCCAAGGCATCCTCTTTATCTTAGTTGTCATATCCTCACCATCTTGGCTCTTTAGGATTTCTCTAGGTCTCTCATAGCTCTATTTTTCCTCACAAATTAGTCAAACAATAACAAATGAATTCTTTTTCACCCTATTTAAATTTACTATTCATAATTATTTACCCTTTTAATATTTACCATTATAGTTCTTTTTCTTATCATATATTTGTTTTTACTAACTCATTTTTTGAACAATAAAATATTTTAGAATCCTAATGTCATAGATAATATTTTCCACTATTATATGCATATATTTCAAAAAAATCTATTTTTCACTCTTTTTTCACTAATCTCTATAGGTTTGCTTAATGTTCCTCACATTAGATGCCTTCACATCTCTCACATCTCCTTCTTTATATAAATCACTAAGGTAAGTAAAGGTATGTATTTTTTAATTCTATCCTTTCATTTATCTTATTTGTTCCTCACTTCACTTTATTTAGTATCAGTGCCATGTGTCATCATGTTTTATTCTCAAAGCACCATCCCTTGTTACACTTACATGACACATGATGAGCTTTGAGTTGGACATATGTATACACATAATATTTTCAAACTTTTATCAATAACTAGTGTTTTTTATCTTGTAGTAACTAATCGAGTCTCAATATCTCTGAGTGCACACCCTAAGGGGTGCATAGGGAAAGGGGTGGGTAGACCATTGGTGCTTCACAGGATTATTGTCCCTTTTTTCCACATGTTATCTACACACTTGTCTCCTAAAAACCATTCTCCTAAGCTTTTCCTTCTCTTTTTCACACTCATCCAATCTTTTACCACCTTTAGTACCCCTTTTTCTAACCTAAAATCACTCTTGATAGTTCACATCACTAGGTCTACTAGGTCAACCTTATACTCTTAATGGAAAAACTTATTTAGGGTTTAGGTCAGCTCTTGGCCAACCTAGCTTGTGACCTAGTGATTTTTTGTCAATAATGATACTAGGTCGACTAGGTTGACCCTATCAGCCAAAACTTTTGGAAGGGTTTAGGGTTAAATCCACCTATAAATACACAATAATTTTTTCAATATTTAAAGAAGGGAAGAAGAAGTAAGATATATTGGGAATCTGATTATCAACCATTCTACTTGAGGATCAAGCTTAGGGTTTCATACTTTCTTTGGAGATACGAATCTTGTCTTATGGAGAAGTCTTTTAGATGCATCGATAGGTTGTGTATCCTAGATCTGATTTATCCTTCTCATCCTTACATACCATAACAACCTCTTGTGAAACACCTTGTCCAAGGGAGAGATTGAGGCTCGACATGTTCATCTTCAAAGGTAAGTATTCCTAAATTTGTTCCTCCTTTGTAATAGTAGATAGATATGCATTTATACTTTTCTTATATGATTTATGATTTTGTATACATTGACATGAGTATATGTCATCTATGCATGTTTATTACCCCCACTTTATACCATAAGCTTTGGTGAGCACTAGATTAGATTTCTTTGTGTTACTTGTTATTAGTATAGTGAATATGAAAACATAGGACCTGGCTAGGGTTATTTCATGATTCTAATTGAATGGAAGCTTTGGAACCCTCTCTAGTGATATTATTTGTGATAAGAGATCCCCTAATTAGGTAAAGAAAATTCATATTGGTCACATTCCTAATTATCTAATGTATCCCCAATTGTAAGTGTAATTAGGATCTATATTCTCTGAGCTATAATTGATTTGTGGATCTAATGCATTTTCAATTATTGATCTAGTCAATGTAGTCTATAAACATAGGATATTGTATAAGTCTAATTGATGTAGTTTTCAAACACAAGTAACTATATCTATATTGGTTGATGTAGTGATAACACACAATAAAAAATTGAATCAATAATGGTCAATGCAGTCTAAAAGATAAGATTTAATAGTAATCAACAAATTAAAATATGATTATTTTTTATGGTTATCTTCTCAAAACATGATCAAGTAGATATACAAAAATATTTGACTAATTTTTATCCTCTCATAGATATTGGCTTGTTTTTTGGATAGTGTTAGCCCAAAGTTTTATAGCACTGAATATGAAGGATATATAATGTCCATAATCCACTAAAATTGGTATTGATGGTAAGTTAAGAGTAACTTCCCAATGCTAACCACTAGTAGGTGTACTACATAATTAGATGGATGGATAGCTTCCTAAAGTTTAAGTAAAAAGGGAATTTTGACAATTTTTAATATACTATGATTCACATGGAATCTAGATCCTATGTTTAGATTTATATTCTATCTATTAGTATTATGGCAATCCCCTCGTGTCATGATATCTGTAAATAATAGACAAGGATTATAAACATAACATCATGTAGCCATTCATGATAATAGCTAATTAGTTTGAAAACTATTAGAACATAATAACTAGGGAAATCCAAATAAATAGAAAATAAATTTCAAAAATCAATGTCAAAAACTAATTTTTAGCAATCAATGAATTGAAATAAATAGGTAGTCAACTCTAAATGAAATGTTTGATTAGATTTTGAAAGGAAACATTAACTCACCTTGATTATGCTTGAAAATAAAACAAACAAAACTATATCATCTCGATGCCATTATACACACAACATATAAATGGATTGAGTAGATTAATATAGTTTATGTAAATTAAAATTATAGATATAGATCGAGTAGGTCGAATCATTTAATTAAAAATAATTTCAATTATATAACTAAGTCAAGTAGGTTGATACAGTTTATCAAAAATAAAATGAATTAAAGTAATAGATCAGATAGATCCATGTGATTGGATGTACATAACTTTTTAAAAAAATTAAAAACTTAAATACAAAACTAAATCAGATAGATCGATCTAGTTGACTAGAAATAAAGCTAAAGATTAATAAAAATGAAAATACAAGACTAGTTGGGACAGATTGATGCAATTAACTATAAGTAATTTTAGAAAGAATTAAAAATTTAAACATCAAACTAAATCAAATAGATTAATCTAGTTTATTATAAATAAATCTAAATATTAACAAAAATGAAAATACATAACTATGTAGGGTAGATCGATATAGTTGACTAAAAAAGTGAATCATAGACATACATATATTGGTTAGTTTAATATAGTTTTTTTTATAGATATATGTTGAACATGACTAAATCAACATAGGTTGATATAGTGGTTGGAAAACATAAACTGTTGATCTAAAAATCAAATTAAATTGGGTTGGTCAAAATAATTTATTGTGAAATACATAGAAATAGAACTATGTCACACTGATTGATATAATTTTCTATGGGTAATAATTGTGGCCTAGTTATATCAGCCTATTAGATATATTTCAATAAAAAAAAATTAAATACAACTACATAAAGCTTATTCAATATATTTTAATGTAAAGGTGAAAGCAATGTTTAGCTTCATGTCAAATTCACTACAATCTATGCAATGAGCGATGATTGACTTCCAACTATCCTATCTAAAGATCCAGACTTAAAGAATGTAAATCAATTAGAGCCTATTGATATTTAATGTAATTAGGATATGACTAATGGATCCACTAAACCTAGCAAGGGGACTAAAACATAATGTTAATTAGAAGGGTTTCAAAACCTCTAGGAATCAACACAATATAATATCCCTGACTAGTCTCTATTTAGAAAGTAATCAAATTTTGTAATAAAGTAGTGTAAAGGAAAGAGTTAGAAATATATTAAAATAGGTAAGTATCCATGGTATGCAAATGGAAGCCTAGGCTACCTAAGATGGATAAATTAAAAGTTTCAATAATCCTAAAGACATGGTAATTTAATTGTAGAGAGAATTCAAACAAGTAGACATACATTCATTAACCAAAAAATTATGAAAATTCTATCTATTAAAAGGAAAGATCTAGGATTGTAATATACTTACTTTGAACAAGACCTATCGAGCCTCAATCTCCCCCATGGTGAATGGTGTTTTGCAATATATTGTTGTGGTTGTAAGGGTCTTAATGGCTGAATCAAGATCTAGGCTAAAAGGACTCCTCCTAGTGTATCCAAAATTTCACAAGATATGATTTTCCCTCCAAGACAAGATCTAAATAATAACTCCTCCAAAAACAGACTTAGGGTAGAAGTGAAAGAAATAAGAAATGAAAATGAATGTTCTTATCTAATTGGATTAAATTAGAATTTTGTATTTATAGTGACAAATGATCCTAATCCCTCACATATAATTATTTGATGCTATCAACTAACTTGATTTACTCTGAAGTGGGATGGTTAACCTTGAACTATGTCCTAAATGAACCTAGTTATGAATTGTGCACCATAACATTTGGGATGCATTGATATGATTGATGTAGATTGGATGGAATGGATAATAGTAAGAACTACATCAAATCAGGATAACATAGTAGTAAAATATAGGTTGTGATTAGGTAGAGGATGAAATATGGAAAGACATAGTTTAGATGATAAAAGTTTAGGTGATAAAATCTAGGGGGGAGATGGAATAAATTTAGAAATGATAGGTAATCAACAATGTCTCTCACAAAGCACCATCAGTCTTCCCACATCTTTCCCTATGCACCCATTATGGCATCCACTTAGGGAGATTGAAACTCGATAAGTTGGTGTAAAAGATAAAGTGCTAGTAAATGATAAAGTTTTAAAATATTATGTGCATACACCAAGTTACACATGCATGTGTTTGTGAAATAATATTAACATTCCAAATAGGATAATATTTAAAACACATATGATCTCTCAATTTTAAATAAAATAACATGCAATATATTATTGAATGTAATATCCAATAGCTATGACACATTCTTTAGACATGTTTGGTCCTCCTTCTCCCTATGGCTTGCTTATTCCTTCCATGCTTTATTTCTCAAGCTTCTACTAGTATGCCTACTCATTCTTCTATAGGTATTTTGTCATCTCAAAAGAGTAATGGATATGAGGATACTTTTGTCTCAAGGGACAAAAAGTAATTTTTGTATGATTTTTGGGATTTATAAGCTTAGCTACATTATATAGGTTTATATTTTTAGACTACC
Organism: Torreya grandis; assembly: GCA_037957365.1. NCBI lineage: Eukaryota > Viridiplantae > Streptophyta > Pinopsida > Cupressales > Taxaceae > Torreya > Torreya grandis. The sequence goes on from JARHVA010001759.1 coordinate 1,735,140, forward strand.
CATGTTATTTTTTTTATGCACTAATATGTTATTGTATATATATGGCACAAATGTGTGTGAAATATTGACTACATTGTAAAAAATGTTATATGTTTATGTATATGCATGTGTATATGTATATGTCTATGTATATGTATATGTATATGTATATGTATATGTATATGTATATGTATATGTATATGTATATGTATATGTATTTATGTATGTATGTATATATATACATACACACACGCACGCACACACACACACACACACACACACACACACAGAGATATATATGGTGTGTACATATATATACACACATGCACATGTATGTATATATGGATACATACATGTGTGCGTGTGTGTATCTAATCATTATCTTATATTTCATTAATATATGATATATTTAAAAAAAATTCAATGTAATATTTTATTGTATGTTTGTGACAACTAAATTATACAATTTTACTCTCACCATTCATCCTCAAAAGCAATAAATTCTAAAAAGTGTTTTAAATTAATTATTTTATTGGCCTATATAAGTTCTTGTTTGCCTAAAGGGTGGTTCACATAATTTGATGATTCAAAAAATAGGGAATAACATGGAATGATTAATGAATTCTTTGAAAAAAATATATTGGTTTTTTATCCTTGTATTGTTAATTATAGGTTAATTCCATTGTAGGTTTGAAAATATATAGCTTTATTAAATTTTGTATTTTCTTTTTCATCCTCAATATAAAAATATGGAACTAAAATGAATTTGAATATAAAATATAATTTGATACACCATAAAAACACCTCTTGTATAGATTGAAAGAGTTATGGAACTCCATAATAAATGATTCAAAAGGTAAAACACTTGCATAAGGTTTTACAAATTAGGCAGCAATCTAACTAAGCTTGATTTTAGGGGAAACTCCATGGTAAATAATATTTGAGAAAAAATAGTATTAGGATGTGTGACCTTTCATGAAGTACCAAGGATTCAACCTTGTGTGTGTCACCTAGATGCAATGATTTTCAAGTGATTAAGCATTTATGTTTAACAAATAGTGGCTCTTGTGAACCACTACTCATGAAATTTGGCTCAATGTACATTGACTCAAAACTACATAGATAAATCCTTAAAATCATGTCATAAAATTTGATGTACTAAAAAAATAATGCTTGTATATATTAAAATAGCTATAGAGATCCACAATGAATGGTTCATAAGGAACAAAAATTGAATAAGGTTTCATAAATAGGGTAACAAGTAAAGTGGGCTTGATTTTGGTGGAAACTTAATAGTTAAATGCACTTGAATTAGAATAGTATTGGAATGGTGACACTTCAATAAATATTTATGCTTCACCCCTATGAGTATCACTTAGATATAATAAGTGGTAAGTAGACCATTCATGCTCATGAGAGATTAATTCTTATGAAATATTACTCGTGAAATACAAGTCAAAATATATTGTCTCAAACTACGCATCTAAGTCCCAAAAATCATATCTGATAATTTAATACGATCAAGAAACACCATGTGTATAAATTTAAAGAGTTATGGAGATCTTCATTAAATTACTATAAGGCACAAAACTTGTGAAAAGTTTTATAAATTAAGTAACAAGCTAAGTGGGATTCATTATTGGAGAAACTCCATGGTTAATCATGCTTGAGTTGTAGTAGTACTAGAATGGGTGATATCTTGGGAAGCTTGATGTCTCACCCCTATGAGTCTAACCTATATGCATACTTCCAAGTATTGGACCATTCACATTAATGATATATTGGTTATTTTTAACCACTACTTGTGAAATATCAGTTAGTCTGACTTGAAACTATACAATTGAATTCTAAAAATCATATCAAATCACCGTAATAAATATTCACCATGGTAACTCTAATGGAAAAATGCCATACAATACAAATTTTTTGTGAATTTGAAGTTGAATTTAAATCACCAGTCATTTACAAAAAAAATTGAAATTAACCTATTAAAATAGGATTTAAATTCAGACCACTGAATTTAAGTTCAACTTTAATATACACCCTATGCAAGGTCAACTTAATGTCAGACTAATATTACAAGCATGAATATGATCATTCGGTGTTAATATTTATGTAAATATTAAATTAAGTGTGACTTTATTTTTTCCTTTTACATTTCATTATTATTAAAAGTTAATCGATTATGCATTATTTTTAAAATCAAATGATTGTAGTTTTAAAAAAATTAATTCAAAATATGTTTGCGCATGATCAAAATCAATTCTCTTGTTCATTATTTTCAACAAATCCAATATAAAACTTTTAATGAAACCATGTATTTATGAAAATAAATTTGGAATAAAATAACCACAAACAAGTAAGCTTATGCCAAATATAACACTTGGGAAAATAGAAAACACAAATATTATTGATCTAAAATAGGATTATTACAAGAACCTTAAATCTATGTTATTATCTATTATGCATTATAGGAGAGTGAATGGGTTTAACAAACTCATAGTTTTTGACAACAAAATTATTGGTAATTTTTCCAACTCATGTGGATATGCACCTAATTAGGAATAACTAAAATACTTTGCACTAATCATATGTGCACAAAACTAACTCCCTAATTAGAGCTTAAACAAATCTAATGGACATAAATAATGATAATATTATCTAATAAGTAACCTTGTCTATTTTGAAAACTCTAACACCCTCCCTCAAGTGAAACATAGGGAGAGAAAACACAACAAATGTGGGTCTTGAATGCTAGGCCTCATAAGGTACCCATGTACAATCAAAAAAATATATATAGCTTCATGTTGAATCCCCACAAGGATAACTTACTTCACCATAAGCAATACTCTTAACTTAATGTAATTATGTGCTACTAAGGGTTTATAAATATTTATGCAACCTACTCAACGGTAGGCATAAACTCAAAGAAAAAATATCTATCCTAAATAAACTACCAAATGAAGTGAATATGAATGTCAATACGATTTTTTCATTGATGCTCAATAGGTTTGCATGAAATTTTAATTGTAATTTGGTTTTCACACCAAAGAACAGTGCGACTATGTTTTTTAAATCCAAATTCACCTAACAACTATGAAATCCAAAATGCCTTCTGACTACATTTGATAACACCTTGACACTCAACCTCAATGAAGGATAATACAATAGTTTTCTAGTTTTTCAAGCCCATGTAATTGGACTATAACAAGGTTGTAGATAAAAACAGAAGTAGATTTACAAGTATCAACATCTCCTACCTAATTTGAGTTAGTGTAACACATAATATGTGAAGTGTCATGGGGTGTGTACTGAAATCCAAAGTGATTAGTACTCTGAATATAATGGAAATAATGCTTAGTTACTTTCCAATCAGTCACATGCATTTTTTGTGAGAATCAAGAGTCAAGATTAATAGAAAATGTGATTTTAGGGTGAGTTTGATATAGGTATAAGAGAATATCTAAATTTTTTATACAAAGTGGGATTAATTGTAGGAGTATTACAATTAATAGTTAATATAACACCTAACTTAAATGGAGTAGGGTTTGTACTTTAGTCCTATATATCAAAGCAAATATGTGGAATACTTATTTTGTCCAAGAGAAATACCATCATATGACTAGTAAATCTTAAGTCCAAGTAAGTAGTGCAACAATCATAAGTATGTCATATCAAACTACCTCATCAAGTTATACTTATTATCCTAAATCATGGCATCATAACTACCTATATGAATAAGATCATCTACATATAGATCAAGTATAAATATGTTATCCTCATGCAATTAGATATATAAATTCAGGTCAGAGTGACAACAAGGTAAACTAGAAATGAGAAAAAGGAATCCATCTTCTCATATCAAGCACGTGGAGATTTATTGAGTCTATAAAGATAATTTTAGATTTTACATGCTAGTGAAGAGTCTTGCACAAAACCTAGAGCCTGCTTGATGTAGATATCCTTGTTATATCACCATGTGAGAATTAACTCTTCACATCCATTTAGTAAATTGGCCAACAACATTTCATATTAAGGGAGCATACAAGCCAAAATGAATCCATCTTAGCAATGAGAGTAGAGGTCTAAGATTAATCTACCCCTTTAACTAGTGAAAACACCTTTATGACTGGGTGTGCTTTGTAATCTTCTACTAAACCATTTATTGAATATTTGGTCTTGTAGACCCATTTAAATTATACAAGCTTACTTCCCTTAAAAATTGGTACTAGATCCAAGATTTATTCTTCATGCGATAAGAATAGTCATCTTACATGACAGCATCCCATTTTGGTTTCCCTAATGCTTTAGAAAATAACACTAGATAATCTAAGATGGAATGAATCAATAGGGAAATATTTGGATGTTTATGATCAAGTATGCTAATAAACAAAAGGATCACCCACTGAATAACCAACTACCTCGAAACTAGACTTAGCCCATTTGGGCATAGTGTGAAAAACATATGGAGGATGAGGTGGTGTAGTTGCATCACCCTTGTTATTAACAAAATTAAGAAGTAAATATTTAGAATGAGAGGAATGAGGAGCAATGAAAGATGGAGAAAAATTAAATGAAGGATCCCATGGAGAACAACCTTCATTGATTATGAGACCTTGACAAAAAGGACATTGTGAGTGTCGAGATCAATAAAGTGATAAGCCTTTGCAATGTCAGAATGGAAAACAAAGATGAGGTATTGGACTTTATTCTCCATATACTTACATTTATCATCGGAGACAAACACCCGTACCTTCTTCCAACCACACAAATTCTAGATACATCAAGCTAGATTCTAGACCAAGAATTTTTAGGTGTCATATTCCACATAACCTTGATTTATTCTAAAAAAACTTGTTGTATGGACTTGTATGACCAACATAACCCCTACATAAATAGGTTTTGAAGTAAACTATCAAAATTTACATACTCAGTGTGGGAAAATATATATGGTTTATGGTTATCAGAAGAACTCCAATCCTCTGATGCCATAAAATAGCAATCAATAAGCATACATCCTCTGATGCCATAAAATAGCAATCAATAAGCATATTGATCATCTAAGATCAATTTAAAAACTAGCACCATTAAACAATAACTCATAAGACAATAAAAAAACTCAAATAAAAAATTTAAAAAAATAAAATAAAAAAATAAATTATGATCATCATTACTTTAAAAGTACATACAATATTTGTCACTCTTATTGCACACAAGTACATTAGTTTTCCTTAAATATGAAAGAGAGAAGAAACTAGAATATTATAATCCTAGAAGATCATGTGAAAAGCATCACACCTATAACATTCCAATTATATAAAATTCTAAATTTGGTTTGTGATGCACTTATTTATTTTGTGCATATAATATTAATTAATAAATAATAAATATTTCTTAATTAGATTTTAGAGCTACTAAACTAAAATCTAAAACTCTATTATTTTTTCATCAAGGACCCATAATCCTATTATCATTGAAAATAAAAATTATAATAAAAAAATATTTAATTTTATTATGATTATTTCATTTTAAAATATAATAAAATATTTTTTAAACATTATATTAATAAATATGTATATGTTTATGTATATGTATGTGTATGTATATGTGTATGTGTATATATGTATATGTATGTATCTACATCTATATTTATATTTATATATAATTATTCTAGATAAGAAATACTAAATTTTGATTTTTTTTAATAATAAATTATTTTAATATTTGAAAGATAATTTTCTATGAATAATTTCATGAAATGTTTTATTGATAACAATCAAAAAGTTTTAGATTTATTTTTATTTGTAAAAATATTTTATATAAAAAAATTATTTTATATGAAATATGAACTTATTATTTAAGTCATATTTCACAAAAAATCACTTAAAATAATTAAATTATTTTTCTAATTTTTTCTAAATTTTAACTTAAATTTACTTCCTCTAAAAAATTTGTAATGATAAAAAGAATTTGTAATAATAAAAATGATTAAATAAAAGACAAATTACATGAAAATAGTGTTTTGTGAAGATATCCCCTTCTATTTAATTTAAATAACCATAAATAATTATATGTCGATATAATTCCCCACAAAATAGTTCCACTTTTAATTTAAAGCTTTAAAAAAATTATATGATTCAAAGTTTAAATTTTTTTATATTTAACTCCACATAGATGTGCATATGGAGAGTTAAAGCTTTGAAATTTTCCATATTAAAAAATTTATTTATTTATCTTTTCAGTAAAAATATTAAAAATAATTAACTTACCTTTATAAATTATAAATTAGAGATCATTAAAATAAATTTTAATTTTTTTCAATAAAATATGTTTTCCATATAAAAAGCTTAATATTAGATATTAACATGAATTACACACAAAATTTATAGTTTGTTTAAAGCATTTAAACTTTTAGATATGAAAAGTTATTAAATGTTTTATATTTATTTCATTTTATTTATATTTTTTATTAATAAAATTATTTTCATTTGATTGGAAATGATCTTGAAGATGATGGAATTAAATTTATTGAATTTTTTCATGACATTCAAATTTGATTGAAAGTAGAGGATAAAAAATAAGTATATAGATATAAAATTAAAATTTATTATTATTATTTTTTTGGAGAATATTTTTATTGTTTAGGTTTTTCACTGCATAAAGTATTCCAATCATATATGAGAGTTTTATTATGAAATTGTCTTAACAATTATTTGAATTTAATGTCAATTCACTTTCACTAATAGTATTTATAATAATATAATATTATAGTAAATTTTAAATAAATTGTGGCAATATTTTATTTTTATTTTATATCTGTGTGTATTTTTAATTATTACTTCTTGCATTTAGTCTTGAAATAATTCATTTGAGTTCACATCAATTATTATGTATATACATTCCTTTGAATAAGTGAAGAATAAATTATTTTGTATAATATCTTCCTTTTATATTTATTTTTTTAGTCTTCTATGATTATTTTCACTTTTAATTAATGTTAAAATAGAAGGATCCATGCCTCTTGAAACTACAAGTTGTTTCTTTATCCTACTCCAAATATTAAAACTTCTTATTTTTATTTTCATAAAATAAGTGCTACCTAAAAACCATATTTGAACATAAACATATAAAGATATAGTTAAACAACTCTCTAATCTGACTATGCTTTGTCTTCACAAATGCCATGATCCTGTACCATATAATAATATTTCCCTCCTCATACACCTTTATAAATTCTATTGTCTATCATGAACATATGAAGGGAAATGATGAAATGGATAACACCACACATAGCAATTGGTTATTTATCAATTAATTATTAGGCATATGAAGTATCAGACAAGGAAGGGTAATGTTTGACATCATAATTTTTCTCTACCACATTTTAAACTATTAATAAATCATAAAATTATAAAGGTGGGTTGACATGTAGGATATGATAGGGCAAAATGTATTGTAAAAATTATTTTATCTATATAATATTATGAAAGAGAGAAAATGTTTGCAATTTTAAATTAATATTTTGTAAATTAAAATCAATAATTATCTATATATAATTAAAGAGAAGATAGCTTTTAGGAACAAGTTTTGGGCATATTTTTTTCAATATTGATTGGGGTATGGGATGAGTGAAATAATTTAAGGGGCTATAGATACTAAAATTCAATATTAATTACTTGAAAATGATAATCACAGTCCATACATTTACATGCATGACTTGTACACACAAATATGGTCATAACCCACCCTTATCTCTCACCTACATGTTACCTTATGACTTTTATCCTCTTTATTTATTTTTAAAAACCTATATGAACCTTATATTCTATAAAAATAAATTTATTATCTCATATAAACATCCCCAGACCTTGAACTCATCCTCATGTACACATATCTCTACCGCCAAATTAGTTCAGTATCACCAATCAATATAACCTATGCCTATCGATAGTGGCCCTCTCAAATAAACAACTAAATTAAATATTTTCTTAGGTTTAGCCCATCTTCCTAGAGTGTTAATGGTGTGATAAACTACCCAATTGGACTCATCTATATACAAATTAAGACCTCACTTGATAGAGGAATTGAAAGTTATATGGTATACATCTATACACTATTGTAGATTGAGAAAAATTATCTTATCCCTCTCAATTTGTAAATCAATCGCTAGGAAAATCCCACAATCAAATCTGATGCATACCAAAACAAGGTCAAAGAATTAATTTTTGAGTATCAAAACCAAGTCATTAGTTTCATTCATACAACAAAGGAGCATAATTTCACAATCACACTAGGTAGGAGAACTAAATGTGGCTTTATTTCCCTCCTTGGTCTATCAGATATGTAGGTAATGATAAATCATCAACAAAGTTGATTGGGGTCAGTGTAGATCATTACACTTTTCCTAATTTTGTATGGTTATCCCTCACAAGCACACTTAGGATTTCAAGGTGAAAGAGGATTACTTTTAGATTTATGTGCATCACAAGAGTTCAAAATCACACATACAAAGATTTTAGATATAGGAAAAGGTTATCACATGGCCATAAACCCTCTTTTATATTCAAGTTACTATTGACCACTCTAGGTCAATATTGATAGTCGATAGTGACCTAAAACTAACAAAATTGACTCTATACAGACAAGAACATAGTTCCATATTTATAAAAATCATATACCTAATTAAATATTATTTTCATTATCAAAATTAAGTCATGGTCATACAGTCACTAAGAAAAGCTAAGTACTTATCCAATTATTGTATTTACTATATTTATCATATGCCACTTGTCAAATCATTACAATATGTTTTAATTTTTTACAATCAAATTAATTATTAAATGTTATATCTAATGACCTAGATTCATATACTTGTATTTATCCTATTAGAGCTTCTAAAACTGAATAAGGTTAAAACAAGAGCCAAAAAGTGGCAACACGCAAAACACATTATTAAATGTAAAAAAATCAAAACAGATATATGCTTTCAGAGGTATTGTATGTCTATTATTTTGAATGGTTTAAATATTTGAAACTAAAAAATATCCATCTTAAATGGATATATTTTCCAAAAGGATATTCATTACCTAGATTACAAAAATAAAAAAGAGGGTCGATTATTGTATTTGCTAAAGCAATAAAGTCTATGCCATGAAAAGATTATATTTATTTTACTCCTCAAAATTTTATATCCATTTTTATTTTTATTAATATGGATTGTGATTTTTATAATTATCATAGTTCTTAAAAAACCAAGATAAAATGGCAACACCCCTCATGAATATCAAGAAAATATGCAAAAAAATGCTCAGACAAACCTTAAATCAAACCCTATAGTACAAAACCTTGTCGTATGAAACCATCCCTTAATTCATGAAAAAATTGCATATACTAAGGAAAGAATTAATCAAATAATTTTAGTGTTTAGGTCACAGAGTCACATCTCTTCTAATTTTGACAAATTCACACAACCATGAACTGTAATTGTCAAAAAATAGTGATACCTTAGGTAATCAATTCCCACAAGAGATGGAGGGTACAAAAAAATGAAGGAAAGTAGATAGTATTTGTGATATGATCAAGTGAAGAACTAAATATTATGAAGGATATGTGTTATGACATTTAATTTCACTTGTGTGGCATATTTCTTTAGGCTCCCCCACTCCCAATCATAATATTGGGATAACCCTAGGTTGTGGGTAACCTATGATGGGGTTGAACCTCTGAAGAAGGCCGACTTCCTCTTGATGGATCACCTGAACTAATGCTTACACAGGGAAAAGGGTTATAAAGGAGAAAAGGGCTCCTAAGAAGGATAAAAGGTGATGCACCAAATAAAAATGGGAAACTCCCATAAGCTTGAACCGACACTAGATTAGTGCAATATAATGTTAGCTCACACAATCTCACAATCTATTTGACTACTTAAGTATTTCATAGACTAGGTTCAGGAAGCAATGAATACACACAAAGAGGAGTTACAAGACTCACTGAGATATTACATCAATGGTAGAAAGAACATTAATCTAGACCTATAGACAACTTGAAAACACCCTAAAAGAGGTCAAAAAGGAGGATAATGGATATGGAAGAATATCCTTCACAAGGCCATCATGCACAACTCATTAAACACTGATCCAAAGCAAGAGATAGGTAAATAAATTATTTTATTTCATCAAGAGGTATTTCTTACAAATGCTTGATAGGGTTTAGTCTAATCAAGAGGAGAATATCTTTTAGTATATTAAAATTTTCATTGATACTCCCAAAAAATGAGTCTCCCTTTACAAATGAGAAAGAATGGGTAATATAGAGAAAGGGATAAGAGAGAAGAGGGAGCATGCCATCCAAGATAATTAAATGAGCTACCACCACCTTTTCATCAAATCAGCACTAGTTCTCTATTAACAAGCAATATTTCATTTCTCTCAATAGCCTCAGAATCATTTCATTGATTGAACAACACACTAGAGGACAATAATTTGTCAAAGGTGGCAAGTCATGAACCTATTTATGAAGGGAATCCTTTAGAGACCCTTGAAAATCTATTAAACGATCCATATACTTTATCTAACCACCAAATCTCCATCTTAAGACTCTATGCCATCTACCACTTGACTTTTTCATAAGGATAAAATCCTCATATCTTGAATTATGACAAAGCCATCACCATGCATACTTTGATCAATGTTAGGTACCTTTTTGTCGAGGGTATGACCATATCGATAAACACTTGTTCATAACCATTCATATCTATCCCTATTCCAATATTTGAGTATAGGTTTTACTATAGACTGAAAACCAATCTCCTTTATTAGTTTTAATATAGCTAGAATATCGATGAAAACCTATAGGTTGTATAGATTCCTTTATGATCTCTATTAGGTCTAAATAGACCTATTTTGCCTTTAAACCTTGTGAAATTCAACAACTCATTATATACACAGATATTTAAAGAGCAATGACCACAGTCATAGAATAATATTTTTACCCTAGAAGACGGACCCCGTATGCTAAAAATATTTGAACCAGAGGTCGAGATTAAGCTCTAATGGTGATAAAACTTCATCATAACCATCCTGACTATATGACTATTTCCCATGTTTAATGGTTCTTGAATACAATCTAATGGTGGCATGGCCCTTTGAAACATTACTCTAGTTTGACCTAAACCACATGTTTGACCTCTATTTGAAGTCCCTTATCTTCAAATTTTAATATTGACCATCGATCTTGATCTAAGCCTTCTCAAATTATGCCATCTATTAGTTCTTCATTCATTATTAGGATCTTGTTGTCACCTCTTTAACTCTTTGACTTCATGCACACTATAGATCTCCCTCTGTACAAATGAATATGATCCATAGATATTCTACTAGTTTAATGTGCTTAAGACACTTGTCACCTATGCATTTGCTCTTAAGATCCATTGAACTTTGACCTCTCATTTCTTATTTATCTACTTTGGTATGATTAAATGTGATCCATTGATCTATTTGGGCCCACTATATTTGCTAATCACTACACACTATTATATCTCTATTCATGTACCTGAGATCTTAAAATTTATCATCGACACATTCAATGTTGACCTTTTGACTTGATGCTCACCGTTGATAGTTGATACATGATCAAACATGTGTCATTAGATCTTCAGGACCCATTAACATTGTCGAGTGCCCACTCGTAATTATATTTGATCTTAGATTCTAAGATTTGGACACTTATTGGATCCACATTAAACCTTGGAACATTTTAATTCAAATGGTTATTTTCTATAGCTTTAACCTAACATCCCTGCACATGTCTTACTCTGCAAGTCTAAATTTAAAGGCTTATATATTGAGATATCAATCTCATTAAGATATAAAATTTGTAGAGCATATTCAAGGCATGAAAAACATCATGTCCATGTGATATTTTGGCTTGAGAGGATTCTCAAGTGCATCTATCAAATGTGCAATCAGATTGACCTATTTATTTCTACATGACCTGTTGATGATGGTCTAGCTCTTTTATGCCTGTACAAGAACTTTCAAGGCTCAAAATGAGTTTTCAAAACTTATGAAACCTAATTTACTTCCATGAAGTTCATGATCACCATTACGAACTCTATTGATCCTTTTTACCTTGCAATCTTAGACTGCCTTCTAAGCCATTTAATCACTTATTCAGAAAAAAAATTGCTCAAATCCAAACCACATCTAATCAAAATTTTCTTATGTGGTCTAAATTTTTACAAAATATTTGGTGACTCAATTGGGAAGCATGTCTATTATGATTAAGAACCCAAACTATTTTCCTAGTCTCATCCATTTGGCATGGAGTCACAATTCTTTATTCTCAACTGATCTAAAATGATGTAAAGCTACCCCTCTAGATAACTTCCTCTTGAAGCAATAAGGACCAAAAAAATAAAACAAAAACTATGCCCAAGGCACTTTTTCAAGGGAACATAGATGAAAAAGGAAATGTGCACAAGATACTTAGAGGAAAGCATAAAATCTACCTACCCTAAACTAACAAATCAAAATAGAACCTATACAAATCCATTGACTAGTTGTACAAAATAGCTACCCTTTCTCACTAATATAATATGCTTTACATGCTTAAGCATAGGCAACCAAAGATGGAGAAGGACTGGATATTTAACATATTATTGATATACTTCTCCAAGAATAAGAACAAAAAAAACTCACCTACCCAATCTAATTGATTGGACATATAAGCATCTTGGAGTGGATAGGTAAGCTAATCTAGTTCTTTTTTATGCTCAACTTTATGTTCTGAATTAAGCACAACCTACTATGGCTCCTCCTTGTCATCTTCCAACTAAGATAGGTACCTAATAGGACATTTTCGTATCAATACAAAATTAAGTAATCATATTTTACCTCACTTCTGCACTTTGTTGCTCCATCATTATGCTCCTCAAGCATAATCAGATCATAGTCTCCTTGGAGAGTAACATAGCATTCTCCTAAGATCTCAAACAACTCCTTCAAATCCATTTTTTTAGTATATGCAAGCTGATATTGATTTAATTATGATCTTATCTTTGAATCACATGCTCATATTGAAATATTTTTCACCCTTAAGGTCTTCCTCCATCACACAAAGTGGTAACTCATCAAACTGCATCACCTGATCACTCAAGAAGTCTTCTTCATTAACCTCACTCAAAATTTCATCTTGTTTTTAATTATAAATGAGGGTTTATTTGACCAACCAAGGTCCAAAAAGACACATTTGTATTGCTCAAGGTCTGATTTACCTTCCTCTAGCTCTAATCTATTAGGCTACCTTCATTTGAAAACTCATTGTAAAGTGAACCAACCTCTAGTTCTTAGTTTTTATCCTCTTCTTCTTTTATGTAGAATGGACCTTCAATAGTCCATTCAAAATCTATTATGTTTTCAACTTGAGGATTTTCCTCATCAAGATCTAGTTCATTAGTGTTAAATTCATACCAAGAAAGCTAGTCCAAACCTGATTCTTCACCTTCTAAATGAAGTGGGTTGCCTATCATGATCTCTTCATCATAGGCACTTGCATTGTCCTCTTTAGGTTCACCTATGAGTACAATCTCCTCCTCTATCTTTTATAAAATAGTTTATTTATCCAAGAAGGAGATGGTGAGAGGTGAAGAAGTTCACCTTACTTACAACTTATGAGAGTACCCTTCTAGTTAGGGACTTTGAATGGTCTCTTTGGTGGATCTTGAACTGGTGCTTAGGCTACTTTAAATAACACCTCTTCCTTATGGAAACCTTTTTGGATTGACTTCCATGAGGGGAAAGTGTATGAAATAGCTGCCTTTTCTTGATTTTGACTCTCTTCTTCTTTCCTCATCTTTAGCTCTAAATCTTTGATTTGCCTATCTATATTCTCTTGGAATAGCTTTTCTTCAAGGTGGTTCAGAGCTTCATGAAGATAAGGAGCATAATAGGGATGGTATAAGTTACAATAGGATTATTGAGGAAGACAAGTGGAATCTTGGGTCTCAATAATAGGCTACTCCATAACAGTCCCCTTCTTTTTTTGAAGGCTCTCTTGGATTGAATTACAATAAGGGAAGGTCTAAGGAGTACATAAAAGGTCACTTGGAATGGTCTTTTGGGGAAGAATGGGTGGCATATATGAGGGTTGAGGTGGTGTCTATGAAGACACATGAGGTTGATGGAGTTGAACCTATTGTTCTTCAAGGCCTCTCAGATTATCCTTGAAGATTTTAATGTAACCACTTACATCCATCATCTCACTTGAGAGGTTTTTTCAATTTGTTCCCTCAATAGGTGCCCATTCTTCCTTCATTAGCTATAATGCATTTCTCATGTAATGAATGATATGATTAGGGATATTTTGACCATATCCCCTTTGTGTATTAAGGTCTATAATGTACCTTTGATATCCTAAGAGAATTTTCTTCCAACTTGAAATGGATTAGTTTAGAGAATAACTAGGGACATTTTGAGCCCGAGAAGGTTGATGCACTAAATCTTAAGAACCACTATGGTGAAGCCATAAACATTTATAATCTAATATAAAGGATGTTGAGGTAGAAAATAAGCATATTGATCAAAAGAGTGATGATACATACTGAATAATGATGACTAGGCATTTTGGCTACTCAAACCAGCTGATGAATGCTTAGAGTCACCATTGATGTATAAACATTTGCATCTAAAGGTTGATTGGATGAAGATAACATCAAAACTCTTCACCAGTGAATAATGTATTAAGTCCCACCAGGCATGCCATAAACTATTATGATGTGGAATTTCACCCTTTTATAGGAGTTCTTCAAGCTCCCCCACTCCCAGTCACAATATTGGGATAACCCCAGGCTATGGGTAACCTATGATGGGGATGAACCTCCAAAGAAGGTCATCTTCCACTTGATGGATCACCTAAACTAATGCTTGCATAGGGAAAAGGGTTAGAAAGGTGGAAAGGGGTCCTAAAAAGTCTAAATGGTGATACACTAAAAAAAAATGGGAAACTCCCATAAGCTTGAACCCACACTAGATCAACACAAGACAATTCTAGCTCACATAACCTCATAATCTAGTTGACTACTTAAGCATTTCATAGACTAGGCTCAACAAGCAATGAATGCACACAAAGAAGATTTATAAGACTCATTAATAGCTTACATCAATGATAGAAAGAACACTAATCCAGACCTATAGACAGCTTGAAAACACCCTAAAAGAGGTCAAAAAAGAGGACAATAGATATGGAAGAATCTCCTTCACAAGGCCATCATGCACAACTCACTAAACACTAATCCAAGGAAAGAGATAGGTAAAAAAATATTTTTATTGCATCAAAACATAGTTCTTACATATGCTTGATAGGGTTTAGCCTAATCAAGATGGGAATATCTTGCAATATCTCAAAAAGTTCCATGATACTCCCAAAAAATGAGCCTCTTTTTACAAATGAGAAAGGATGGGTAATATAGAGAAAAGGAGAAGAGAGAAGAGAAAGCACACCATCCAAGATCATTAAATGACCTACCACCACATTTTCATCAAATCAACACTAGTTTTATATTGATAAGCAATCTTTGTTTTATCCTAATAGCCTTTGAATCATTTCATTGATTGAGCAACACACTAGATAATAATTTTCCAAAGGTGATGAGTCATGATCCTCTTTATGAAAGAAAACCTTCAGAGACCCCTAAAAATATATTAAATGTTCTATCTACTTTCTCTAATGACTAGATATACATCTTGGGACTCTACGCCATCTTCCACTTGACTTGTTCATGAGGATAAAATCCTCATATCTTGAATTTTGATAGAGCCATCACCATGTCTTCTTTGAGTGGTGGCAGGTACCTACTTATCGAGGATATGACCATGTTAATAGAAACTTGTTCATAACCAATCATATATACCCCAATTCCAATATCTAAGCATAGGTCTTACTATAGATTGAAAATGAATCTCCTTTGTTGGTTTTCATATAGCCATAATATTGATGAAAACCTATAGGTTGTATAGTTTCATTCATGATCTTTATTAGGTCTAAATAGACCTATTATGCCTTTAAATATTGTGGAAGTTGAGAACTCATTGTATGCATAGATCTTGTTTAAAGAGTAATGATCATAGTCATAGAATAATACTATGACCCCAGAAGATGGACCCCGTGTTATAAATATTCAAACCAGAGGTCGAGACTATGATTTAATAGTGAGGGAACTTCATCATAACCATCCTGACTATATGACTATGTCCCATGTTTAATGGTGTTTGAGTTAACTCTAATGGTGGCACATCCCTTTGAAACATTGCTCTAGTTCAACCTAAACCACATTTTAAACCTTTGATTGAAGTCCCTTGTCTTTGACTTTTAATATTGATCATCGATCTTGATATGAGCCTTCTCAAATTATGCCATCTATCAGCTCTTCATTCACTCTTAGGATCCTATTGTCAGCTCTTTAACTCATAACCTCAAGTGCACTATATATCTCCCTCTATAATAATGAACACAATCCATAGATTAAATTTTAGTTTAATGAGCTTAAAACACTTATCCCCTGTGCATTTGCTCATAAGAATTGTTGACCTTTGACCTCTTGCTCATCATTGATCCGCTTTGGTATGATTAAACATGCTCCATTGATTTATTTGGGCACACTAGCCTTATCAATCACTGTGAATTGTTATATCTTTGTTCATGTACCCAAGATCTTGACATTTGTCATTGGCATGTTCAATGCTGACCTTTTGACTTGATGCTCACCGTTGATCTTTGATGCAGGATCAAATGCATGTCATTGGATCTTTGAGACCCAATAACATTATGGATCACCTTCTCGCTGTTAGATTTTATCTTAGATTTCAATATTTGGATACTTTTTGCATCCACATTAAACCTTAGAACATTTAAATTTAAATAGATATTTGTTATAGATTTAACTTGATGTCCCTACGCATGTCTGACTTTGCAAGTCTAATTTTAAAGCCCTATATCTTGATATAGAAATATCATCAAGATATAAAATTTGTAGAGAATTTTCAAGGCATGAAAAACATCATGCTTGTGTGATATTTTGGCTTGAGATTCTTCCCAAGTGTATCTATCAAATGTACAATTAGATTGATCTATTTATTTTTGCATGATGTGTTGATGACGGTTTGGCTCTTCTATGTTTGTATAAGAACTTTGAAGGCTCAAAATGAGTTAATGAGACCTATGAAACCTGATTTATATCCATGAAGGTCATGATCTGATCCAAAACTTGAAATCTTTGGTTTAAATATAATTCAAGAAACAAGATCAAGACAATTCAAATAACATTATCTCTGAGAAGAGATGTTTTATTGATCAAATTTGCAGACCCAAACATATGTTTATCTCTGAGAAGATATGTCTGATTTCCATTTCAAGTTACATCTTCATTTGTACATGTTTTGAAGGTATGGGGAGGATTTGGAAGGTCACCAATCTCTAGGGAGATGAATTGGTTCAACTTCCATGATTTACAACAATACAGAATTCAAGGAATTACTATTTTTAGAAACTTACTATTTTTAGACTGCACTACTAAAATTGAAATTTTGGACACTTCCTTTGGGTTTTATGGGGTCAAAATTCATAAATCAAATCTCCTTGCCATTTCATTATGTTCCCATCATTATTACCTTTCCAACGGTTCAAACGGCGAGTCAATTGGAGCTACGATGCAAAAGTTATGGCTCCCAGAAATTCCATCATCAATTGGGGTGGACCCATCACCCGAATTGTCATCTGGATTATTTCCCGGATCATTCCTCCCTCCTTGAGAATAAATGGTCCCCATTGCATCAATATTTTCCATCAAGTATGGTATTTTCACTTTTATTTTATTCTCGATGCATACTTGGAAGGGACTATGATTTATGGAACTGTGCAGGGCCCGATTGTTCACCATTTCTATCTGACCATCATTCTATGGATGGAAGGCCATGAACTTATTCAGCTCAATATCTATTTTTTTTTGTTGTTGTGTTTTTTATGTAGTTAGGGTTGTAACATCAGCCCTTTTGGATTCTTGTGGCTTTACCACCATAAGAACAAATTTCTTGGCACTAATCAGAGAGACAGATGTAGAAGGTGGTACTTCTGGTACCCTGTAGCATCATGTTCCAAAAGTGAGAGTGATCCTTCGAGTTATTGATTCATATATACCATGTCAATCATACATGAATTGCTGACCAAAGAGTACATCATAAACATCTAGATTGACCACATCACAAAGACCTCATCTTGGAAAGGTTGGATTGCATATGAGAGAAGACATTAGTGGGTGACATAGAGGTTTTTCCCTGGACTCAACCATCCAATATTATATGGTTTTGGATGAGGCTTCATGGACATATTTAGGATTTTCACAACATTAGCAGAGATTAAATTCTTTTTACTTCCACTATCAAGAATGAAATGCAGAGGCTTACATTTCATCCATAACTTAGAGTGAAACAACCTTTCCTTGTCATCTAGCATCTCATCGTGGGTCTATGATGAAGCAACAATGGCTTCAGGATCATCGTCTATAATTTATTCTTCAACCTCTTCCACTGCAGGGTCTATATGAGGTAGAGCAATACATGTTGAGGATTACGACATAGAAAGTAGTGACTTGATGGCTCGACATTCTTCTTTGGAATGAGTTCTAGATTTGTGATAATCACACCACTTCCCAGTCTTTCCTTCTTTTTTCTTCCAATTTTGGCCTCATGTTTGACCTTCTTTGTCACTTTTTCATTTTGAAGACTGATTCTTTATATTCATTCTTCCATGCTTCTATTCAATCTTTACTACAAACTTGTATGTCTCACCGATGGTTTCAAAATTGAAGAGTTCCATTTCTCCCTGTATGTACCATTGTAGTCCACCACGATACTTGAGAATCTTATGTTTCTCACTTTATTGGATGCCTAATCTCATAGATAAAGAATGAAAAATGTCAGTGTAATCTTGAACAAATTGTTCCTTACCTTGGCGAAGTTGTTGCCACTCTATATACAGATCATCATATGCTCCAATGGGGTAGTATTATTCTTTTATAGCATCTATGAAATCATCCCATGTAGGTTCCATCTCAAGGCCAATATCATTTTCATTGAATCTCTTTTTTACAAGTCCCACCAATTTTTGACAAGCAATGATGCTTTCAGAAGAGAAAAAGAAATCTTCTCTTTATCGGTGAATTTATTTATATAAAAATAAGGTAAAAATTGATCCAACCAATTTTTTACTGCATTGGCATTGATTTTACCTTCAAATGTAGGGATATCAAAATTCACCTGAATGTTGAAGGGTGTTGGGGCACTAAAAGGATGTGCAAGTGCAATCAAGATTTGTTGGAGAATTTGAGTGAATTGTTGTAGCATCTGCACTTGCTACTATTGGAGGGCTTCATTCACCATTTCCTTGAAAGGATCGAATGTCTCGGTGTTTTCCACCATTTGAAGTCATTTGGAGCGAATAGGTGGATATTATGTTGGTTCTATTTTCCACCCAAGCTTCCTATAATCTGACCTCATCCTCGAGATCATACACTCTAAATACAAACCACTCTGACACCACTAATCCAAAACTCAAAAGAATTGGTTGAAATATAATTCAAGAAACAAAAACAAGATAATTCAAAAAATGTTATCTCTGAGAAGAGATGTTTTATTGATCAAATTTGCAGACCGAAACATATGCTTATCTCTGAGAAGAGATGTCTGATTTCCATTTCAGGTTACATCTTCATTTATACATGTTTTGAAGGTGTGGGGAGGATGTTTAAGGTCACCAATCTCTAGGGATATGAATTGGTTCAACTTTCATGATTTACAACAATATAGAATTTGAGGAATTACTATTTTTAGAAACTTACTATTTTTAGACTACACTACTAAAATTGAAATTTGGGACACTTCCATTAGGTTTTAGGGGTCAAACATCATAGAGAAGAGCTCAATGCCATCTCATGATGTTCCCTTCATTATTACCTTTCCAATAGTTTAAACGATGAGTCAATTGGAGCTATGGTGCAAAAGTTATGGCTCCTAGAAGTTTTGTCATCAATTGGGGTGGACCCATCACCCGAATTGTCATCTAAATTGTTTCTCAGATCATTCCTCCCTCCTTGAGAATAAATTCTCCCCATTGCATCAATATTTTCCATCAAGTGTGGTATTTTTACTTTTATTTGATTCTTGATGCATACTTGGAAGGGACTTTTATTTATGGAACTGTGCAGGCCTGATTATTCACCATTTCTATCTGACCATCAATCTATGGATGGAAGGCCATGAACTTCTTTAGCTCGGTATCTATTTGCTTATGTTGTTGTGTTGTTTATGTAATCAAGGTTGTAACATCAGCCCTTTTGGATTCTTGTGGCTTGACCACCATGAGAACAAATTTCTTGGCACTAATCAGAGAGACAGATGTAAAAGGCAATATTTCTAGTACCCCATAGCACCATGTTCCATGAGTGAGAGTGATCCTTCAAGTTCTTGATTCATATATACCATGTTGATCATACATGAATGGTTGACTAAAGAGTACATCACAAACATCTAGATTGACCACATCACACAAGACATCATCTTGGAAAGGTTGTATTACATATGAGAGAAGACATTGGTGAGTGACACGAAGGTTTCTCCTTGGACTCAACCATCCAATACTGTATGGTTTTGGGTGAGGCTTCATGGACAGATTTAGGCTTTTCAAAACATTAGTAGAGATTAAATTCTTTTGACTTCCACTATCAAGAATGAAATACAGAGGCTTACCTTTCACCCATAACTTAGAGTGAAACAACCTTTCCTTGTCATCTAGCATCTCATTGTTGGTATGTGATGAAGCAACAATGGCTTCAGGATCAACATCTACAATTTCTTCTTCAACCTCTTCAACTACAGGGTTTGTATGAGGTAGAGCAATAGATGTTGAGGATTGCGACTCTGAAAGTAGTGACTTGATGCTTCGACATTCTTCTTTGAAGTGAATTATATATTTGTGATAATCACACCACTTCCCAGTCTTTGCTTCTTTTTGCTTCCAATTTTGGCCTCGTGTTTGACCTTCTTTGTCACTTTTCCATTTTGAAGACTGATTCTTTATATTCATTATTCCATGCTTCTGCTCAATCTTTACTACTAACTTGTATGCCTCACCGATGGTTTCCAAATTGAAGAGTTCCATTTCTCCCCATATGTACCATTGTAGTCCACCACAATACTTGAGAACCTTATGTTTCTCACTTTCTTGGATGCCCAATCTCGTAGATAGAGAATGAAAAATGTTAGTGTAATCTTGAATAGATTCTTCCTTACCTTGGCGAATTTGTTGCCATTCTATATACAGATCATCATATGCTCCAATGGGGTAGTATTCTTCCTTTATAGCATCTATGAAATCATCCCATGTAGGTTCCCTCTCAAGGCCAATATCATCTACATTGAACCTCTTTTTGACCACTTCCCACCAATTTTTGATAGGCAATGATGCTTTCAGAAGAGCAAAAGTAATCTTCTCTTTATCGATGAATTTATTTATAGAAAAATAAGATGACAATTTATCCAACCAAATTTCTACTGCATCAACATTGATTTTTCCTTTAAATTTACGGATATCAAAATTCACCTGAACCTTGAAGGGTGTTGGGGCACTGAAAGGATGTGCGGGTGCAGATGAGGAGCCAAAATTTCCCATCGAGATTTAATGGAAAATTTAAGAGAATTATTGTAGCATCTATGCTTGATAATGTTGGAGGGCTTCATTCATCATTTCCTTGAAAGGATTGGATGTCTCGGTGTTATCTACAATTTGAAGTCATTTGGAGTGAATAGGTGGATATTCTACTAGTTTTATTTTCCACCCAAGCTTCATGTAATCTAACCTCATCCTCAGCTTCATACAATCTAAAAACAAAATGCTCTGATACCACTGATCCAAAACTCAAAACCTTTGGTTGAAATATAATTCAAGAAACAAGAACAACACAATTCAAATAATGTTATCTCTGAGAAGAGATGTTTTATTGATCAAATTTGCAGACCCAAACATATGCTTATCTCTGAGAAGAGATGTCTGATTTCCATTTCAGGTTACATCTTCATTTATACATGTTTTGAAGATGTGGGGAGGATGTGGAAGGTCACCAATCTCTAGGGAGATGAATTGGTTCAACTTCCACGATTTACAACAATATAGAATTTGAGAAATTACTATTTTTAGAAACTTCCTATTTTTAGACTGCACTACTAAAATTGAAATTTGGGACACTTATATTGGGTTTTATGGGGTCAAAATTCATCGAGAAGAGCTCAATGCCATCCCACAATGTTTCCCTCATTATTACATTTTCAACAGTTCAAATGGCGAGTCAATTGGAGCTACGGTGCAAAAATTATGGCTCCCAAAAGGTCTGTAATCAATTGGGGTGGACCAATCACCCAAATTGTCATCTGAACTATTGCCCAGATCATTCCTCCCTCCTTGAGAAGCAATGGTCC
The DNA here is from genome assembly GCA_037957365.1 of Torreya grandis. Classification (NCBI taxonomy): domain Eukaryota; kingdom Viridiplantae; phylum Streptophyta; class Pinopsida; order Cupressales; family Taxaceae; genus Torreya; species Torreya grandis. The sequence goes on from JARHVA010001759.1 coordinate 1,757,639, forward strand.
CCATTGCATCAATATTTTCCATCAAGTGTGGTATTTGTACTTTTATTTGATTCCCAATGCATACTTGGAAGGGACTGTGATTTATAGAACTGTGCAGGGCCTGATTGTTCACCATTTCTATCTGACCATCAGTGTGTGGATGGAAGGCTATGAACTTCTTCAACTTGGTATCTATTTGCTTCTATTGTTGTGTTGATTGTGTAGTCAGGGCTGTAACATTGGCCCTTTTAGATTCTTGTGGCTTGACCACCATGAGAACAAATTTCTTGACACTAATAAAAAAGATAGATGTAGAAGGTGGTACTCCTGGTACCCTATAGCACTGTGTTCCAAGAGTGAGAGTGATCCTTCAAGTTCTTGATTCATATATACCATGTCGATCATATATGAATGGTTGACCAAAGAGTACATCACAAACATCTAGATTGACCACATCACATAAGACCTCATCTTGGAAAGGTTGTATTGCATATGAGAGAAGACATTGGTCGGTGACACAGAGGTTTCTCCCTAGACTCAACCATCCAATACTGTATGGTTTTGGGTGAGGCTTCATGGATAGATTTAGGCTTTTCACAACATTAGCAGAGATTAAATTCTTTTGACTTCCACTATCAAGAATGAAATGTAGATGCTTACCTTTCACCCATAACTTAGAGTGAAACAACTTTTCCTTGTCATCTAACATCTCGTCGTTGGTCTGTGATGAAGCAACAATGGCTTCAAGATCAATATCTACAATTTCTTCTTCAACCTCTTCAACTATAGGATTTGTATGAGGTAGAGAAATAGATGTTGAAGATTGCGACTCAAAAAGTAGTGACTTGATGGCTTGACATTATTCTTTGGAGTGAGTTCCAGATTTGTGATAATCACACCACTTCCCAGTCTTTCTTTCTTTTTGCTTCCAATTTTGGCATCGTGTTTGACCTTCTTTGTCACTTTTCCATTTTGAAAACCGATTCTTTATATTCATTCTTCCATGCTTCTACTCAATCTTTACTGTGAACTTGTATGCCTCACCGATGGTTTCCAAATTGAAGAGTTCCATTTCTCCCCATATGTACCATTGTAGTCCACCACGATACTTAATAACCTTATGTTTCTCACTTTCTTGGATGCCCAATCTCGCAGATAGAGAATGAAAAATGTTAGTGTAATCTTGAATAGATTGTTCCTTACCTTGGCAAAGTTATTGCCACTCTATATACAGATCATCATATACTCCAATGGGGTAGTATTATTCCTTTATAGCATCTATGAAATCATCCCATGTAGGTTCCCTCTCAAGGCCAATATTATCTACATTGAATCTCTTTTTGTACACTTCCCACCAATTTTTGACAGGCAATGATGCTTTTAGAAGAGCAAAAGTAATCTTCTCTTTATCGATGAATTTATTTATAGAAAAATAAGATGACAATTGATCCAACCAATTTTTTACTACATCAATATTTATTTTTCCTTCAAATGTAGGGATATCAAAATTCACCTGAACCTTGAAGGGTGTTGGGGCACTAAAAGGATGTGCAGGTGCAGATGAGGAGCCATAATTTCCCATCGAGATTTGTTGGAGAATTTGAGTGAATTGTTGTAACATCTATGCTTGCTATTTTTGGAGGGATTTATTCACCATTTCCTTGAAAGGATCAGATGTCTCAGTGTTGTCCACCATTTGAAGTCATTTGGAGCGAATAGGTGGATATTCTATTGCTTTTATTTTCCACCCAAGCTTCCTACAATCTAACCTCGTCCTCCGGATCATACACTCTAAAGACAAACCACTCTGATACCACTGATCCAAAACATGAAATATTTGATTGAAATATAATTCAAGAAACAAGAACAAGACAATTCAAATAATGTTATCTCTGAGAAGAGATGTTTTATTGATCAAATTTGCAGACCCAAACATATGCTTATCTCAGAGAAGAGATGTCTAATTTATATTTCGGGTTACATCTTTATTTATACATGTTTTGAAGGTGTGGGGAGGATGTGTAAGGTCACCAATCTCTAGGGAGATGAATTGGTTTGACTTCCATGATTTACAACAATACAGAATTCAAGGAATTACTATTTTTAAAAACTTATTATTTTTAGACTACACTACTAAAATTGAATTTGGGACACTTCTATTGGGTTTTAAGGGGTTAAAATTCATCAATAAGAGCTCAATTCCATCTCACCATGTTCCCCTCATTATTACCTTTCCAATGGTTCAAACGGTGAGTCAATTGGAGCTACGGTGCAAAAGTTATGGCTCCCAGAAGTTCCATCATCAATTGGGGTGGACCCATCACCCAAATTGTCATCTAAATTGTTTCCCAAACCATTCCTCCCTCCTTGAGAAGCAATGTTTCCCATTGCATCAATATTTTCCATCAAGTATGGTATTTGTACTTTTATTTGATTCCTGATGCATACTTGGAAGGGATTGTGATTTGTGGAACTGTGCAGGGCCCGATTGTTCACCATTTCTGTCTGACCATCAGTCTATGGATTGAAGGCCATGAACTTCTTCAAATAGATATCTATTTTCTTATGTTTTTATGTTGTTTGTGTAGTCAGGGCTATAACATAAGCCCTTTTGGATTCTTGTGGCTTGACCACCATGAGAACAATTTTTTTGGCACTAATCAGAGAGACAGATGTAGAAGGTGGTACTTCTGGTACCCTATAGCATCATGTTCCAAGAGTGAGAGTGATCCTTCAAGTTCTTGATTCATATATACCATGTCAATCATACATGAATATTTGACCAAATAGTACATCACAAACATCTAGATTGACCACATCACATAAGACCTCATCTTGGAAATGTTGTATTGCATATGCGAGAAGACATTGGTGGGTGACACAGAGGTTTCTCCCTGGACTCAACCATCCAATACTGTACGGTTTTGGGTGAGGCTTCATGGATAGATTTAGGCTTTTTGCAACATTAGCAAAGATTAAATTATTTTGACTTCCACTATCAAGAATAAAATGCAGAGGCTTACACCCATAACTTAGAGTGAAACAATATTTCCTTGTCATCTAGCATCTCATCATTGGTCTGTGATGAAGCAACAATGGCTTTAGGATTAGCATCTACAATTTCTTCTTCAACCTCTTCGACTGTAGGGTCTGTAGGAGGTAGAGCAATAGATGTTGAGGATTGCAACTCAAAAAGTAGTGACTTGATGACTAACGTTCTTCTTTGGAATGAGTTCCAGATTTGTGATAATCACACCACTTCCCAGTCTTTCCTTCTTTTTGCTTCCAATTTTGGCCTCGTGTTTGACCTTCTTTGTCACTTTTCCATTTTGAAGACCGATTCTTTATATTCATTCTTCCATGCTTTTGCTCAATCTTTACTGTGAACTTGTATACCTCACCGATGGTTTCCAAATTGAAGAGTTCCATTTCTCACCGTATGTACCATTGTAGTCCACCACAATACTTGAGAACCTTATGTTTCTCACTTTCTTGGATGCCCAATCTCGCAAATGGAGAATGAAAAATGTTAGTGTAATCTTGAACAGATTGTTCTTTACCTTGGCGAAGTTGTTGCCACTCTATATACAAATCATCATATGCTCCAATGGGGTAGTATTCTTCCTTTATAGCATCTATGAAATCATCCCATGTAGGTTCCATCTCAAGGCCAATATCATCTACATTGAATCTCTTTTTGTACACTTCCCACCAATTTTTGACAGGCAATGATGCTTTCAGAAGAGCAAAAGTAATCTTCTCTTTATAGGTGAATTTATTTATAGAAAAATAAGATGACAATTGATCTAACCAATGTTCTATTACATTAGCATTGATTTTGCCTTCAAATGTAGGGATATCAAAATTCACCTAAACCTTGAAGGGTGTTGTGGCACTAAAAGGATGTGCGGGTGCAGATGAGGAGCCAGAATTTTCCACCGAGATTTGTTAGAGAATTTAAATGAACTGTTGTAGCATCTACGCTTGCTATTATTAGAGGGCTTCGTTCACCATTTCCTTGAAAGGATTAGATGTCTCAGTGTTCTCTGCAATTTGATGTCATTTGGAGCGAATAGGAGGATATTTTGGTAGTTCTATTTTCCACCCAAGCTTCCTGTAATCTAACCTTGTCCTCGGGATCATACACTCTAAAGAAAAACCGCTCTTATACCACTGATCCAAAACTCAAAATCTTTGGTTGAAATATAATTCAAGAAACAAGAACAAGACAATTCAAATAATGTTATCTCTGAGAAGAGATGTTTTATTGATCAAATTTGCAGACCCAAACATATGCCTATCTCTGAGAAGAGATGTCTGATTTCCATTTCAAGTTACATTTTCATTTATACATGTTTTGATGGTGTGGGGAGGATGTGGATGGTCACCAATCTCTAGGGAGATGAATTGGTTTGACTTCCATGATTTACAACAATACAGAATTTGAGGAATTACTATTTTTAGAAACTTACTATTTTTAGACTGCACTACTAAAATTTAAATTTGGGACACTTCCATTGGATTGTATGGGGTCAAACTTCATCAAAAATATATCAATGCCATCTCACGATGTTCCCCTCATTATTACCTTTCCAATGGTTCAAACGGTGATTCAATTGGAGCTACAGTGCAAAAGTTATGGCTCCTGAAAGTTCCGTCATCAATTGGGGTGGACCCATCACCCGAATTATCATCTGAATTGTTTCCTAGATCATGATCACCATCAAGAACTTTGTTGATCCTTTTCACCTTGCAATCCTAGACCTGCTTCCAACATATTTGATCACTTACTCAAACAAGAACTCTGCTCAACTTCAAACCACATCCAAATAAAAGTTTCTTATGTGGGCCAAATTTGGCCAACAATATGTTAACCCAATTTTTTTCCCACCCCATTACATTCCTCCTTATTGATCTTAACAATTTGTTTTTTATAAAGTGGTGCAAACACTAGCAAATTTTCTATAATTTTTTGGATCGTTGTTAGATGATTTTTGATAAACCACCCAATAACAATCTAGATTTACAACTATACTTTTTGCGTAAACTATGTGAAAAAATTATATTGGGAAGGCAAGTAACCTATTTCGATATGAGGGTATTTTTAGGGTGTGGACCATGGCATGAGATAAAAAAGAGGGGGAGTACAACAAGCTGTATAGGGTCCATTTATTCCTCTATCTGTTATTGATCCTCCTCCTCATATATAACCCTAGACTCACTTTTGAGGCTACAAATTAGTCTTTATTAGCATTAGACGTCTTACATATATTATGATGGACCATGTCTCAAATATGTCATTTTTAGTAGGAGGTGGAGTTAGTACAAACACCTCTTAATCCACCCCTAGTGATGGGACTTGTAGGTTTTCCCACCATCATGTCTACACTCCTACCTAGTGCAACACATGACAAAATACATATCTTGGTCTTGCTATTCCATTAGAGGATCTTGGCTTAGATATTATTAATCTTGACAAGTTGTTTTCACCTACCTAGTTGCATGATTGACAACAATCTGGGGGGGAGGGGGGTTGGGGTTATTGCACTCATGTAAATTGTAATTAGTTGAATACACATGTTATCAAGAATTTTTAGTTTAAGTCAAATTTCCTGTATTTCAATATTTAGTTAAAAATAGATGTTGGTCAAGTCCTTGTTTGAAAAATATGATTGATAGGGCAAACAAGGTACTTTTTCAGTTATTGACTAAGGGATCTTTCTTAGTAAAAAGTTTAATTTTAACTTCCAAATTAAAGTTTGTTCTACAAGTAATTTGTTTTGAATTGAATTCTTTGTTAACAATTTATTGTTAATTTGAATTATGCAGAGTGTTCTTAATATTCCTAAAGTACAATGATTGTCATCACACTTTTTAAAGTCCACACTAGAACATACTAGGCAACACATGCAGGTACATGTGAAATAATATTAAATTTTTTATTATGTTATTCTTCACAACACATGGTATCTCAATTTTCAATAAACTAACATGAAAGATATCATTTGAATGTAGGATAATGACACATTCTTTGGACTCACCTCATCCTCCTTATCCCTGTGGCCTACGTATTTCTCCCTTTTTAGGCTTGATTTCTCAATACTTTATTAGAATGTCACCTCTTTCTACATAACCTTCATCACCTTGTGGGAGTAGGGGAGATGAGGATCTTGCTATGTCTCAAGGGACAAAGAGGAATATTTTTTTATGATTGATGAGAGTTATAGACTAATCTACATTATATAAGTTTATTTTTTGGACTGATCATATTATTATTTTTATGCATTAGTATGGAATTGTATATATATGCCACTCGTGTGCATGAGACTGGTGGCATTATAACAAAACCTGCATACATACATACATACATACATACATACATATATTTTACCTTATATTACATTACTATGTGTTATATTTCAAATTATAATCAATTTGTAATATTGTCTTGTATGTTCATAACAATTAAATCAATGAGTGTAAAAATTTATTTTCTCATGTAATTTTTTAGTAATTATATTTCTTTCCTCGTGTATTTTTGGTGGTAATTATAAAGCACACAAACATTGACAAATGGTAAATTTATCCAACTACTTTGAATTTTGTCATCCTCTTATCTATTTCTCTATTGACAAATTTTTAGTACATATAATACTTTGTAAATCACTTTTATCGCACAATTCTTACCAATATAGAATTAATACAACAAAATCATATATTTCTATCATAAAATTAAAAAAAATCATATAAATATTTTATTATAACGTTAATTTAAATTATTCAAATTAACCTTCATAAAAATTCACTGTTCTAAATAAACTAAATAAACATTTATTAAAAAATTAATTTCTTTTTTAATAATAAACATCTACTTATAAAATTGGTGAAACTAAAAATTAAAACTTTTTTTTAAGAGGACAAAATATATATAAACAATAATAGACAATCCACAAAATTATACAATAAAAGAATTCACAACAATATAAAGATAATAAATTCAATCAATTTGTGACCTTCCACCATTAATTTTTGTATGGATGGCCCACACCCAACCGAAAGTTACACACAAATTAAACAATAATCCTCTTTATACACACAACATTATCCTTTCCTTTGAGTAATGCCAATTCCTTCTTTTTCCGTTTTCATATCATATTGTTGTCATATCTATGGAGAGTTTTTGACATCATTAAATAATTAAGATGGCATTGGTAGATCCTTTGCGTTTATAACTTGTCTTGACTTTACCCTCTCATGCAATTAATTCTGCATAGTACCTTAAAACAGATTAAATTTTTTTTTAATTAATTGATGAAGAATTTTAAATATTGGACGATTCATGTTCATGAGATATTAGTTATTGTGAATCTCTCTTAAAATATTAGTTAGTCTAGATTGATTCGAAATTATATTATTAAATTTTAAAAATTATATCAAATAATATTAATAAAAATTAATTGTGACAATTCTAATAACTAGATACTATTCATTAAAAATTTATTTGTATATTTAAAGTTTCTTTTAAATCATTAATCATTTACAAAATAAAAATTCATAATTTATTTATTAAAATCAGATTTAAAGTCAAATTACTGACTTTAAGAACGATTTAAGCATACATCTTATGTAAAGTGAATTCAATATCAATTTTAAATCAAACTAACGTTACAAGTATGAAGGTTTTAATATATTTGTAAATATAAAATTGGGGGTGACTTTATTTTCGAATTTAAGATATTTTTATTATTCAAAGTTAATTGATTTGATGTTATTCTCGACTTCAAATGATTGTGGTTTAAAAAAATAATACAACTCAAAAGTTGATTGTACACGTGATTGCCTTTTTCAACAAATGTAAAAAAGAACTACAAGAGAAATGATCGAACTATGGAATTCAGAGTCTTCAAATTATGTAAGCTTTATTGTGAAGTTGATGTCTCAAAAAAACTTCTAATTTAATGCTAGTTCACTTTCGGGAATAATATTTGTAATTATGTAATATTTCAATATCTTATAAAGAAATTGTGGCAAGATTTTCAATCTTTTGTATTTATGAGTGTATTTATAATTTTTTACCTCTTACATTTGATCTTAAAATAGCATAGAGCAATTTTTTTATGTATGTATTCTTTCGAATGGGTGAAGGGTAAACTATTTTCTTGCACCACCCTTTCTTTTTATTTTCAGTCTTCTTTGATTATCTACACCCATAATAAATATTAGATTAGTGTTGCAAGTGGAAGAACCATGGCTCTTAAATCCAAAGGTTTTTTAATTGTCTTATTCCATATATTGAAACTTCTTATTGTTATGTTCACACAACATGTGTTGCATACAAAGCATATTTGAGCATCATCACATACAAATGTAATAAACAACTCTCTAACATGGTTATGCTTTGTTTTTACAAATATCATGCTCTTCTACCACTGTGTTCATTGTTCCCTCTTCACACACCTTTGCAAACTTCGTCATTCATTATAAACATATCTAGGGCAATGTTGAATGGATAACACCACCCATAACGATTTTTACTTTGTCAATAATTTATTAGGCAGATGAAGTATTGGGCAATGAAGGGTAATGTTTGACATAATAAATTTTTTTTACCACTTTATAACATATTAATAGCACCTAATGTTGCAAGGGTGTACCGATAGGTAAGATATGATAGGGAAAAATGTATTGTACAAATTATTTTAGTAATATATAATATTATGAAAGAGAAAAAAGTTTACAAGTTTAAATGAATATTTTATAATAAAAAATTAATATTTGTTTTATTTATACAATTAAAAGTAAAAATAGTTTTTAGGAACAAGTTCTGGGCATATATTTATCAATATTCAACAGTGTATGGGGTGAGTGCAATAAGTTGAGGGGATAAAAAATGGAAACACTTCCAAAACAATTATTGAATGCATGGAAGCAAAATGGATACCCATTTTCAAAGGTAACATATATGTGTTATTTTTAACAGGTGAAAATAATTGAAACTAAACCAATATTCATATTAAATAAATATTTATTTAGAACAGATGTTCATTACCTACACTAAAAAAAATAAGAAAAAGTATCAACCATTGTATTTGCTAAAGAAAAAATTATGCCACCAACATTTGATAGTTGTTTTACTGCCAAAAAAATGATATCCATTTTATTTTCCAAATTCTTTCACCCCAAGCTAATTTGTCCTACATAAAAATTGTTCACGTAAGTATTTACATTCATTTATATATATTTTTATTCTTTGTTATTTTTTATTGATTTTGTTGGTATGGATTGTGATTTTCAAAATTATCAAATTTATTACGAAACCAAGATAAAAATGGCAAGCCCCCTCATGATTGTAAATAAAATATGCAAGAAAACCCTCAAGCAAACCCTAAATCCATCCCTCTATTAAAAAACCTTGATGAAGAAAATAAGGAAAAATGTGAGCAAATAATTCTAGTGGTTAGGGAACAAAGGTACATCTCTCTTAATTTTGATATACTCATGCAAACATTAACTGAAATTGTCAAAATAATTGATACCTTAGGTAATCAATTCCTACGAGAGATGGAGGGGAAAAAAGGGAAAGTAGAGAGTATTTGTCATATTATCAAGTGAAGAACTAAATATAATGAAGGAGATGTTAGCCAAACTTTTTTTCTCCCCATTACATGCCAAACTCTTAACCCTAAGAATACCAAAAAAATATAACTTGGTGCACACACCATCACATTTACGATAATTTTTCAAATCATTGGTGGATGGTTTTTCATAAACCAATCAACAATAATATGGATGTGCCTAATGCCACTATACTTCCTACATAAACTATATGCATAATTTATATTGGGAATGAAGTTAAACCATTTTGATATGATGGATTTCCAAGGTAAACATTGTGGCATGCAACAACATAGAGCAAGAGCATAGAGAGTTGTACTAGTCCATTTTTTACTCCTTTTTGTTCTTGATCCTTCTCCTCCTATCCATGAACCTAGAGTCACTTATGAGACTGAAAATAATTATTTATTATATTTTAGATCTCTTACATAGATTTTGATAAACTAGGCTCTATGATTACCTATTTAGTAGGAGGTGGATCTAGCATGGTCACCTTTTACTCTACTCATGGTGTTGAGCCATAAATATTTCCCCATCATTATGTCCACACTCATCACTAGTGCAATGCAAGCCAAAATGCATGTCTTGGTTTTAGTTCTCCATCAAAGGATATTGGATCATATATTATTGATCTTAATGATATTTTTCCATGTACTATGCACATGATTAACAACAAAAAATTTAGGAGACCCAAAGTTATTGTACTCAGGTAAAGTTTTAATTAGTTAAATACACATGTTAAAAATATAATTTGGTTCAAGTAAACTTTATATTTTTTAATATTTTTTTGAAAATAGATATTGATCGAGTCCATGTCTAATAAAGATGATGGACATGTCAATCAAGCCACATTTTTTTCCATCAACTTTAAGGAGTCTTTCTAGGTACAAAGTTTAATTTTAATTTACAATTTAAAGTTTGTTGTACGTTTAATTTTTTTTGAGTTGAATTATCTATTAACAACTTATTCTCAATTTTAATTCTATATAATGTCTCTAATATTCCTATAGTACAACCATTCTCAGCATATTTTTTTAATTCTACACCCTAATGTCCTAGGTGGCACATGTAGGTAAATATGAAATAACATCAACTATACAATTACATTATTATTTTACAATATGTATGGTCTCTCTATTTTCAATAAACTAACATTAAATATATGTGTAAGATGGTAATTTTGATCAAAAGGGATTTGGGTGTGAAAATTAATGAAAATGCCCAAATCTACAATCTACTGCATAATTTAGATCGATTAGATTATAATGCAAGAAAAATAGATATTAAAACTAATACTATAACATAAAGTTAAATGCTCTAAACAAGATGCAAAATAAACAAAAAAAAAAGACTTGTTGATTATGGATGGAGATTGGATTATGAATTTCTTACCAAAGACTCAAATTTTTAGCATGATGTTGACTTGATCAATGATTTTGATAGCATGGATTCATGGATGATATTGACATGGAGGATTTATGGATTCATTAGTTAGTTTGTAATTAGTTTGGCCATGGAGGGTTGGCTTGTTTAAATAGGCCATGAAGTGAATATCAATGGCCAATATTCAAATTTGGGATGAAGAGGATCAATAGTAGAAGATTATCCAAGGAACTAAAAATTCCTTTGAAGCCTCTAGAATAAAGGCTTATAGAGAGGAAGGGCTATGATAGAGAGGATTATAAAACTGGATAATTATATAATCTAGTAGGGGGGATAAGCAAGATTATTAGGTGATTATGGATTAGGGATGTAGGAAAGCCTAGGAATAGTGTTAGGTTGTGGAGCTAAAAGCTTCAACCTTTGCAAACTGAGGAACAGATGGTTGCTGAGTTCTACAGGAACCGGCATCGGCAGCAGGACCGACGTCGGCAGAGTCCAGTGCAGAAGGCCACCGGCGACGGCAAGAAGTCGGCCGACATCGGCAGAACCAGACTAGCAGGGACCGGCATCGGTCGCCTGTGTGTTCCCGAAGTGTTCGTTTCACGGACAGTTAGTTAAGTGAATGATGAGTTTGCATGTTAAGACCACCTAGAGTCTTGGGCTGCGAGGATAATTGTCTAAATTAAGAGTCTAAGTTATTGTTTGAGTTAGGGATCTATTTATAGACCCATTGGCATGTATTGTTTAAGGCATGAGATAGAAAGGAAGAGTTCCTTCTAGTTGTAAGATCTGTGAGTTGCAGGTTGTTGCAAGCTCATTGGGGATCTACATGTAAGTTTGGTCTTTGAATTGCAGGTTGCAGGTTCATGAGAGATCAGCTTGAAGTGCTATAGAGTGCTTGGTGTACCGCCAGGGTTATTACTGACTGGTTGGTGAGGTGAACACCAATTCTGTGTGTGAGTTGGTTGTTGGGATCGTTTTTTGTGTAGGAGAGTGTGTGTGAGAAGAATTACTGTACACTTGAGGTGTGGCGAATCTCTGTAAGGTGAAAGAGTGTGGCGGCTCTTTGATGTATTCTTTTCTGTATAGTGTTAATACAAGATAGTGTATTGTCTCTCATATTCTATGCTATTGGTGAATTCTAGTTACTTGTGTTTCTGGTTATTTCCGCATATTCAATTGCTTATATTTGGTAATCATATTGTGCTCTTTCTGAGGAGCAAGATCCTAACAGGTGGAATTAGAACAGGTGTGTTTGTTCTTGGATTTATCATCCACCCCCCTCTCCCAACAAGTGGTATCAGAGCATGTTTGTTGTTCTAGATTCCTGACAAGTGGTATCAGAGCTTTTGGTTGGGATACTAACAGATTGGTGTAGATCTGGGTAGTGTGTTTTGATTACAGGTTACTCACAGGGCTTCTGTTTGAGTGGGAGTTGAGCAATGGCAGAAAATAGTCAACTACGAATGGAAAAGTTTAATGGCAAGAACTACCAATTATGGAGGATGCAGATTGAGGACTATCTGTATCAGAAAGATTTGTACTTACCGTTGGGTGGGGTTGCTAGCAAACCCTTGGATATGAAAGATGAAGAATGGGAGGTTCTTGATCGGAAGGCTCTGGGATCTGTTAGATTGAGTCTTGATTCATCTGTGATTTCCAGCTTATCACAGTGTAAGACAACGGTGGAGTTGATGAAATCTTTCACAAATTTGTATGAAAAACCCTCGGCTTCTAATAAGGTATTTCTTATGAAGCGTTTATTTAATTTGCAAATGTTGGAAGGTGGATCTGTTCATAGCCATCTTAGTGATTTCCATGGTTTGGTAAACCAGTTAAGTTCAGTGAATATTGTATTTGATGATGAACTTAGAGCTCTCTTAATCTTGTGTTCATTACCTGAAAGTTGGGAAGGTTTGGTAATGGCAGTTTTTAATACTGTGTTTCCTTCAAAAGTCTTAAAAGTGGATGATGTTGTGAGTGTGATCTTGAATGAAGAGATACGCAGGAAAAGCACAGGTGAATCATCTGGAGATGCTTTGAGTGTTGAAGGAAGAGGAAGGCCAAGAGAGAAGACAGAGCGTGGGAGATCAAGGTCGAAGATAGGCAAAAGATCCAAGTCCAGGTATGGCAGAATAACCTGCTGGAAATGTGGAAAGCAAGGGCACTTAAAGAGAGATTGTAGATCGGGTGAAGATCATCATGAAGAACATGGAGAAGAAGCAGATGTTGCAGGTTACGTTGCACAGGATGCTCTGGTATGTTCTTTGGATAAAGTAGAATCTTGGGTATTAGATTCTGGTGCCTCTTTTCATGCATCCCCACATAGGGAATTTTTCCATGAGTATGTCCAGGGAGACTTTGGAGAAATTTGTGTAGGGGATGGTAAGCCTTGTCAGATTGTTGGCAAAGGCAAAGTGAAGCTGAAATTGCAGACAGGTGACACATGGGTGTTAAAGGAGGTCATGCATGTCCCAGTTCTGAAGCGGAATCTGATTTCTGTTAGAAGTTTGGGTGAAGAGGGTTGCACAGTAACTCTCACAGTGGACTCTTGGAAGGTTACCAAGGGTACACTTGTTGTAGCTAGAGGTAAGAAAGTAGGTACGCTTTATCTATCTACTTGTTTTACTGATTCTCTTTCTGGGTTATCTACTTCAGCTGTAGATTCAGAGATGTGGCTTGATAGGCTTGGTCACATAGATAAGAAGGAGATGATGGTTCTTGAGTCAAAGAATATGCTTTCGGATTTGGAAGGCATGGATCGTGGTTTCTGTATGCAGAAGAAGAAGGTAAGGTTTCTTGAGGAATCCGATGTTAGTGACAAGAACGGGAAAGCCTTGGTTTTCAAGGAGAAAGTGATGAACAGAGTTCAGCATAAGGTGCAGAGGAATTCTGAGCAGAGCAAGGGTAATTTGGACAAGGTTTTGATCCAAAAAGAGCTCGCGGGAAAAATTCAGGTCTCACAAGAAAAACACAGAGACCGACGTCGGCAGGAAAAATGGCGTCGGTGTCCAGACAGGGACCGATGTCGGCTACGTGCAGCCTGACATCGGTGACTCAGGGCAGACAGAGACCGGCGTTAGCCAGGGGAAACCGACATCGGCAAGGATGCAGTCGCAGGGAACCGACATCGGTTGGCTGTAGACTGAGATGTGACTGACATCGGTTACTGAGACAAATTTTGGGTGGACAGCTAGTTGTCATGGAGTCTCAAGCACCCATATGGAGGACTGAAGGTGTAAGTAAGTTCTTAAATTTGTCATTTCCCTTCTTTACACTACTTATTGCTCACTTATGGCATAGAACCAGGAAGTTGAAGAAGCAGAACAGGTAGATCCAGGAAACAGTGGGAGCTTGGCATGGATGAGGATGTGATTCCTTGGAGGAGAACCAAACAGGTGTTTTGGGTAGTGTTTCCAGCTGGAAGTAAGCACTGATAGACGAATGGATGTTGAGGATGAAGAAGAGCGGAAATGGATATGTGAGATGGAAGATCAGGGTATATGATCTTGTTTCAGCTGCAGGGCAATGGAGGTTTGATCATTGTGTTTCTCTTTACCAGGCTGGATAATATTAGCTACATTATCCTATTTTCTGTATGATGTGCTTGTTGCAGGGTTACATATACAGGGATTGCTAAACTAAAGGTAAAGCTAGTTCAGGTGTTTGTCATGGAGAATCTGGGAGCAGCAAGATTCTTTGGCATGAGTGTGTTCTAGAGACATGGAGGTCTTGTTGACTTTGTTTCAGGATGATTGTGTGAAGCCGGTTAGCACGCCGATGGTTAGACAGTTCATAGAACAGGTGTCTTGATTCACATAATGAGGTTGAGTGCATGGTATGTACTAAACCTGAGTTTTCCCAAGCAGTGGGAGTTGTCACAAGTTTGGAGTCAATCTGGGAGAGTAATACTGAAGGGCAGTTCAGTGGGACCAGCAGCAGGTGCACATGCTATGCAGGGTCAAGTTCTTTATCTACATGGTTGTAGATGCGAATGTGGCAGGTAATTTGGATGACATATTTTGCACCACAGATTTTGTGGTGGTTGGTCTTCAAGAGTGATCTTGAGGAGGGATACAAATCCAAGGAAACAAACTAGACGGTGTACAGGTATAGGTACAGGTTGCAGCTATTTATCTCCAAGTGGGAGATTGTTAGGTTGTGGAGCTAAAAGCTTCAACCTTTGCAAACTGAGGAACAGATGGTTGCTGAGTTCTACAGGAACTGGCGTCGGCAGCAGGACCGACGTCGGCAGAGTCCAGTGCAGAAGGCCACCGGCGACGGCAGGAAGTCGGCCGACGTCGGCAGAACCAGACTAGCAGGGACCGGCGTCGGTCGCCTGTGTGTTCCTGAAGTGTTCATTTCACGGACAGTTAGTTAAGTGAATGATGAGTTTGCATGTTAAGACCACCCAGAGTCTTGGGCTGCGAGGATAATTGTCTAAATTAAGAGTCTAAGTTATTGTTTGAGTTAGGGATCTATTTATAGACCCATTGGCATGTATTGTTTAAGGCATGAGATAGAAAGGAAGAGTTCCTTCTAGTTGTAAGATCTGTGAGTTGCAGGTTGTTGTAAGCTCATTGGGGATCTACATGTAAGTTTGGTCTTTGAATTGCAGGTTGCAGGTTCATGAGAGATCAGCTTGAAGTGCTATAGAGTGCTTGGTGTACCGGCAGGGTTATTACTGACTGGTTGGTGAGGTGAACACCAATTCTGTGTGTGAGTTGGTTGTTGGTACCATTTTTTGTGTAGGAGAGTGTGTGTGAGAAGAATTACTGTACACTTGAGGTGTGGCAAATCTCTGTAAGGTGAAAGAGTGTGGCGGCTCTTTGATGTATTCTTTTCTGTATAGTGTTAATACAAGATAGTGTATTGTCTCTCATATTCTGTGCTATTGGTGAATTCTAGTTACTTGTGTTTCTGGTTATTTCCGCATATTCAATTGCTTATATTTGGTAATCATACTGTGCTCTTTCTGAGGAGCAAGATCCTAACGGGTGGAATTAGAACAGGTGTGTTTGTTCTTGGATTTCATCCACCCCCCTCTCCCAACAAGTGGTATCAGAGCATGTTTGTTGTTCTAGATTCCTGACAAATAGGGTAGGGTAGGTGGGATTGGAATTTAAAATTCCAATATAATAGACAAGTGGGATTAGTTAGTGGATAAGACATTATTAGAAGAATTAATAGGTTGGTGGGGATAAGAATAAGGTTAGCATGATAAATAAGAATGAAGGGGGGTGTTAGATAAACGGATAGAAGGGGTGATACTAAATAAGATTAGATGAAATAAGTGAAATTAGTGTCAATTAATATTAATATTAGTGATAATAAATGAAGCGAATGAATTTAGGTGTATATATTTTTTTCCTTTTTGAAAGGGCATTACGAGTGGATGAATTGGAAGATGTAATGGTCTTTCAAAGAAAAACCATTTCATGGATGAATGTTAGTACATGATGTTAGTGGATATGATACCCCATCGAGGGGACATGCATGGAAGAATGAGATGGATGACCACTCAAAAGAGGAAATGAGGGGTGGGATGTGATGAATAGACAAGGGGATGGGATGCTAAATTTTGAGATAGATGATGAAGACAAATAAATTGACATGATTAGTGAGCTAAAAATTGATGATACCCATGGAAAAGATGCACAAGGAGTGGAAATGGTTGTGTCATGGTTGTTGACACATCCCAATGTGGAATCAACCGTAACATGATGATGATAAGATAAAAGTTCATAAGCATTTGATATATCCCAGGAAAGGACACATGCATGGGAAAGCATTGGACCAAAATAAGATAATTATTTGATAAGGTTAATGATGAATGTATCTCAAAGCTAAAGTCAAGTAAAATGATGAAGGAGATGAGATAAAATATATGATATGATTGAGTGACCAAAAGATGATGGTAAATAAATGGACTACATTACATCAAATCAATGAGCCACAATGTGATTGATAATGATGATACCACTGGCAAGGACACATCAAATGGATCAAGAGATGATAAAGTTATGGTCTTGGTCATGCCCCAATTTGAGGAGGAAATCGTAAACTTTAAATGATGAATTGACCAGTCAGTGACCATGGAAGAAAAGATGGATTTTTTTATTTCTCATGCCCAATCAATAGGTGCAGACAATTGATGAAAATATTAGGAAGATGAGTTTGGGGATGGTGACTAATCAATAGATTGATTGATTGATGATTTTTATTATATATCAAGGATTTGATTAATGCAAAATGAGAGAATGACAAGATGTATGTGATGATGAATGATGGAAAAAGAGGAGAGAGTGGTTGAACTCACCTTAGACACATTATATAACTAAGTGTTACCTACATAGTCTTAAACTACCTCAGGTTAATGTAGTTCAAACTAGATTAAAGGATGATGACATTTAGAAAGTTGATGATAGATGATAAGATATACTAGGTAAGGATGATGATAATCATAGATGTTAAACATGTTAGTTTTTAGAGAAAGGATGTGACCCAGATGTTAGACTAGGATAAATGATGGGAGATGAGATGTTAGATGTTGATGATTAGAGAGAGGATAGATGATTGACTAGAGGATATAGACATGATGATAAAGGATGTGAGGAATGATTGGAGACTAGACAAGTGGACTATGATGATCAACTAGATGATAGGATTAATATTATTAGACATTAGGCAAGTGATAGAGGATATTATAAATTATTAGTACAATCAATTATCAATATGGCATTACTATAATAAGGCTCATCATACTCTAATCAATCAAATATATATATATATATATATATATATATATATATATCACTTGGAAGTATGCCCCATGATATAAGTATGACCAAGAGGAAATTATGCCAAAGTAGAGAGAAAAGGGGCAAATAGTTAAATTTGCATCATCGAGGGCACATAAAAGCATAATTATATTTTTTAGTGTCATCATAACATCCTTGTTCATTGCCCAATAGAAAAAAATATTCATGATACAATACTAAAAAGAAACATAGACAATCAAACAAAACATACATGATAAAATACATACAAAGAACACACAATTATGTGACGTGAGTAGTGTCTTTTTGAATGGTCCTGATGTGGGTCAACAAGATGATTGATTAAGTGATGAGTTAGACAAAGTTGGTCATGATGTGAAGGTAGATCAAGGATATGGATTTATACAGGGGTATATATTTGGTGTAGATTAGGGATAGATCATTTTGCATAGTCAACTTGAGGATTGACCATGTTGTGGCCATAGATGAGAGACATAGGACTTAGTAGGCTAAAGTGAGACTAGGTCAATGATAACTCATGATAGATTATATTTACCCCAATTCAGAATATAGGATGAAAGACAAGAATGGGATGGATGGCTATGATTATTTTATGGAGGATGAGAGACATGGAGATGGATGAAAATAGGGAAATAATCATAAGACAAGACATCTTGGAATATTTTTGGCTTTTTCTAGATTTATGGTGTTTTTGGGATTTTTTACATATTTCAATTTTTAGGTCTTTTTGGGATATGTATTGACACTATACACATGGGGTTACCATCAAAGGGAATACCAAGCCTAGTAACTAGAATACGAATGGATGGAATGACAAATAGATATGGGTGATGCTCAAAGAAGTTGATGGATGAGGAAGAATGGACTAGGGATTGCCAATAACCACATCATGGAGGAATTAGATATCTAGTTTGCCTAAGTATCCATTTGAGGATATGCTAAGATGATTATAAAACATTTACCAGGACATCTTCCACTTCCTTATGAAGGTCAAGATGGGAAGGAGTGATAAATAAGATGGGTAGGGATAATTTACCAAGGGATATGACATGGAAGGGATCAATAATAAATGTTATGTGGATGAAATGGGTTTTCCACCAAGTATTGAGGTATAATGCAGATAATGGATTATTTTACCATGATGTCAAAAACCAATTTTCATCATGGTACTTTCCCAAGGTGCCAAAAGACTAGTTTTCACCATTAGATGAATAATTTTTTTTTATTTTTTTATTTTTTTGGCATTTTTTTATTTATTAAAGGTAGGTGAGATGTAGGATTATAGTGACTTGCTTGATTTATCAACCGACACCTATTCTAGAGATGTGTGATTCTAGGACCATGTTGTTGTTGTTGCATGTATTGATTTCCTTATGACCATTGATTTTTTATGGAGACCCTTCTAGATATCTAGACCAAATGTCTTCATCACCTCTATAAGAGACAATGTTGTCTAGGTTTTTTGAGGTGTGGAATCAATGGATTTAGGTTTTGGATTGAATGGATGGGATCATGAGAGGAAGGTATTATGGATGATTAGGAATTAGGACTAGTAGTTGCACACATCATTGGACATGTCAGATGTTTCATGTTTGATTGGTGCCATATGACAAAAGACTGTAAGAGATCCAAGACACTTGGACCTTGTGTTTCATCATTGATCCAATTATTTGAAATATTATCAACCATACTGATAGTGCTTGTGACATTTTTTTTATTTTTAGACTTGATTATATCTTGACTACCCCTTGGTGCCTGATATTAGGCTTCATCAAGGGAGATTGATTTTTGACTTGAGAGATGACAATTATTTTTACTTTGATGGTCCCCTAGTGCCTCAAAGAGGGTTTCACTAGGGGAAGGTGCTATTTGATCAAGATGATAGTTTGGATCTTCTTGATTTTGACTTGTTGGACCAAAGGTGATTTTATCATTATATATGAAATTTGGAATATGGTCTTAGATCTTTGTATTTATGGCACATATTATGTTTCCTGAGGAAGTGTCCAACAATGTATGTTCCTTTTGCCCCTATGGAGGGAGGTGATTAAATGATCATTGATGGGAAGAAAAGGATTTATGATGGATGAAGGTGGTGGATATGATATGGTGAGGTTAATGAGTGGTAATGGGTTAACATGGTCCTCATAATGGTTCTTACGATACCTAGTTTTGACATTAGAGAATATCTCCTCAAGATCAGAAAAAGGATCATTAATACCATTTGTAAGACACGTATTTGATGCAAGATCATATCCATTCTAACAATATTCAACAGATAAAGATTATAAGAACTCTATTATGACTTCATCATCTTGATTGGGGTTAAAAGATATGCCTGGTGATTGATTTTCATCTAGATTAGAGGTATCTTCAAAAGGGCAGGCATAGTCATTATCTACTATAATATCTATGAGGAATGATGTTTTTGATGAGAAATTTGATTCAAATACTAGTGTTAAATATGATCTTGATGTGGATAAGATTTTTTTTGACTCCAACGTGGGATATGATGTACATGGCATGATGTTGCTAGTAGAAGATTTATTGTCTACAAATGACCTCTCAATGTGGGGTCTTTGAGATGAAGAAGAGACAATGGATTCACCAAAGATAGGCTCATGGAAGAAAGACTCATGATAAAATGGGGGACTATGTTCATGGGGAATGGACTTGTCTTCAATGGAGTAATTATCAAATATGGGGGGACCATGAAAGATGGATGTGGTGTCTTAACCTTAGTTTGGAGAGGGAAGGGCTTGATCATGATCAGGGATGGAATTTTGGCATTCCTTTTCTTGTTCACCTAGGGATGTAAACTCATCTAATTCATTCTTAATTTCTATGTCACTATTATTGATGAGGTCTTGTACACAATTTAGTAGATTATGCTATCAATTAATGGTATGCCCCTAGGTTTGGTGATATGCATGGTATTGTTTAGTTTTATACTAAGAGGGCTAACACTTGGTTATATTAATAAGTCATATGGGTAGATAGACTATTATTTCAATGATGAAAAGTTTGTGGAAGAGGAGTTATAGGGACATAAGAAGAGGAGTATATGGGCTCTCTTCACTTCATGACTTATAAGCATTGGAATTTAGATCAAATTGGTGTTGACGTGATTGAGTGAGTGGACTAGTATTAGAATGTGTTGTCATGATAGGATTCCTTTTGATAATAGAGAAAGGGGTAGATGACTGCTTATGACCAGTGGATTGGTAATTTTAATAGGACTCATGTAGATGGGTATAGACTGGAGGTAATGTTGGATGGATGGGGTTTAAATATATAAGATGTGAAGTGCTCAAATCAAGGAGGAAAGAAAGGATTACATCCCTATTAGTTATGAGACATTTCTCAGCTAAGGTATTGACCCAAAAAAAATTATATACCATGGATAAATATGGGAGAAAGTAAAAATGGTGTAGTTTGTCAACCCTAATCGGTAGGTGTGGGGGTTAAAAGGATAAATCAAGGGATGAAGATGAGATACGTGAAACAAATTTGGACAAAGGCTTGCTTTTTTCTAGTCTCAAGCTTGATTAGATATTTTGACATGATATGATTTTTGACAAGGTAAGACAAGATCAACTAGAAAAAATTAGGAGGTGAGTTAGTCCTTGATGATGTTGACTAGATTCAACCAGGTGAGCTATGACAAGCTCTAAGACTCAATTAAGGCTAGACTGGCCTGAGAGAGTGATTTAGACTAAGGATTGATAGGATTATGACTAGCTCAAGACTAAGATGATCGACTCAAATAGAATGGGATGATTGGATTAATAGGTTGATGGGATTATGATTATGTGTATGACTCAAACTTGATTAGACACAAATAATCTAGCAATGAGGACCTTGATATATAAAGAATGTTTTGCTAATGTGGATGAGGACTAACATATGACTATAGACTTAATTAGATGACTAGTATAGTCAAGGGGATGATAAGGTAAGGATAAATTATACTATTATTAGGCTATGTTTCAAGGTATAAAGTGGTGGACAAGGTGATTAGGCTAGACAAGGTCAAGGTAAGTGACTAGTTTAGACTAGGGGACTGAGTAAGTCAAAGTGATATGTGATTAGTTATAGATGACGTGGACTTAGTCTTATGTATGATGATAGGGATTATTTAGACTACGATAAGGTGTGATAGGTGATAGATAGATTAAAAAAATGATTAATATATGTAAGTGATGGGGGTATGACTAGAGCTAGATAGATGAGACTAAACTAGGATGTAACCAAGTCAAAATGCAAAATGAGACAATGTTTAAAAGGATATGCAAAGAAAAAATCTACAAAATGGTGATAATGATATACAAGATGATGATATAACTATTTATAGGCTTGGGTAAAAGACTGACTTTTCTCATAGATAGCATTGGTCTAGCATAGCACTCACAAAATCAAACAAATCACAAACCTCAAATTAGTAAACTAATCAAGAGTGTAACTTGATGATTACAATGTCTAACATATTTATGGGTCAAGTTGTAGGATATTGACCTATTATATAATCTACTAAAACCTCTCAACCTCGTCTACACATGATAGTCACTTGGAAGATGATACTGACTCTAGTAACAAGTCACCTGTTACGATCACAAGGTCCTAAGCAAGGCTATATAGGATTTCTAGGGGAGTCCCCAATATATGCTAAGTACAGTGGAGCCCAAGTCCATGTAGGGTGGTGTCTTATGCATGGTTTAGAGAATTAAATCTTCCTCTTTATGAAAGACTTGTATGGGGTTAACCACTTAGCCTAATGATAGTTGTCCCCGATATTTATACTTTGTTAGAATACAGAGTGTGGATTAGTATGTGGTGGTGAGATCCATGGTCACTAAATCCCCAATACTATGGAAAGTGTGTGGGTGTCAATTCCACATCACATTTCCCCTAAAAAATTAAAATGGGAGGGTTTATTATTATTTTTTTATCCTCCAAGACTTGCCACCAAAACATAGGGAGGAGAGCATATACCACCGTAGCCCTCGGGTAAAAAGCAGACAAAAAGATTTATTAACTGATTAATTTAGATGTGATATATATAATATATTTATGAGACAATTTTTCAAAATACCAAAATATCTTTGATAGGTGATCTACAAGACAAGTGATTAGTAGTTTCAATTGATAATATAGAGGGGCAACCTACAAGATAAGACATTAGACAAAAATATGCCCTGTAAATGTTAGCAAGTCAAAATTGTTATCAAATTCACTTTCATAAGAAATAAAGTGTTAGTCCAATAAGCCTTAATAACATCCAAATAAAAAATTACAATTTTTCTCTATAAATTCTTTGGATGAGAGTCCACGATGTGGGGGTCTTGGGGTGGCAACCCTTGTGAGGTCAAGGGGAAGCACCCCTTATAAGGTCAAGGGCAGCCCCCCTTACAAGGTTCGAGAGAAGTGCCACCTAGCATGCTTCATGTCAAAATATAGGGTGGGGTCGAAGGGCAATGCCCCCAATTCCAAAATCAATTTGGGACTTACAAAACCCTTGGAATGATTCAAAAATCACTAAAAATGATCCTTAAAATGCACACAATAAAGGACAATTTTGAAGGCAAAAATGAATGCAAAACCATAGATACATAATTAAACTATTCAAAATTGATTCTAGAAACTACAATACTACAATTGCTAAGCAATACCATAGCTTCAAAATATGTAGTTTTGCTAACTATCATTTGATCATAAATGCGTAATTTAGAAAAATTGCTTATGGTCAAGTAATACCATAGCTTAGAATCAATACCTCACTTTGATATATGCAGTTTTTCAAAAGGTATGTGACTTTGTAATTTATCAATGCAATACCACAACTAGAAATTCAATACCATACTTTGTGATATGTGGAATTGCACTAGATAGTTGAAAGGAGGATTTAGGGATGTTAGATGTTGGTCTAGACATAACTTCCCCTTCCCTACAAGCAAACTTCAATAAAATATAAGTAATATAAGTATTCAAGATCAAAAACATAGATTTGAGTTAGTGAACCCCTGTCAAGATCAAAATCATAGATTATAGAGGTAAAACCACAAGTGTAAATTAATATTTCAACTAGAGAGATGCATTTTTACTCAATATGAAGAACCTATGTATGATAAGAAGACATAAACTTTGATTTAATCCTAAAACACAACTAGGTTAGTATAGAGTTGTAGAAACCAACAAGAAGGCAAAAAAAAATGGCTAATATTTGAACTTAACACAATATCATGTCAAAACTACATTTATACTTTCAAAACTACATTTAGACTTGTAAACCTGCATTTAGACATGAAAAAATACATTTAGACTTGCAAATTTTCATTTAGGAATCAAAACTAAATATTGGGAGATGAAATTTTGCAGTAGGTTAGAAAATTATCAAAATAATGGTCATAGTTAGTGGTTAGGGTTGGAAATTAGGAAAAATCACATCTATTGAGGTCAAAACCACATGTGCAATGTCACAAGTTGTAGAGCATTATTGCCATTGACATAGAAGATGAGATTTTTGAAAATTTGATCCATAATCTACCTTTAATCTAACTTGTAAGCTTGATTAGCACACTTATACCAAAAGAGGTTAATTTAAGAGGAGAGATCACACTGTGGTCGCCAAATGTATGTTTGTATTTTTGAGCTATTGATCAAAATTACTATAAATAGTAACTTAAACCCAAAAACATAATAATATCAAAAGGAGGGAAATAAAGGAACAATCAGCAATTTAAGATTATAATCTTACCATCATCTTGTCCATTGTAGCTTCTCTCTAATATTTTCCAACCGATTCCAATGCAATATGATTTTGGTGTGGATTGTTTGCTAGTAGCTTCAAGATGACTCTAATGGCTTCTTTGGATAGTTGAATGGATTGAAATAATATATAGATGCTTCTAAGATGACTAGTATGAGATTAGAATGAAGGCTTATGGCTTTCCAAATTTTCTTATTAGCTTGGCCATGGCCCAATCATGGCTTTTATAGGATGGTAGAGGGAGTTTTGGGGAAATTTTAAATTATTTAGAAGCCTCTAGTTTAGAGACTTCTAAAATCTTAGAGGAGCTTATCTAGTTCTAGATATTTATAATTTGGTTTAGGGATAATGGGGATTGGATAGGGATTAAATGAAGTTTAAGGTTCATAAGGATGTAGGAGAGGCTAGGGTGATAGGTTATCTAGGGTGTAGTTGAATAAATATGAATTTTAAATTTGTAAGCGGGCTAGTGGGTATTTAATGCAATAATATTAGTAGTTAAGTAGGCTTGTTAGTAGGATAATGGGGTGATTAATTGATCATAATGGATACAAAAAGGTTTTACAGGGTGTAGGAAATATTAAATATAAGAATAGGATTTTAATCAATTGGCTAGGATTATGGTTATAGGATAAATTAACAAGATTAATAAAATAATTAAGGCGAGCGGATTTAGGTAAACCCATAATAGTAATATTAGGGGTTCGTGAAACCCATTACTGGATTCTCTATGGTTTCTTTGAAGTAGTAGTAATAAGAACATGTTTAGGTGCTCTATATATTTGAATATGGTGCATAGTAGATAAGGATTGTTTGGAATCCACTATGTGTCTCTAATGCAATGGTTTCTCAAGTACTGGCCTCTTAAGAAAGGGGATTACATGTTGCTTACCTTTTCATGGAGGATTTACTTGAGTAGGTTTGATAATTAAATATTTGGGTATAAACTTTTCTTGTTCAGGTGGATGTTCATATGGAATTCTAGAGATTGTAATTACCTTGTTTGCATGGATGTATTTAATACTCCTATGAACTGTAGAATGGTACTGTGCATAAGGTATGTATCAAATGTCACCCCAATAACATATCAAAATCACCCATGTAAGGTATAACAAAAAATTTAATAACCACATGTGTTTGGCCCACCTATAAAGGTAAGTCAATCTCACCAAGAACCTATTTTAAAGTCCCATTAAATGCTCTAACTGAGTTAGTTTAAGGATGTAAATCATCATGTGTATAATCCAAATGTGTAATTAATATCATGGGGAAAATTTTCTCACTTGAAAAATTATCAATCACAACATTATGTATATGTTGGTGATCAAGGTATGCTCGAATGAATAAGGAATGAAGATCTGATTCATCATTCACAATCTCGTTGTCATCAAAATTAATAAAAGGTATATGAACCATAGGAGGTGTATGCCATGTATAACTACCAATAAGCCCATCTAATCTGTGCCCATAATTTGATGGAGGACGATGTGCATGATTTATACATTGGATAAGACAAGTTGATTAGGTTGTGACACTGCATTAACTGTAGTAGTAGTTTCCTTTTTAGGTTATGTGGGTTTCACCTTATGACTTAGTTTATAGTAAACTTGGTATTTGAAGTAGTCGGTGTGTTTGCTACATATTTAAGTTTGTTCAATGAGTTAAGTTTCATCTCATGGTCATGAACAATATGGCATAAGTCATCAAAAGATTTAAACTTTTTGAAAACAATGGACTTATGCAATGGGGAAAGCAAACTTTGTTTGAAGATGTCTTAAATTTATTTATCTACCATTAGATTGGTCATTTTAGCCAACATTGTCTTGTACCTTAAGACATATACATTTACAGGTTCATTGGTTCCATGTTTGATTTTTACAATTTCGGCGTAGGAAAACTTTTCAATAATATTGATAGAGAAGTGTGTCAAAAACTAATCTATAAGAGGTTTGAATTATTTTACTGATTAGATTTGTAAATCATAGAACCACCTTAGATCATAGTCTTTGAGGCTCCTTGCAAAAAAGTTTAGTCGGACTTTTATCATTGGAGGCATAATCAAGGCATGGTGCATAGAAAGATTGAAGATTTTTTTTAGGATCATTTTAAGGTGCAACAAACCTAGTTGGCAAGGGGTGTAAAGATATTTTAGTTACAATAAGATTATGCAACACCTCTTGTTAATCAATAGCATAACGTGATTTCCTAGAATTATGTTCAGTATTTATAACCTTAGCTTTAAAAAGTTGTATAGTTTGGACAAGGGCTTGCACTTATTTTTCATTAAGGTTTGAATCTTGGGAAGTCACCAAATGAGGTGTACCCATAGTTTGAGTGGATATAGGCATTGAAACTAGTAATTAGGTTGAAGGATTAATGTTTTCCATGTAATATGTAGAAATAGTAGGATTGTCATATATTGTTTTACTATGTGTTATATTTCAAACCATTTTCAATGTAATATTATCTTGTGCATTCATGACAATTAAAGGATGAAATTTTACTTTGACACATTGAGTATGTTTCTTTGTTAATAAATTAAAATTTTATGAGTTCAAAAATTTCTTTTCTCGTGTATCTTTTGTATTAGTGGCATTTATTTTCTCATGTATATTTTGTAGTAGTAATAAAGTATACAAGCACCCTATTCATATTTAAATAGGGAGTAATGGTGAAATCATCCAACCACTTTGGTCTCCTCACCATGTAGCCTCTATCTCCATTAGCACATATTTTAGTTCATGTAATGCCTTAAAAGTCACCCTTGTTTAAAACTTATCACCAATGCAGGATTAATAAAAATGTAATCATGTATTTATATCAAGTATTTGAAGGTGTCGTGAGAATTTTTTCTTATAATGTTGATCTTTGTGGGATTTTAATTGTGCACATATTTAATTCATCTTAAGCTAACCTCCATGAGAATTCGTTATCCTAACAATACACCTAAAGCATTTATTCATATGAGTTGACCTCCATCTCAAGATGACCTCCATGATAAGTGATATCCCTAATGAAATTTATTTCCTCATCTATGTTTGGTAGTAATCACAAGCTATAAGGACCCACATAACACACAGGTATCATAATAATTTTCTAATAGAGGCAAGTAATGATGAACTAATGCCTTATAAGTTTCCACTAGCCTTTTTTTCCATTGCAAAATATTTCAATGAGTGTAATGCCTTATAATTCACCCTTGTCTCACAATTATTATCAATTTTATATTAACCGAATTACAATGCAATCATGTCATGCTTTATAAACACATAACACAAATATGTTGAACATAATTTTTTAGTATCATAAGTTTTTGAGCATGATTTTGACTTAGTATCTAATCAATGTACTCACCGTATGCATTTGAACACACAAGCATTGTAAGAACCCCAATATTTATGAAGGTTTTATTTAGCATCCCCAATATGGAATGATAGTTTATTTTTAGGGATGAAGAGCTAGAGGTGGAGAGAAAAATTAAATTGCATTTTTTGGTATAAATAAGGACGTTATTGAGGCTAAATTAGGTAGTTTGTATCATATTTGGGAATACACAATGGATTTGAACAAGCTACTAGGCATTATTTAGTATCCTTGATGCAATGGCACCACCATTCTTTGGCCTGGAAGACTTGAAAGTGGAGATCTCCAAGTGTGCCCTAAATGTTGAAAACATTTGTTATCAATGTTTCCACAAGATTTTCTATTATGGGAAACATGCATTTGGTTTGATTCTAACATCATGTTTTTGGGAACATATGTAATTTTTCTATCCTGAAGTTTTGGAAGGGAAAGATTTATAAGTGGAAGTTTTGAAAGCATAAATATATTTTGGTAGCAACAAAATTGTCTCTTGACTACATAAAATTTACATTTTATGATTGATTAGTAAATCATCTACCTTGAATTTGTCTCTTCATTTTTATTGACATGCTCTTAGGTGTAATTTTAAGACTTCAACATGCACCGAATGGTTCTTTTTATTCAAATGGATGACTTATTATTTTGGTTTTATACATGTAATAAGTTCACATAAAATATTACATTTTAATATAAAAGGGTGTTCTTGAGGCCAAAATAGGTAGTTTATCTCATACTAGGGTATAGTCAAAGGTTGATAATGTGGTCTTAGGTTTTGTTTAGCATCACCAATGTGGTGACACTACCATTTTTAAACTAGGAAGGGCCATAGGTGGAGATCTCCAATTGTGACTTGAATGTTGAAAACATTTTTTGTCAATGTTTCTACATGCTAGACAAATATGAAAAACATGCATCTAAATGTATATTCCTTTGTTGCATCTGAATAAATTTTATGATTCAATCTCTTTGAATTTAGTTTCATTTTTTCTACAATTAAAATAACATAAATGGTTTTTTATATTGTATTCGATATATTTTTTGTAGATGGATATTTTCACACCATGTAAAGAAATATCAAGTCATGAAACAACTCGACTCTCATTTTAAAATATATCAAATTTATTTGGATTATCATCCATCATCATTTTTGATAGAGATATATATTATATTCTTGATCAATTTTTAAAAATAACTTTGATGAATGATTCACACAAAGATAACAAAGTATATATCATTTTATGCTTAAAGTTGTGGACCAAAAAAATGTGAAGAAGATGATTATAAATATTTTAGCGCTAGTTGATTTCAAGAATCATTCACTTGGAATTAAATTAAGCCTTTCATTCAACACACATACAATAAAGCTCTTTGCATCTCTACCTTTGCTAAGACTCCAATGTTATTCTTAAACCTCTTTTGATATAGTAATATAAGTAAAGATTTTTTATGCTAAATCTTTGATGGGATGGTGAGTGAAATAATATAAGAGAGAGACCTGAGGATTGAAGTGAAGTTAATTGGATATTATTCATGCGTATTTCATCCTATGTGTGAAAAATGATGTGGATGAGACTATCATATACACATATTTGATCATTGACATGCATGAGTGTTGATTGCCAACCTTTCAAAAATTAGGAGCTTATTGAGGTAGGAATCTATACACAAAAGAAACTTTTTAATGTCTTTATAATTATTTATGGTGAATATTAGGGCTTGATCAGAGGGAAAAAAATTATTGTAGTGTTTCACACAAATTCCCTAAACCAGGAGAGTCTTTTGTCGAGCATGTGTAGATGAAGCGATTCATAAAGTTTCAAGTTCCAATCTAGTTAACACATCCATTGTTGGATAGACTTTCACTATCAATACAATCTGATTATGGTCAGCCTCTATCAATAAATTTTGATTATGTTCACTTTGTTAGATCATACTCATCTTTCTAGATTCTCTCATGCAATGTTTTTAGTTCATTTTTAATCATTTATAGTTTTTTAATATTTTAGGTGAGTCAAAAATCAAACAAACATCCCTAAACCTTGTTTTTCAATTATAAATCATTCAAGGTACTTTCATTCTAAACCCTCCCCATCACCCTTAGGCAGGACTTAATTTAATGTCTCTTATATATTTTGATCAGATTTTCCATTTTACATTATTTTAATGGATTAGTGTACTACTTAGTGTAATGTTCCTTGTGTGATTTTTCATCAAAGCATTTTGGTGAACCCAATCCTTATTACACTCAACCTCAACATTTCATCTATTGATGAACCTATTTCATTAGGAAAATGCACTTCTTCTCCTTGATATGTTTCAAGGTTTGTGTTACACCATGGAATAATATAGCTTAGACCTTAATATTTTTCACACCCCTCAACAGTGTACAATATTGAAAACAAAAGTAATAATTACAATAATTCATCATCTAGGAAAATAAGTGCAATACAATGAGTCACTACTATGAACTTTATTTTTTTAATAAATGCGATTTAAATGTTTTCTTGGTTTTTTTAGAATGCTTGTAAATGCTTCATAGATTTATGTCAACAATGAATGTTAGATTATTTTTTATGTGATCTTTAAATACTTAAATGTAGTAGGATGTACGTGTATTTATAGATGAATTGAATTAAAATTAGGACCTTATTAGTACATCAATCGACATAAAATGGTCAAGATGGGACCAAAATATATAGAGTCACCATAACCGATCAAGATCACACACAACCCCAAAAACATACTAACTATTTTTTTGGGCCCAAAAATTTAGTGAGTATGTTTATGGTCAACACTCTATGGGACCAAGAAAGGAAAAATAAATTGAGTATGTTTATGGTAATCACTCTGGGCACATAAATATTTGTATCAATGTCTTTTCCTTTACTTAGATATGTATGCACACACACATAAAATTAGGGGAAAATGTAAACACCTAAAAATGGTCCTTTAGAATTTATTAGTCACTAAATTATTTAAATTTATGATATTTGTTTACTTTTTCATTATCATTCCAAATTTGGTGAAATTAGCATGATTGGTTGAATTTTGATGGTCTTTGACTCTTCTTTCATCCCTCTCCCACTATCATATTCTCTCCCTTCTAATTTTTCATTGTTATGAACTCCTTGTCTAGACTGTCCAAATGATCTTCGGGATTGTCTAAAGCATCCATATAGTCATGGGAGCTTTGTGTGATCCCCTATGGATAAAGTGCACTCGTTGTCTTTGTCTCACCTTTTTCACCTTGTAACCATTTCATGTTAATTTGCACTCTAATGAAGTGCTAATTTGAATTTGAAGTGCTAATATGTGCCAAGTGCAATATATTTTTCTCTTTAAATAAACATACAAAATGAAAATATTGATGTGACAAAATCATATACTATATAATAGTTAAAAAAAAAAATTATGCTAATGAAACACCTAAATATCTCTATACACCCCTAAAGTTAAAGTCCTTCGTAATACAAGAGTCATTTTACTCAACAAAATTTCGACTCATCTAAATTCCACACCAACGCCACAATTTTTTTTTATTTATTTATTAAAATAGTGAAACTAAAATTTAATAGCCATTTGTAAAATAAAAATATATATGAATAATTAAAAACAATCCACAAAATTATATAAAAAAAAATTCACTAAAATATAAAAATATTAAATTTAATCAATTTGTGACCTTCAGCCATTAATTTTTGTATGGATGGCCGACACCCAACCGAAAGTTACACACAAATTAAACAATAATCCTCTTTATACACAAACATTATCCTTTCCTTTGAGTAATGCCAATTCTTTCTTTTTCATATCATATTGTTGTCATATCTATGGAACGTTTTTGACATTATTATTAATTAATTAAGGTGTCATAATCTGCCTAAATTTTTAATCAACTCCAAAAGCCTTTGGCATTGGTAGATCCTTTGCGTTTCTAACTTGTCTTGACTTTACCCCACATTGGGTAGTGATTTCCAACGTAGCAATCAATTCTCCAAAGTGCATTAAAACAAATTAATTTTTTTCTTTTCAATTACATATGTGGAATTATTTTTCATATTATAATTTGTATTCTTCCTATGTTGCAAGGTTGGATAGACAAGCATTATTGGCAACCGATTTTCCAAATCTAAACATATTATATGATAGTCAAATTATGCATTATGTTATTGAATCGTTCATAAAGCATAACATTTGTTTAAGGTTCTGTAGATTTAAAGTTTTGTAGATGAAGTAGATAATTAAGTGTATTTGATTAGTAGGGAAATATTATAGTTAAATATGCATGAATTAAATTAATGATAGGATGGATGACTTTATGAAAAAATATTGGCGTTTCACTTTCTTTAGTATCATCTAAATATAAAAAGTTTTAAGTGGATTATTCATATTCATGAGAGATGGGTTCTTGTGAATCACTAATAAAAAATAAGGGTAAATCAAACTTCACACTTGAAATCTTCAACTTTTTAATCGTGTCATCTAGGTCTTTACTTCTTTCAATGGCTTGTCAAAGTTCTCTTTGACCTAAAAGGTAATTTAAATAATATGATGCTTCATAAAATAGGCAATAACATGGGAATCAATGAATTGTTTTCCTTGAATAATAAGTTAAATTTTCAATCTTTTATTGTTAGTTGTAGGTTGTTTCCCTTTGTGGATTTAAAATATATAAATTTAGTTAATTGTGTGCTTTGTTTTTAAACTCTAAATATAAAAATAAGCCTCAATATTGACTGTAAACTACACAAGTGAATTCAAAATATCATATCACATAATTTAACACTACAAAAACAACCCTTGTATAAATTTAAAGAGCTAGGGTGCTCTATAATAAATGGATCATAAGGACCAACACTTACATAAAGTTTTGTAAATGGGATGGAAAGCTAACTACATTTAATTAGAGGGAAAACTCCATGGTAAAACACACTTGAGACAAAATAGTACTGGGATTTATGACCCACTTAATTATAGGAAAAACTCCATGGTAAAGCATACTTGTGCCAAAATAGTACTAGGATGCATGATATCATATGAAGCTCCAATGCTTCAATCCTATAAGAATAACCTAAATCCAATAAGTGCCATGTGGGTAGAAATTTGTGTTCATCATATGTTGATTCTTGTGAATTACTACTCTTGAAATATGGGTCAATGTATATTAACTCGAAACTAGGCAACTGAATCTAAAAAATCATGTGATAATTTTATGCACTACGGAAACACCACTTAAATAAATTGAAATATATAGGGAGATCCACAGTGAATGATTCATAAGGCACAAAACTTTTTAAAAAAATCAAATAGGTTAGTAGGAGAAGTGGGATGATCTAGAAGAAACTTCATGGTTAAGCGCACTTGAGTAAGAGTAGTATTAAGATGGGTGACCTCTCAAGAAGTATTGATGCTTCACCTATATGTAATAAGTGCTTAGTTGACCATTCATGATCATGAGAAATGGGTTCTTTTGAAACACTACTTTTGAAAGATAGGTCAAATTAGATTCACTTGAAACTATGCATTTGAATCCTGAAAATCATATCTCATAATTTAATGCACTTGAGCAACACCACTTCTATAAATTGATAGAGTGAGGGAGCTCCTAAATAAATGGTTCATAAGGCATAACACTTGTAAAAGGTTTTACAAATAGGGTAGAAAGCTAAGTTGGCTTCATTATTGGGAAAAATCCATGGTTAGGCATGCTTGAGCTAGAGCGGTAATAGAGTGGGTGATCTATTGGGAAACTTGATGTTTCACCCTTATAAACATCACCTAGATGAAGAATACCAAGTACTAGAGTATTCATGTTCATGAGATATTAGTTATTTTGAATCCCTACTCATAAAATATGATTTAATGTAGATTGACTCAAAATTATACAACTAAATTCCAAAAATCATATTAAATAACATTAAAAAAATTAGCCATGACAACTCTAATTACAAAGCACCAACCACTAAAAATTCTTTGTGTATTTAAAGTTGCCTTTAAATCATTAATCATTTAAAAAATAAAAATTCTGAATTAACTTATTAAAATCAGATTTAAAGTCAAATTGTTGACTTTTAGATCAACTTAAACATACACCCTATGCAGAGTCAACTCAATATCAACTTAAAATCAGACTATTGTTGCAAGCATGAAGATGATGTTAGGTTTTAATATGTTTGTAAATATAAATTTATGGGTCACTTTATTTTTGATTTGAGCATATATTTATTTTTCAAATTTAATTGATTTGATGTTATTCTTGACTTCAAATGATCGTGGTTTATAAAAATTTAGTACACTTCAAAATTTGATTGCACATGATCACCATTTTCAACAAATAAAACATTAAAACTGCAAGAGAAATGATCAAACTATAGAATTTAGACTCTTCAAATTATGTGACCTTTATTGTGAAGTTGATGTCTCAACAAAAAAAATTAATTTAATGCCGGTTCCCTTTCAATAATAGTATTTGTAATTATGTAATATTTTAGCACCTTATAAATAAATTGTGGCAATATTTTTCCAATCTTTTGTTAAGTTGTGGAGATAAAAGCTCACTGATGCAAATGGAGGAGGTTGTTGAGTGTTACAGTAACCGACGTCGGTCATCTTCAGTGTACGCAGTAACTGACATCGATTATGGGTCGACCGACATCGATCAGACAAGAACCGACGTCAGCAACCTGTGTGTGTGTGCATTTGCATGCGCTTCCAGAATTGGTCTAATTTTAGACGAACAGTCAGTTTGCATGTAAAGACTAATTTTAGTCTTGAGTCTGCGTTTCTAATTATTGTAATTGGGATGTCTAATTATTGTTTGTATGGGATCTATTTAAGAGACCCATGGGGATGTATTGTAAGTGTGAAGGATCAAAAGGACTTGTCAAGAACAAGGAAGAGATCCTTCCAATTGTAAGATCAGTTGATCTACAGGTAGCAAGATCAGGGGAGATCTACATGGTAAGTAAGATCAGTTGGTTTGCAGGTGTGCAAGATCAAAGGAGATCTACTTGGAGTACTTTGAGTACTTGGTGGACTGGAAGTAGGCAACAACGGTTGTGTTGATTGTCACTTACTGGTGGAGGGAACAACTCAGTGTTGAGTTGTGGTTGTAATTGGTTGAGAGAGAGAACTCTTGAGGGAGAATTACTGTATGCCCAAGAGGTGTGGGAAGAGTGTGATTTCTTCATTGTATTTCCTTCTGGAAGAGTGTTAATACAATATTGTATTGTCTCTCATATTTTGTGTTGTTTCTGAATTCTAGTTACATATTACTTCTAGTTTAATTATGTGTTTAGTTGCTTATACAAAGGTAATCAATTGTGCTCTCAAGGAGTAGGATCCTGACAAGTGGTATCAGAGCTTTGTGCTCCTAGATCCTAACATCTTTTGTATTTTTGAGTGTATTTCTAATCTCTTACCTCTTGAATTTGGTCTTAAAATAGTTCATTTGAGTTTACAGAGAAATTATTATGTGTATGCATTCCTTTGAATGGGTGAAGGGTAAACTATTTTCTTGTACCACCCTCTCTTTTTATTTTTTTTCAATCTTCTATGATTCTTTACATCCCAATAAACATTAGATTAGTGTTAAAATAGGAAGATCCATGGCTCTTAAACCCAAAGGTTTTTTATTGCCATATTCCATATATTGAAACTGTTTGTTGTTATGCTCACACAACAGGTGTTGTATACGAAGCATATTTGAGCATCATCGCATAAAAATGTAATAAACAACTCTGTAACATGGCTATGCTTTTTTTTTTTTAAATGCCATGCTCCTCTGCCACTATGTTCATTTTTCCCTCTTCACACACCTTTGCAAACTTTGTCATACATCATGAACATATCAAAGGCAATTTTGAATGAGTAACACCACCAATAAAAATTTGTGCTATATCATGTTAAGCGTGAAGTCACTATTCATATGACACTATTCATGGGTCACTATTCACTAATGAGGTGGCAATGGTGATTGGGTAGATGAGGTGGATCTTAGGTGATGTGGCATCGCCCATAGAGTATCTTTTATTGTTGGAAAGGTAGGAAAGAAATGTGGGGTGCATTTCTCCATTAGGCACATGTGTTGCCTTTTTTTATTTCATGTGGGTTGTATCTCTTGAGTGAAGTAAGTAAGTGGATGTATGAAGTAAAAAGAGGAAATTTGTGGGGAAGAGGTAGGAACTAAAAACACCTAATTTAGATTAAATAGACAAATATCCTAAAAACATAGTTGACACCTAATAATCAAATGAAGTGTCTACATATATTTTGGTGATTTCTTCCCTCGAACTCTATATTTGACAAAAATAGTTATTATTTTGTTTTCCTTCTCTATAAATTAATCGTGCCTTGCAATGAAAGTGAAAATATTATTATATAATTTAACCATAAGTAATATTGTAACGTGGTTGAATGGCATTCAAACTTTAAAATAAGTGTAAATGATAGTAGGAGATGGAGGAGGAGATGGATAACCACCAAGGAAGATTAGGTCAGTGCGGGTCTGGTAGCAACTACCATGGCAATGACAACGATTATTGTTGCATTAGAAGTTGTGTTTTATGGATCGGGATTCTTGTGCCACTGGATCCACCTTTAGGTTTTCTTCTAAAAGGTAATGGCCCTTAAATTTCCTCCTTTATTGATTTTGATGTTGAACTCCATGGGTTTGAAGTTTTGGTAGTAATTGTTGTTAGTAGAGCCAAGTCTAAACCTCCCCAATGTTATTTTGTAAAAAAATAAGTATAACTCCCAAAGTTTTTTTAACCATGATTCTGAAAGGAAAAAGAATCTAATTTTTTTTTAGAGAGCCTTTGTTGGGAATTAATGGGTTTTTGGCCAAGCCCCCAATCATGGACTATTAGATTGATCTTCATTAGAAACCCTTATTGAAGTGTAGAATGAGCAGTTGGTTATGTGGAATAGGATTTGATGCCTTTTTCATTAAGCTAAACGAGAACAAAAGTTTTGATTTTCAAAAGTGATCCATATTGTATGAGAGCAAGATAGTTATATTTGAATCATTGGTCCATAGATTTGAACCGAGTTGAAGATATAGCCAAAGTAGTTCCTATTTGGGTGAAACTTTCCCACCTTCTCTCAATTACTTCATTGATAAAGTGGAGCCAAAAGACAATCTTTCTTGTGTTCGAATTTGTGTGGAAGCAAATATAGAGAAATGTATTTCTAAAGCCATTGAGATAAATTTCAAAAGACTGTCCTATCTATAGAATTTAAATTATGGCCAACTACCTTTTAATTGCAACAAATGCCATGAATATGCACATTTTACTAAGCATTCCTATAAAGGCCAAAATTTGCTTTAAGAATGCAAACACCCTCAATAACATGCTTTCATCATGAAATGGGTGAAAATAAGAAGACATGCTCTGAAGAATCAACATTGCTCAAGTTACAAACAAAAACAATTGACTCCTTATATATCTAACAATTTTGAAGTGTTTGGAGAAAATAGTTAGAAATCACTAGATTTAATATTAAAAGTGGAAATATGAGCAAATCAACTAAAAGTAGGTTTGGGAGAGTTGCAAGATGTAATAGGGTAGTTGAAAATAAACAAAAGAATAACAAATGGTGGGTTGAAAATAGATCTTCAAAAAAATGAGAAAATTGGTTGTCAAATAATAGTCAACATTGTGTTAACCTATAAAAATTCATATAAAAGTGGATTGGAACCTTAGAATGTCCTCAATAAACCTTGTTAATGTTGTCATTGACTAAAAATCTTAATATATTAATAATGATCATAAACTTTGATATGTAATTTTGAACCCAATGATTAAATCCTATATATTAAAGGAGCAACAACTCAAATCAAATATAAAAGAATAATGCTAAGTTAAACTAAACAACTAAATGTTCCTCAAAAAATGTTTCTTTTAAAATTTAATATTTATATACTATTTGAACTTTAATATTAATAAATTATCATGAGACTTTATTCTTAAATTTATTGAATACTGATATACTTTCATACCACTGACCTTTTTAATTGGACGTATTCCATGCTTTCATTCCCAAAAGGACGGGGGGAACTTTAAAAGAAGATATGGTACTTGGCAGTTTGGGAAAAACGATAATTAAATCCTGATCAAATCTGATATACAAGCCAAGAGAAATAATGATGAAGCATCTTTGTACAAAGGTATAATCAAACAGAAAAATAAACAAGATCCTCGCTCTTCAACACATTCTCATCTGGTATCAATCCAAAATGGAGATCCAAAACCAGATCCACATCTCCCATCCCGACACCCATATGTATTTCTTTACACAAATCATTATGCACCTTCACATTCGGCGCGTTTCTGCATTTACCCATGCATTTGCAACCCACAGCCTCCACTGCAGAGGCCATTCCAGATTTCTGTATTCTCTCCTCAAACGCAGCCAGCAGCTGCTCGGACCCCAATTTCTTGCACTTTACTCCCATGCAAACTTGCACCTGCCCGAATCCGGATCTTTCCTTCCTCTCTGCTGATTCCCGATACAACCCCGCTATATTTGGAGGGTTTTCCACCAATATGGCCGGGAAAACTACTTCTCCGACTATCTTGGGTGGCTCTGGAAACCGAGTGATCGACCCCTCGGCTGGATGAGTCAGTTGCAGTGGTACCTCAGCCACCTCGCAGTCATACTTATTTTGTGCCTTGACCGCCTTCTCATGAGCTTTCCGCTCCACCTTGACTTGATTCAACTGCCTCATCAGAAACTGCAGAGCGTCCTGCATAAACAATCAATACCAAATTATATTGATAGTTTAACTAATATAGGCTACTAAAAAAGGAAAATTCAAATTCCCCAATAGATTTGGCCTCTGACTTCGTCTGCGGAGAATTTATCCGCCTGGTGCCCCTGAGAAAACGTATTTGGTAGGGGCGAAAGATCCTTGGAAACTAATTTCAGCAGCTTCGTCCTCCTTTTATCTGACAGATCCTTCAGTTTTTGCTTTTCTAATTTATTTTTCTTTCCGCAGTAAATCTTTGAATGACTCTTGTCATACAGAGCAGAATCCATTGCAAGCTGTCTATCTGAGAAGCATCTGGTATTACTGCTGCTTCCTCTTTCATTGTTTCTGAACAGAAAGCGGCCAAGGATTGTTCCTCTACTTGCAGCCATTCACTGAAAAACCGAATCCCAAGAAATAAAGGAAAACAAAACTAAAAAGCAGAGACAGTTTGGCAGGGAAGCTCCTTTGAAATGCCGAATACCCAATCATCTGCAATTCAGGAAGGGTGAATATATAACTAAAGCATTCGTTCACGAGTTCGTTCTGTTTCAAAATAGACACTGATATTTTTCTCTTTTAACAGATAAAACGCAATTTTCCAAGACTCCTGGTGTCCCCTCTACAATGGTACAAAACCGACAAATCCACGTGACGGCAGCCGCCGAGTCAAATGCAAAAGTCCAAATGAAATGTGATGACAAACTAGACATTCATTTTATTTTTTTTAAATTGATGAATTATAGATGGTGATTTTAAATGTTTATTTAAAATTATATATTATTTATGTAATATTTATATTAAATTTAGATATTTATTTTATTTTTAAAAACAGAAAATTTTAGTTTTAATAAAAAATACTACTATTCAAATAACATAAAATGATTATTTAACAATAGTTTTGATAAGGTTTACATATATAAATATATATTGATAAAAATAATATTTAAAATAAAAGAGTTTTGACACTTATTTATAGTTATATAGAAAACATATTTTTGTTTGGTGAAGCATACATAAATTAAGTTGTTACGAGCCAAAAGTTATCTTTACCCATCATACAAATCTATAAGTTTGGTTCATGTTAATATTTTACAACTGGTGAACAATGGCCATTTTTTAAATATAAATAAAAGATTATTGTGAATCATGTAAAGTTTTGCAATTACGGTCACTTTTTAAATATAAATAAGAGATTATTGTGAATCATGCAAAACTTTACAATTAGAGTCACTTTTTAAATATAAATAAGAGATTATTGTGAATCATGCAAAATTATTGTGGTCAATTTAAACTTCTCAAGTGGCCACTTTGTCCCCTATATGTAATTGTGTGATCATCACAAGTCATTATGAATCATGCAATGTTTAGTGAATTTTCGTTCCCTTGTGATTTATCCATGCACAACTTTTAAATTATGGTTGCCTCGTGACATTAAGCTCTCGCAACAAATTTGTATTTTAATGGTCACTGCCTTATGCAATTTGAGGTCATTTGTGACATTCAAGATTAGTTGAGATTGTTGTGAACTCAATTTGGGATCAATTTGTTCCTTTATTGTTGCATGTTGTATGCTTTGTTCTGTCACATCCCTATGATTCACCGTATTCACTTTGGTCTTTATTGTGGAATTTACCAATCAAAGAGGTTCCATGCGAGCTAAACTACTATTTTGTGATCAATTTGATTTCTTTTATATTCATGTGGCCTCTACACTCATTAATTTTCTCTTTGCAACCTATGCGAATATCCAGTGTGACCCTTCTTGTCAACTCTTTAATGCTAGATAATTTTGTTAATTTATGACCAGTTGACACGCTGTGACAACCATCAAATTTAATACAGTTGTAATAGGTGATCCTCATCACCCAAGTGGCAAGATCAAATGGCCTCAAACTTTTTATTTTTTGGATCGGTGATGGTCGTTTTCCTGTCAATTTTAAGGTAGTGTTCAAAGGATGACATGGTTGTCCACATAGCAGGTTGTGATTGGATCAAATTCATGAGGTTACATGTAATTATGGGTGGTGACAACCATCAAATTCAATGTAGTGCCAATAGAATATCGACACCTTACACATGGAAACATCACAAGACCTTGGGCTCATGGGATCATGGTTTGCGAGAAGCCAAAGTTAATCAATGTGAATGGGATGACATTTTGATAACTGATGATGGGCATCAAATTTAATTATTGTATCATGGGATGACATCATCCATGTGGCTTCTTGAAGTAACCTACATAATATGAGCAATGAAAATGGGACACACGGCCTATTGTTATTCACCGTAGGGGTCCCCAAATTCATATAGTGTTCATAAACGTCTCTTGATCCCTAAGAACTAGAAACAAACACAATCACTTTTATGATATAAATCATTAATAATGCATATGTGACCATTAAACATAGGACATGTGAAGGTCTAAAAGTGGTCATCAGCCTCAAAGTCTGGAGGAAGGTCTTGGACCTAGCTTGGTTTTAGTGCAAACCTGATATGTTTATGCGATTCATTGCAATTTTGTGGTTGGATTCAGGGAATAGTCATAGGTGGTAACTAAAGTTTAAATTTTATATGTAGATATCATGGATAATATGTTCATATGTGGTCGCCATGGTTTATTTATTATAGGGACTTTAGGCCTAGGTTAAGTGGATGCATGTTCATGGGAAGCCTTAGGTTTTGCAACTCAATATTTATGTGTTGAACCATTAGATCTTGAGAATGTAGGTTTTTTTAAAGCAGTTATTTTTGCCACAACATTTTTTTACTCAATTTTCCAATAACCCATTATTTTGTATCTCTGTGTAACCAAATTCTTTGTTCCTTAGTTTTTTATTTTCTATAATAGTAACATTGTAACCCTTAAAGATTCTAACGGTCACATTTTTTAACATTTACATGTCTGGGATTTAATTCCACTAAACTACATTTCATTTAACTTTTGTCTTTGTCAAATTTGGAAAAAAATAATAATTTAAAACACTACCACATGCCTTATGTCATGCCATCCACTAGGTCTTGTGTTCCACTTGGCAACATAACACAAGGGCTAAGCTTGGCATTGTCCAAAAGTTTAATATAATCTTTAAATATGGGTTTAAATGGAGAGTCCTCTGCAAAAAAATATTCTTTTACATTCTCATTTTTGTTTACGAAATCATTTGTCTCTTTTCTATAGAGCCTTTTCACAGTTGGGTGGGTTTACTTAGGAAGATTCCCCTTTGCATTGGGAAAACATTTAATTTTTTCAATGTCTACATTTAATCTATTGTAACATATTTTCCCTACAAAAATGCATGATGAATAGATGAATTTACTAAAATTTGATTTTCTTATCCAACATATTTAGGATAAGGGATTAGAACTTATGACCATAGACATTAGCTTTTTGTAATGCCAGGGACCTAACTACAATTCAAAATGGTTTCTCCTAGTTTTGTTTTGTTATTTCGGACAAAATATGAAAGGATGTGGTGGAGTTTATATGGGTAACTAGATAATATATAAGCATATTTATGGATGCTTTTATATTCTGGTAGTTTTATAGACTATTTTAGTTTGATTGATGTTGGCATCATGTAATGGAGAAGTTACAATCTAATCCATAATTATTGTTAACATTTATAGCGACCTCTTAGGTTCGTGATCAGGACAAGAGCGATGACTTGATGATAAATGTTGATTAAATGTATCTATCTTTATGTCACATCAACATTGGGAGCCATAGTAGAAGTTAATTAATCAATTGTTTTAAAGTTATCGTTTATTATTTTAAGGTCATCATTTATTGAGTCTAATTACATGGAGAGACTTCATGAGTTTTGGTTTATAATCCACAAGAATAAATCAGCCCTTATTTGATATGTATCTAAATCATTTGGAAAAAGTTACACATGAAAGTATAAAAAAGAGGAATTTATGATCGAACTGAATTACAAAAAAAAACTATTTATGCTGCATTTATGTAGAACTCTGTTTGAAATTTTACAAAAGCATATATTTTTCTTGGTGTTGACATTAATTTATTAAAAATAGAGATCATTCGGCATGTAGATTCTCACTATATAGAGTATATTTTTTTGTTAAAGTAAACAAAATATTTTGCAAGTTTTCAAATTCACTATTAGGACAATATCTCTTGATCTATAGAGTTTCTTAGAAATGATCTATACAAATAAGAAAACTTTCAACTTGTTTTGATATGTCATTTGATATTTAAAATTGCAAAACTAGGGTCCATTAAAATCCTACCAAATATTTTGTGGCACCTATGCAATAGTTTGAATTATTTCCTTTTGTAATGCAACTAAATAGTTCATACATGTTACTAAAGACATAAAAAATCATGCAAAACTTTGTAATTGTGGTCAATTTAAACTTCTCAAGTGGCCACTTTGTCCCCTATATGTAATTGTGTGATCATCAAAAGTCATTATGAATCATGCAATGTGTAGTGAATTTTCATTCCCTTGTGATTTATCCATGCACAAATTTTAAATTATGGTTGCCTCGTGACATTAAGTTCTTGCAACAAATTTGTATTTTAATGGTCACTACCTTATGCAATTTGAGGTCATTTGTGACATTCGAGATTAGTTGAGATTGTTGTGAACTCAATTTGGGATCAATTTGTTCCTTTATTATTGTATGATGTATGCTTTGTTCTATCACATCCCTATGATTCACCATATTCACCTTGGTCTTTATTGTGGAATTTACCAATCAAAGACGTTCCATGCGAGCTATACTACTATTTTGTGATCAATTTGATTTCTTTTATATTCATGTGGCCTTTGCACTCATTAATTTTCTCTTTGCAACCTATGCGAATATCCAGTGTGACCCTTCTTCTCAACTCTTTAATGATAGATAATTTTGTAATTTTATGACCAATTGACATGCTGTGACAACCATCAAATTTAATACAGTTGTAACAGGCGCTCCTCATCAACCATGTGGCAAGATCACATGGCCTCAAACTTTTTATTTTTTGGATCGGTGATGGTCGCTTTCCTATCAATTTTAAGGTAGTGTTCAAAGGATGACATGGTTGTCCACATAGCAGGTTGTGATTGGATCAAATTCATGAGGTTACATGTAATTATGGGTGGTGACAACCATGAAATTTAATGTAGTGCCAATATAATATCTACACTTTACATATGGCAACATCACAAGACCTTGGGCTCATGAGATCATGGTTTACAAGAAGCCAAAGTTAATCAATGTGAATAGGATGACATTTTGACAACTGATGATGGGCATCAAATTTAATTGTTGTATCATGGGATGACATAATCCATGTGGCTTCTCAAAGTCACCTAAATAATGTGAGCAATGAAAATGGGGCACACAGCCTATTGCTATTC
Source organism: Torreya grandis (assembly GCA_037957365.1). Taxonomy (NCBI): domain Eukaryota; kingdom Viridiplantae; phylum Streptophyta; class Pinopsida; order Cupressales; family Taxaceae; genus Torreya; species Torreya grandis. Next base: position 1,801,667 of record JARHVA010001759.1, read on the forward strand.
ACCGTAGGGGTCCCCAAATTCATATAGTGTTCATAAATGTCTCTTGATCCCTAAGAACTAAAAACAAACACAATAAATTTTATGATATAAATTATTAATAATGCATATGTGACCATTAAACATAGGAAATGTGAATGTCTAAAAGTGGTCATGGGCCTAAAAGTGCATAGGAAGGTCTTGGACCTAGCTTGGTTTTAGTGCAAACCCGATATGTTTATGTGATTCATCACAGTTTTGTGGTTGGATTTAGGGAATGGTCATAAGTGGTAACTAAACTTTAAATTTTGTATGTAGAGATCATGGATAATATCTTCATATGTGGTCACCGTGGTTTATTTATTATAGGGAATTTAGGCCTAGGTTAAGTGGATACATGTTCACGGGAAGCCTTAGGTTCTACAACTCAATATTTATGTGTTGAACCATTAGATCTTGAGAATATGGCTTTTTTAAAGCAGTTATTTTTGCCACAACATTTTTTTACTCATTTTTACAATAACCCATTATTTTGTATCTTTGTGTAACCAAATTCTTTGTTCCTTAGTTTTTATTTTCTATAATAATAACATTGTAACCCTTAAATATTCTAACGGTCACATTTTTTTAACATTTACATGTCTGGGATTTAATTCCACTAAACTAAATTTCATTTAACTTTTGTCTTTGTCAAATTTGGAAAAAAAAAAATAATTTAAAACACTACCACATGCCTTATGTTATGCCATCCACTAGGTCTTGTGTTCCACTTGGCAACATAACACAAGGACTACGCTTGGCATTGTCCAAAAGTTTAATGTAATCTTCAAAGACAGGTTTTAATGTAGAGTCCTATGCAAAAAAATATTCTTTTACATTCTCATTTTTGTTTACGAAATCATTTTTCTCTTTTCTATATAGCATTTTCATAGTTGGGTGGGTTTACTTAGGAGGATTCCCCTTTGCATTGGGAAAACATTTAATTTTTTCAATGTCTACATTTAATCTATTGTAACATATTTTCCCTATGAAAAGGCATGATGAATATATGAATTTACTAAAATTTGAGTTTCTTATCCAATATATTAAGGATAAGGGATTCAAACTTATGACTATAGACATTCTCTTTTTGTAATGCTAGGGACCTAACTACAATTCAAAATGGTTTCTCCTAGTTTTGTTTTGTTGTTTCAGACAAAATATGAAATGATGTGGTGGAGTATATATGGGTAATTAGATACTATATAAGCATATTTATGGATGCTTTTAGATTTTGGTAGTTTTATAGACTATTTTAGTTTGATTGATGTTGGCATCATGTAATGGAGAAGTTGCAATCTAATCCATAATTATTGTTAACATTCTTAGCGACCTCTTAGGCTTATGATCAGGACGAGCAATGACTTGATGATAAATGTTGATAAAATTTATCTATTTTTATGTCACATCAACATTAGGAGCCATAGTAGAAGTTAATTAATCAGTTGTTTTAAGGTTGTCGTTTATTGTTTTAAGGTCATCATTTATTAAGTCTAATTCTATAAAGAGGCTTCATGAGTTTTGGTTTATAATCCAAAAGAATAAATCAACCCTTATTTGATATGTATCTAAACCATTTGCAAAAATTTACACATGAAAGTATAAAAAAAAGTAATTTATGATCGAACTGAATTACAAAAAAAAACTATTTATGGTTGCATTTACATAGAACTCTATTTGAAATTTTACAAAAGCATATATTTGTCTTGGTGTTGACATTAATTTGTTAAAAATAGAGATCATTCGGCATGTAGATTCTCACTATAAAGAGTATAATTTTTTTTTAAAGTGACCAAAATATTTTGCAAGTTTTCAAATTCACTATTAGGACAAGATCTCTTGATCTATGGAGTTCTTAGAAATGATCTATACAAATAAGAAAACTTTCCACTTATTCTGATATGTCATTTGATATTTAAATTGCAAGACTAGGTTACATTAAAATCCTACCAAATATTTTGTGGCACCTATTCAATAGTTTGAATTATTTCCTTTTGTAATGCAACTAAATGCTTCATACATGTTACTATCATAACATGCCAAGTCTTGCATTTTCAACACTACTGTAAGAAACTAAAACCACATACTTTTGGATCAAGACTTTTGAGTCTCTTGAATAAACATTGTACTCTTGCCTTCTTCCTCCACTCTAGTATAATCTAGTCCCTTGATTTCGTTTTGATCCTTTCTATTTACAAAGTTTGCAAACCATACTAGAAAAACTTACAAAAAATAATTAAAAGTGTGTAATTATATTTATAAGAATTGTTATATGAAGATGAATTGGGAAGCAACAAATAATGAATGCTGGCTCAAAAGCAAGACTCTGCTTTATTTTTGAATACAACCTATTATTTAATTGAAGATCTATTCAATTATCTTTTCAGTGAAATTTGAGTCTCTGATCATTTTGAGTGCCAAAATGGCATCAATACTTTGTGGATAAGCATCCAACAACATTTATCTAGTTCATAGTGCATTGTTCTCTTTGAAACAATAAAGGATTTGATAAATATCGCAAGGACTTGCACAACTAGTATTGGGGGAAATGGCATAATGGTTATAGTAAGAAGATAAAATTATAAAAATGTAATCATCTTAAATTTCCCCAAAGGGATGTCTATAACCTTCCATCACAAGCACCATTAATTTTTTTTTTTTTTTTAAACATTTAAAAATTATTTATGTTAACAAGAAAGTGGTTAAAGTATCACATAACAGATTGTTTTTATGTGTTAAAAAGTAAATAATAGAAACCCCTAACGACTCTAAAGTTCATATATATTTGAAATCACATTCATGTTAATATTTTACCCTATCTTGGATTAATTAACCCTTAATAAGATATAAACTAATGTAATAATTTAGATTGCATAATGTATAATTATAACAACATAAAATGACTGTTACTAATTATTTATGGCACATACTAAATACAGAAAAGAAAAATAAATCAAAGGATAGAAAGATCTTAGCTTATTTCTAACTTGGTTCTATATTTTTCTTCTATTGATATCAATCAAAGGAACTTTTACTATCTATATGCGTGACCAATTTAGGAATTATCTGTCATGGCTACATAGGGCAGAATCATTGCTTAGCAGTCACTAATGTCAATTGTTATGTTATGAACTTAAATAATCATCTTTGAGGGTGGTGATCCATTGTTTTCACTATTTACCCTATTATTAGATTATGTGAATCAAAATAGGATAAACCAGAATAATTAATTTAGATTGTAAATTATGGAAATCAAACATAAATCTGAATGTACAATATTAGAATTGACTTGATAATTTTATTTGTTATTTATGGAAACTAAAACACAAGATAAGATACTTAGCTTCTTTGGTTTACTAACTGATTACTAACAATGGAAATGGATTGGAATAGGGCCTATGATTCATATAGATTTGGAACTATGTCTTTGTGTACACAGGGTCACTAACACCAGGTAGGGATGAATTCATCAAACATAGGTGACCAAGACTGAAGTTAATTTTTTATGATGTTTTTCCTCTTTATGACTGTAGAGTGTGATGTGCCTACTTGATATGTCTTTATATGTGCGATCTTTGAGCCTTGATAGTATGTGTAGTTCTAGAAATTAGAATCCTTCTCCTCAAAACCCTAGGTCCACTTGTCAAGGATAAAAACCTATAAAAAGTGAGGAATTGTAAGTCCACTTGGCCACAATCACACCCTCGATGATTGATAGATGCCTACTTATCCAATATTGTGAAAAGGGAAGTCATCAAAATGTAGTTATTCGCATTTAGTGCATAATTATGAAACTATGATCTTTTGCTATATGAATGCACCTATAAATATGGCTTTTATATTGATAATGTTGACTCTTGACCTATCTTGGTGTGTTTAAGACTTGGATGATGACTATTCCTAGTGACTGATTTATAATTTAGCTAGAATAGAGAATATTTATTCAATGTGCAATATTGTATATATTCTTAATACACAAGTGGCAAATGATCAATAAGCTTGACCATGATTTATATTTATATTTACTCAATTGGGTAATTTATTATGCCACCGACATGTTAGATGAATGGTTTGACCTAAGGAAATGATTTAATTTTTAAAAATGGCTATTTTTAGGCAATAGATGGTAACATCACTCTCAATACAATAACATAGACGTTGATTTTAGGGAGACATGAATGCAAATGTGGTGATATGGAAGTGTTTAAGTAATATATTCAATTGATTTAGCATAGATTAAGAGGTTAATGTAGGTGATTGATAGCGACTTAGGATAGATCAGGATCATAACTAATATGTGGTTGTGTAAGAATAAAAAATAAGAATTTTTTAGAGATGAACAAGTCATATAAGATAAGTCTAGGTCAAGATTGACATTTCTAAGTGTCAAACGCCAAATGGTAGTACTTATAAATGCCTTGATTTTATTAAAGTATTAAAATGCAATGAAAATACTAGAGGGAAAGGATAAAGATATACCTGAATGTGTACATCACACTTTGTCTTTAGGGAGAAGGATCCAAATGTGAAGGCTTCTCAAAGAAAAAACCTATAATGAAAATGGAGTAGTCAATGTCCATATAAGAAAATTTGAAATCTAAACTATACTTGAAAACATTAACTTTAAAAGAGCAAGGATGGAGTACACATGTATGTGAGTAGATTGTGTTGCCTTGTAACTTGCTATAGATGATGATTCCTTGTCAAAGTAATGGAGGATTGTGATTCATTATTGAAGCACATGGAGAGTAGGGGTGATTGTGCCACAAATTAGTGAAACTATGCAAGACCTTGGGTTGGGAAGATAAATTCCCCAACCCTCATGAATGTGGAGTAGTACTCAGACTGTTCAAAATCATTGAACCTCAACTACACTAACTCAAATAACTAAATAGCTCTAATATTTAACCTCAATATGATAAAGTGAGAACCACATAATAGGTGTGATATGGATAATTTCATGGTCATTGAGTGATTATTAACCTCAATTTACATTACCTCAAAAAATCATGGATCTACAATTACAAATGGATTTATAGATTCAAGTTTTCTCTACACCTAGAAAATACTTGATAAATAATAGTAAAGATGAAATTGTGTAAATATGCATGAAATAACATCTGCTCCGTTAAATCAGTGCCAATTGTAAATTTTTATAATATGCGTGAACTAGCATCATGCCCATCTAAAATCTAAAATGGTGTGTATGTGCATGAACTAGCATCATGCCCAACGAAAATCTAAAATGGTGTGTACATGCATGAACTAGCATCATGTCCAACTAAATATGTCATATAAAATGGAGTACACATACCCTACACATTCCCCTAAATATATATAAATGTATATGAATATGAAATATGTCACTCATGGAGTGTAAAATGCCCTACATATGCCCCCAAAATCTATCTAAAAATTGAAAATAGTTATCCCAATTTGATATATGAATCACATCTAAACTTTGAAATCTATATATTGTACTCACATATGTCATTGTATGATTTAGTCTCTATGACAAAGCCCACTAATATTCCCCCATTTCGAGGTGGGGTATGTATCCTACAATTCACTCATCTCAAAAGAGAAGTGAACTATATCATGTCGTGTATAAAGATAATATCATGTAAAATCATGTCAACATATAGATATTATGTCATCGTAGTAATTTATATAGAATTAAGCCATGTATGTAACATATTTAATGTAAGGGAATATAAGTAGTATGTCAAGATCAATGTATCTATGAAGTACACATTATAAATTAAAACAAAATAAGACTATGTAATAAGGAAGTGCATAATATAAATCTTGGCACAACACACAAGGGGGAGGTGCACAATATGGATCATGAAACCTGAAAACATGGAAATCACATAAGTTCATCATGTAATGTCATACAATAACTTACAATTCCATATATACATCCATGGGGACACATACAAGGGAAATAGAAATGTTGCCAATAAGCAAGGCTTACGATCCACAAATAAGGGGCATGAATGCCACATCAACCAAGGTTAATAAGCCACAAACAAGGATAAGTGGCCCCACATAATAAACAACAATAACTATAATATCATGCAAAATTAACAACATCAATGAAGCATAGAGCAAGTAAAAACTAGCCTACACCATCTATATATGTCAATATCACAACATAGTAAAGTAGCATATCCAATGTAGGGCTATGTAAGAAATGAGTAACTAGTAATGCACATGTGAAAGAAATATATGTAGCTCAACTTGGTAAATAGGTCATAGATGGATATAACCTATGATAATATAACATGTGGAAGTAGATGTTCCCATCATTGGCATGGCCCCTAGTTATAGGAAAGGTCTAACATCTATGTGTCCACATATAATTTGTATGTCCTACATCACATTCATATACCTTGTGAGACACGTGTGTATGAAAATATTATATCATCTACACAACATGTGATAAATAACATAATCTAGAAACTCATGTCATGCTCAAGTCGTAATTTTTTTATTTTTTGAATATTTGGATTTTTTTGGCATTTTCTTGATTTTTTTGTATTTTTTTAATTTATATTAAAATTGGAATATACATCAAGACGAACAAGTAAGATCAATTATAAAGTCTTTGAAAATATAACAATGGGAGGGATCCAAAAAATCTTCAACGTGTATGAAGGCATAATATGTACTACATGTAATAGCATGCCTATGTATAACAAGTGAAAGCAAGCAACATGCCCCCTTTGTATATTTGAATTTCCACATTATAACTCAAAAGAGTATGTAAGTGGTGGAGGGGGATGTGGAGGAATCCATGTATGTGCTCACATAATGTGTACCCACAAATGTATGTGATCATGTAAGGCATTATAAACCATATTAAGATCAAATATAAATAGTTATCATGTAGAATTGAACAAGTAATACGCTGCAAAGAATGTATATTGAGATGTAGTTGTGGTTAAGGATCCATTATAGGATAGATGTCATGAATGTATGTATCAAGATGCAAGGATGAAATGAATACAAAGCTAAAGGTTAGAAGAATGGTTAATGCAAAAGCATATTTACACATGTATGTGAAATTAGAAGAATAGATGGAGTACACAATCAATAAGCTATGTATGATAAATTATGTCCTGATCACTAAAGGAGCCGATCAATGCCAACTACTCAGAAGTAAATATTATGAGTAATCTAGACCTTCATCTGAAACTAAATTTTAATGCTATAACTATGGTGTCGCACTCTTCATGACACCTGTGCTAACATGATACTCATTACATTCATTATATGTTATAGATTGTGTATAACAAATTGAACCATATGTTGGAAGTTTTTAAAAAATGTATCATCCTTTGTATCATGTATTTTAAAATTAATTGAAGAAATGGTTTTTACTTTTGTTTCTTGCTCTTTTTGTCTAATGTCCCTTACTTGTTTCAGTCCTTGATCCTTAATTGCTTGATTTGTATTTGGCATCCATACTTACATTGGAGATGATGTAATTGCATCCTTATTTTTCATTGCTTTATATTTGTGGCATGTAAGTAAACCATCTTGAAAATTATAGGAAACAATCTTATTATTTCTAACAAAATATGTTATGTTGTAAATCTTGATCACTCTATCCCAAGTCCTTAATGAATTTCCCATTGTACATGTGTTTCATTTTTGCTTGTCATCTAAAACAATGCATTCTTTATATTTTCCTTTGATAAGGAATCTAATTACCATGTACTCCTTAATAGGAATATAATCTACAGGGAAATATCGAACCTCATACAATGTGAATTAGAAGAATACCTTCTTCTAGTAAAATTTTACTTAGGTTCCCAATGGACCATTGGTTCCTTTGTAGGAATGTCCAAGGATATCTCAGTATTTGTCATAAGAGTAATAGAAGAAAATGGAGAAGGGGACCTCATTGACCTAGTAACGACTTTTCAAAATGTAGTAACCGCTATATTCTAAATTTTTGCAATATTCTATCATAATGCATAAAAATGGTTTTCATGATGTCCCTTAATGTATTGTTATTTACAAAATGGTTTTGTCCCCACTCATTCAAGGATGAGGAGGGTGATAATAATTAAGAGGTAAATTTATTAGCTTCTTATCAAGTAATGTCTATAAAATGGAACTTGGGTGATCTCTAAAATTATCAAACTTAATTGGTTGATTATTATTTGCAATAGGTGCCTTCATGGTAACATTAACATTGTAACCCATGTTCTTTAATTATTTATTTTTATTAAGGATCTTAATTTTAACACTGAATAGGTAACACACTTGGTTCAATCGTCCTATCTATGACCACATTTTTTATTTCTTTTTTGTGTATCCTATGAATAATATCCCCATGTGTAACTTTGTTGTGATGAAATTTTGTATTTCCTTTATTGTGAGTTTAAGTATATGCAATCTTATCCTCAAATGATGTAACCTTAAAAAATAAAGCTTAGATTTGTTGTTGTAGTGTGTCCATAGATTGCATCATGGATATGATATGGCTAGTAGGAATGGCAGTGGGTTGGAAATAGTTATTCATTGATGTTAACTTACTATCTACTCTAAACATAGGTATAATAGATTTAACACTGATATCATTACATTTCCTAGGATAGAATTTTAGTCATGTTCCACAAAATTGTATTGACCTTATTTCATTATTATTTCATCAAACTATATCAACCAGGCTGATATAATTCATTTTAGTCTTATTTCACCAAATTGTATTGGCCCAACTAATATAATGCATTTTAGTCATGTTTCTCTAGGTTGTATCAACATGTTCGATACCTTACATCAAAATTAGTTATCACCTCCCAAAGATCCTAACATTTCCCTAGATGCCACATTCTCTGTTGTAACATATTTTTACATAGAATTTTTCATCATTACGAGCCCCTTCAATCTTGAGGTTAACTCCAATCCATTCATATCCCATAAGTTGGGGTATCTTGTGATTCTTGTCCTCCTCTTCTTGCACAAGTTGATGCATCTTGTGATGCCCATCCTTTTCTTACTACACATATTAAAGCACCTTATATTTCCCACCTTTTTCTTATTTTAGCCTTTGAGGCATCTTTCAGTGCCATCTTTAACCTTACACATGCTTTGGGGGTATCTCATGATGCCCATCCTCATTTTCTTCACTTCTTGATTTTTCATCATTACCATGAGGAAACAATCAAGAACCTTTCACATCTTACAAATAAGCAAATTTAGCTTCAAGAAAAGTTTCGAGATAAATATGCTCGCATTTTACATGCTCTTCTTTGATCCAGTCATTAACATAGATATTGCTTGTTATTTTGTCTCATGATTTTTTTATTTTTTGAATTTTATTTCGTTACCATAATTTTTGGTACACCGTTGCTTCATTTTTGTTTATCTAGTATCTTAAAATCAACCTTTGTTTCCCTAGATGATATTAGGTATCACCATTGGGTTTCTTATATCACATTTTTACCATTTTTCAGTTTGCCTTAGTTTCTTGTTTATCCTTTGGGATTTTTTTTACATTCCCCCTCTTGTGAGATGACCTCTCCTATCAGTGTTTCTGTCAGACCTCTTATAGTTTGTATGGCTTGTATAGTAACATTACCACCTTTCTTATTCATATTACATATTACATGCATGCTTATAGTTAGTTTTATATATGTTTTAGAGCTAACATTTCTTCCAGGTTTTATTTTGACTATCTTTTATGGCAGCTTCGCTTTGCTCTCTACACACCTCTAGGTTTTCTTTTCACATAATCCCCAAACCTATCTTTGGTCCTTTTGTCTTTTGTCCTTCTTACATCACTTGGATTTTTAGTTTTTGAGTTGCATTACCACACCTTGGAGAATAAAACTAGGCCTTCCTCATAAATAGTTGTCTTTTATAGTCATTTGTTTTTTATAGTGAACCATTGTTTTATTTATGATTCTTTAGGACCTATTTTATCACTATGTGCACCCTTTTGGTATTTTCTATCATTTCTATAATTTCTTGCACCTCTTGGATTTTTAGTTTGTGATTTGCATGGTAATACATGGGGAATCAAATAGACCCTCCTCACAAATGCCTATCATTTCATTTCATAAATTGGTTTTGCTCCCAACCTTAGCTGGGTGTATTCATAGAAAGATAAAGTAATGATCAAGAGTAGTGTTTTTATTCACTTAGAATTATTCATATTCTCTTGTGATAAAACTTTATCAGTCTTTCTTCATGTCTCTCATTCACGCTTCACCTTTCTTATGATAATGTTTCATACCTACTTATCATTATACCATCTCCCTTAAAAATAAATTGTGATTGGGAAAACCCAATCCTTATATGATCATTCCATCATTCCCTTTTCCATTTCCTTTTGAGCTCACCAAGGTCGGTTGCAAGATTACACTTTTTCATAAAGTGCAAGTCTAGGAGTCTTTAGGGACCATTATCTTTAGGTTCTCTTCTTTAGAGACTAAGTGTAACATCTCTTTTGATAGTCATTTTTAACACCCATATCTAGTTTTTTTGAATCCATATGGAGGAGGGAAATATAAAAATCTAAAAGAATTACAATCCAAAATAAAATCAAGGGGAAAATCATATTTTAAAAGTTAGATCACACCAAAATATGTCATATTTTTGGCACATCTCCTATTCTAGTTGAAGTTTAAAGTCCACAATTGACTTCATGATAGCATTGAGTTCCATTGGGGTACGATACACTAGTAGGCTATGGTAGGGGGTATCATTTTATCATTATATCGTATTACCTTTTTGTATCACATAATTTCTCACATAAGTATCAAATATTCATAGTAAACCAATGACACTATAATGGGTCCTAAAGAAAGGGGAACACATTGTGGGAAGGTAAAATCCTTTTATTTTTCATGCATGTTATCCTCATAGGATGACGTAATTTTACTTCACCAGTTAGTCCAAGCTTACATTTGTTAGGTAGGGTTCTTTAGGGCCATTGATGTTAAAAAATCTTAGTCTTGCCAACTTGATTTGAGTGTTTTTTTTATAGTAATCATGTTTTCACCTTGGCAACACCATCGTTTCCTTCCCTCCATTCCCCCCTTGACAAGTAGTTTCCTTTCTAAATCTTTCCATCTTCTTGACTTCCTATTCTCCATTTATTTTCAAACATGGTAGAAATATGGAAGTTTTAAATAAATTTTATGTATCCTTTGTCTGATTTGGATTGTTACTTATCATATTTTGGATGCATTGTTGGGTTTCTTTAGTCTTAAGTAGCTTTGGCATTTAGGCTACCTAATTTTCCTTTGTTTGTATCTACTTTTTTGGTATTTTGGTTCTAACCTAGCCTTATCGATCTCATCTTGCCAATTTTTCAAATTATTTTAATCAATTCTGAGATTTTTCATTTTACATCCATCTATTGATCATCTTTGTGTTTATGCACATTTATTTCAATAATAGTTAGCCTTGTATCCCTAGGGTTTCTCAAATGTAATTATTGGGCCATCCATGATCAAAACTATGGTATTTTCATGCAACCATTCAATGATAAGGTAATTCAAGGTATATCTATGGTACTTTTAGTTATTCATTTATCAGCATCTATTTTCAATATTTCATTTCAGTTATGCTCTTTAGTGTTGCTATGTTCTTTCCCAAAGCACCGTCCCACATTACATTATTATGACACGTGATGAGCTCAGGTGGGGCATATGTATATACATAATATTTTCAATTTTATCATTTATAGACACTTTCTCTTGCAGTAGCTTGTCAATGCATTAATCTCCCTGAGTGCACGCCTTAAAGGGTGCACTAAGAATGGGGTGGGAATGGTTCTTGGTGCTTTGTGAGAGATGTTGGAATTATTTCCTAATACACCATTTCTACTATTAGTTTGACTTCCTCCAAGTGTCTATCCATCCATCATTCTTGTCTACTTCTTATCCAAATTTCATAATTTCCCTATATCCTACAGTATTGGCCTATATTATCTTGGCCAATACCATTTGTTTTACACCTTTACCCTTATTGTATTATATCAACTATCTTGATATAGTTATGAGTGTGTATGTTTACATTTGTATTGTATCGGTCTGGCTAATACCATATTTTGTTAGTCAACATATTCCAACTGTATTAGCCTGGTCAATATTTTCGACTTATAGTTTAGGGTTTTTTTTTTTTTTTTGTGGGGGGAGGAGGGGCAAGCGGGCGCGGGCCAGGGGGTTGGATCATTATATATAGGGATCATATTTCATCAATATCATATCATATCACATTCATACGCTTTGATTTTACTCACATTTTTACCTAAGGAAGTATTTGAGAGAGTTGGTGGTTTAGAATCTTATCTTAAGGAGTCTTGTCTTGCAGTGTTGTTAAAGATCAATAAGAGTTTATAATTAAGGATATCTAGGTCTTCATCCAACCATTTCATATCTTCAACCTATAACATTCTCTTGCAATCCACTTGAGCTAAGGGGGAGATTGAAGAGTCGACAAGCCTACCCCAAGATAAGTATTTCTCTCTACATTTGTTCTTTTATTTACTTAGTAGATTATATATTTCATGGTGAATGTATGTGTGTGTATCCTTGTTTAGGCTTTCCTTATACTGAATAAGTTGGTGTAGACATGATTGCTTAGACTTTCCATTTGTCACTTCAATTTTCATAGCTAACCATTTGGTTAACCATCGCATCTTACTCCTTTACAACCATTTTAACCTACATTTTACTTTAAGTTTGTACCCCTTCAAAACCATTCACTTTAATTGCATATTTACAACCATAGTACAAACATTTACCTTTGTTGAGGTCTAGTGAGAGCTACATCCTTGTGTCATAGGTTTAGGCTTTGGAACCCTTTCCTCTTGACATTCGACTTGTAGGTTACCCTCTACTATATCTACATAATTCCTTGGTCCTTACCCAATGGTCCAAGTAGATTCAAGATATATTTGATTGACTTTATTTGAATCCTATTCCATTGACTTAAAAGGATAACTATAGGTCATCCTAGCCCATGCATACATATTGGATTGTGCACTCTCAGTTTTCCTTGTTGTGCTCAACTCTCTAATTAGTTGATTAAGATTACCTCAGCTCTTAGTAAATATAAAACTCAGTTTGGTGACTGAGTTGAGCTAGAAGTAACTTAGTTGAAGTTGTTGATGGATATAACTCCCATTGTTATCATTTGATGATGCATGATTTCCCTCCTCTGGACTGAATCTAGGACCTTGTTTTTAAACCAAGGGATAGTGTGCAAAGATGCTTTATTTCTTTCATGTTTGACTAGACTTATTGTCTTAGTTATAAGCATTGGACAGGCTTGATTATGCTTAGTATAGGTTGGTCACATGATGAGATACATTTATTTGAACTTGATTTAAAGTTGAATGATCATCTTGACTATGTTCATCTAATTGTGAAATGTTGGAACAACTAAATTATATACTTAGCTTGGATGAAGGGCAAAGTAGGAAGTGAGAACTATGTTCCAAGGAAAATCTAGTTGTAGGTAAGTTAGACGTGAATTACATATTGAACTGTTATGCAATGATCTTATAAAGGATATCACAACACATGAACTTAAAATGTTTTAAATCTAAAACAATCATAAAATTAAAATACGTGTTATATGGAGTTGCAAGTATTGGAAAATGAGAAAACTATATGAGGGAATTGTATGGGATCCATATTGTAACCATCTTTGAGTGCACGTGGTCCCAAAATAAAAAGGTAAAATAGTGTAATGATTGAATTAGTAGTCTTAATCTGTGTGAGTCTGCACTTGTTTTGGTAAATTGGTGATAAAAATTTAGGGTTGAAACCACAATCTCTTGAGAAGAGAAGTGTGGGAGAATATTGGGAGCCTTTGCCTAGACTGTAAACCACTATTATGTGTGATTTCATTATGAAAGCAATATTATTGTGAGGGAATGCAGATAATTCCCTCCTTGACTACGTTATACGCTGATAATAGCATCTGACTGATATAAGATTTACCTAACTCAATGCAATATGGCTAGGTAAATCGATGTGCCATAAGATTGATGAAATCCTTTTTGGAGAAAAATGGGTGCTAGTGAAGGCTAATTTCATTATTTCACCATTGCTTGACCTTATGGAGTTAAAATTGGGGTAATATTCTTGTAAAATATTCACCTTGTTAGAAGAAGCAATTGCATAACCAGTCATGCATTGCTCTATTAGGTGAGAGAATAATGGCTATAATCGCGATTTCTAAGGATATGAAGATGTGGAAAGTTGCATCGAAGCAATGTAAGGCTTCACTTGAAATTGGGAACCCTCACTGAATGTAATTCTATAGGGGAACAAGCAGTTTTTGGGGAAAATGTGAGAATTCCATTAGACTTGTGATTCTTACTTGCAAAGGTGAGAGGGTTGAGGTAGTCTCTTCATATGTATATTTGAAAGTCTTCTTATTTGAACCACACTTTAACTTGACTTAAACTGTGGATTTTATACTAAATAAGAATATGCAATTCTCACCACCCTAAAAAATATTGTTTTCAATTTTAATTTTAGAATATTTAGACAAAGATCCACCTCTTTCATTCACTAATCATACCTACTCTCTTATATGGCTATGAAATACCTTTAAGTTGAGGACCAAAACCAATAGATAAAGTGATTGTCACAATATTGTCAAGACATATTCATGCCAAGAGATCAATGCCTCATTCCATCATCCTTAAGGATTTGTGTAATTCTTTACACAAATCATTCTACACCTTCACATTCGGCGCGTTTCTGCATTTACCCATGCATTTGCAACCCACAGCCTCTACTGCACAAGCCATTCCAGATTTCTGTGTTCTGTCCTCAAACGCAGCCAGCAGCTTCTCCGACCCCAATCTCTTGCACTTTACTCCCATGCAAACTTGCACCTGCCCGAATCCGAAGCTTTCTTTCCTCTCTGCTTATTCCCGATGCCAGCCCGCTATATTTGGAGGGTTTTCCACCAATATGGCCGGGAAAACTACTTCTTCTCCTGCTATCTTTGGGTGGCTCTGCAAACCGAGTGATCGACCCCTCGGCTGGATGAGTCAGTTGGAGTGGTACCTCAGCCACCTCGCAGTCATACTTATTTTGTGCCTTGACCGCCTTCTCATGAGCTTTCCGCTCCCCCTTGACTTGATTCAACTGCCTCATCAGAAACTGCAGAGCATCCTGCATAAACAATCAATACCAAATTATATTGAGAGTTTAACTAATATAGGCTACTAAAAATGGAAAATTCAAATTCCCCAATAAATTTGGCCTCTGACTTCGTCTGCGGAGAACTTATCCGCCTGGTGCCCCTGAGAAAACGTATTTGGTAGGGGCGAAAGATCCTTGGAAACTAATTTCAGCAGCTTCGTCCTCCTTTTATCTGACAGATCCTTCAGTTTTTGCTTTTCTAGTTTATTTTTCTTTCCGCAGTAAATCATTGAATGACTCTTGTCATACAGAGCAGAATCAATTGCAAGCTGTCTATCTGAGAAGCATCTGGTATTACTGCTGCTTCCTCTTTCATTGTTTCTGAACAGAGAGCGGCCAAGGATTGCTCCTCTACTTGCAGCCATTCACTGAAAAACCGAATTCCAAGAAATAAAGGAAAACAAAACTAAAAAGCAGAGACAATTTGGCCCGGAAGCTCCTTTGAAATGCCGAATACCCAATCATCTGCAATTGTGGCCACTTTTTAAATTTAAATAAGAGATTATTGTGAATCATAGAAAGCTTTGTCATTGTGGTCAATTTACTTTTCAAGTGGCCACTTTGTCCTCTCTATGTAATTGTGTGATCATCACGAGTCATTACGAATCATGCAATGTTTAGTGAATTTTCATCTCTTTGTGATATATCCATGCACAACTTTTAATTATGGTTACCTCGTGACATTAAGCTCTTGCAACAAATTTGTATTTGAATGGTCATTGCTTTATGTAATTTGATGTCACTTGTGACATTTGAGATTATTGTGAACTTAATTTAGGATTAATTTATTATGTTATTGATGTATGTTGTATATTGTGTTATGTCGCATTTTTTATGATTTATAGTGTTTATCTTGATTTTCATTGTAGAATTTATTAATTAAAGAGGTTTTTTACAAGTTATATTACTATTTTGTAATTAATTTGTCTTCTTTTATATTTACGTGGTCTTTGCACTCATCAGTTTTCTTTGTGTAACATGTGTGAATATACCTGTGTGACCCTTCTTCTCAACCCTTTTGATACTAGAGAATTTTGTTAATTTGTGACTAGTTGACGTGATGTGACAACTATCAAATTTAGTCTAGTTATAATGGGTGATCCTGGCCACGAATGTGGCATGATCACGTGGACTTAATTTTTTTTATTTTTTGGATCAGTGACAGTCACGTCCTTGTCAATTTTAAGACAGTGTTCAAAGGATGACGTGGTTTTCGCCATAAAAAGTTATGATTGGATCAAATCCATAATGTGACGTGCAAAGATGGGTGGTGAAAATTGTCAAATTTAATGTAGTACCAACAGAGTATCTGCATCATACAGATGGCATCATCACAAGGCCTTGGGTTTATGGGATGATGGTTTGCAAGAAGCCAAATTTAATGCAATGTGAACAAGTTGACGTTTTGACAACTGATGACAAGCATCAAATTTAATCATTATATCACAAGATGACATCATCCATGTGGCTTCTTGAAGTCACCTGCATAATGTGAGCAATGAAAATGGGACACATGTCTTATTATTATTCGCATGGGGGTCCCCAAATTCATATAGTGTTCACAAACGTATTTTGATCCCTACGAATAAAAAAAACACAATCACATTTATGATATAAATCATGAAAATAATGCATATGTGACCATTAAACATAGAACACGTGGAGGTCTAGAAGTGGTCATGGGTTGCAAAGTGCATAGGAGGGTCTTGGACTTGGGTTGGATTTAGTGCAGACCCATTATGTTTATGTGATTCATTATAGTTTTGTGGTTGGATTTGGGGAATGGTTATAAGTGGTACCTAAAGTTTAAATTTTGTATGTAGAGGTCGTGGATAATATGTGCATACGTGGCCACTGTAGTTTATTGATTATAGGTATTTTTGGCCTAGGTTAAGGGGATATGTGTTCATAGGAAGCCTTAGGTTCTGTAATTCAATATTTATGTGTTGAACCTTTGGATCTTGAGATTGTGGCTTTTTGAGTAGTTGTTTTTGCCACGACATTTTCTTACTCATTTGTCTAATAACCTGCCATTTTATATCTCTGTGTAACCAATTTTTTTGTTCCTGAGTTTTTATTTTCTATAATAGCAACATTGTAACCCTTAAAGATTCTAAAAGTCATGTTTTATTAAGCATGTTGGACCCTTAATTTTGACTAAGTAATTTAGCTTATTGTACATAATGACAATGGCACATAATGACCATGGCACGAGAAGACTATGGTGCAGAAGACAATGGCATGGAATACCACAATGCGAGAAGACCCTGTCAAAGGAGAGGCATAAAAAATGGAGAACCGAAGAATGGCAGACTCGGTATCTCAATGAAAGACATGGGGAGCGTGAAGGAAGTAGGAAATGATTGAGGAACTATTCTCAAGGACAGAACAGACTTTAATCATACACGAGTTTCACACCGGCCCATATGAAGGAGGACATTTGGAAACAAGGATTCAGCACCAAACAATAATATAGGGGTGCAAAGGCCCAGGTCCTTAGGGAGAAACAAGTAAATGACTGCCACGACTCTCAGTCTACTAGAGATCATTAGCTAGTCACTAAAAGTGTCATAATTAATGTAACAACTTGGTCAAGGAAAACCAAGTATAAATACCCCTGTGTAGAGATTTGTCTTGCTATTGAACATTGGTATTATTTAACAATTGATTGTGGTAATAGCGAAATCACAAAAGTTACTTTATTTTTGATGTTACACTATGGTTGTTAGTTAAGTTACAACATTGAGTTATCAGTATGTTTATTATGTAACTTGTGGTTTGTATTTAACTATAATGAATAGAACCTACATTATATGAACTTGTGTAACACATACTTTGAATCTCATGGAAGTAATCTTCTTAATCGTGTTTGTTTAAGTAATTGAAACAAGGTCCACAATTGTGTATTTCTTTTTCTATTTAGTCAATAATTAAGATATATGAACAAGCATCAATATATGTCAAATGTATTACTGCACAACATAACCCATGAGAACTAGTTTCTTGTTGTGCATTTTGGGTGATCGTGCAAGAGCTTCATCTTACATGTAATGTCAATGCATTCGCCTGTTGGGAACTAAACATTTCAGCACCTTAGGGAAAAGTTGATATAAAAACCTAACATTTTAGTTATGTTATCAGGACCTATAGTGCTTGTTGCATAGTAATGGAAAATACTTGAGCAATTATCCATCGATAATATTGAACAATGGCTTACCGAGGTTGAAGATAGTTTTACAATTCCCTATCTTGAACCAGGAGTTTCTGCATGTGCATGGGTTGATCAACATCTATCTATCTCTTTATATGAAACCTTCTTTGTCTAAGTTCCTATTCATTTTCATGCCTGGCTCTCATCCTATGATCAAGACTAGTCATGAAATTTTGGATGGAGGCAAGCTTGGACGATAGAGCATTAGAGGGCCTTATCATGTTTGCGAACACCGTGAACATGAGTTGTTAATATCTAGTAGAGAGGGGTGTTGAATAGCTATATCTTAGAGCATGCCATAACCACTTACTCTTGACTTGAAGAAGCAAAGTTTTAGTTTCTCTAAGAACCATATGGTTGGTATATTAGACATTTCCCACTAGAAGTAAAGAAGTTATGTATTGACTCTAGACTTGAAACTCTGCTTATAGAGGGATAAACCTATCCTTGCATGAGCAACAACATAGTTTGAAGGGGAATGTAGGGGTGTTGGTGAAGGATTGTTTGTTCAGAATGGTAGCTAGTTAGTGGGAGTTACAAAAGCATAAATATGATTAAGCTCGGTAAAGGGTTATAGGTGGAAGCAGAGTAGGAAGGGGATGGGAAGACTTAGGAAGTGTTGTTAGGATCCATAGAGAATTGGAAGAGTGAAAGGACTCACCAACTTTCAAACTATGATCAATGTCAGCTTTATCATATGTGGGAGAAACTAGCCAAATAGTGGAGACTGGAAAAACCAATTTCAACCAACCTAGTTCCCCAACCATAGTATGAGCTCGTGCTTTTGATTCAGATTATTTAATTATACATAATTGGGATATAGATAGTGTAGAGTCATAGACTAACCTCGTAAGATAACCTTTTGTTGATCAAGTTTTAAACCATAGTGAATTAACACTTTCTTTTCCTCTTCAAAGTAATTTTAAGACCCAAATTGGTATGCCTAGTGGACCCAACATAATTAATGGGCATAGTATTGGTCCAAGCATTATAAATCAACCTAATACCATGCCCAATGTCTCAGTGGTTTTTGTTGGAGGCATGGGAGGTGGACTATGAGGAGGAGGAGGAGGAAGTGGTGGATTTACCCCCTCAAGAATAGGACTTGGGAGTTCTCAATAACCACCATTATAAGTACCTCAACTACTAACTGTGTATTATTAAATGATGCTTCATTTACCAAAATACTTAGGCATGGGGAGTGCCACTTTTTTTAATTCTCCACCATATTTTTATTGAATCAGCACCAGTTCTCTATTGACAAGTTATCTTTCATTTATCCCAATAGCCTCCAAATCTTCTCATTGGTCAAGCAACACACTAGAGGACAAGAATGTGTCTAGGGTGATGAGTCATAATTATAGGAAAATCCTTAGAGTTCTCCTAAAAATCTATTAAATGCTTTAACTACTTCCTCCAACCACCATATCTCCATCCTGATATTTTTATGCCATCTCCCACTTGACCTATTTATCATAACAAAATCCTCATATCTATAATTCTGACAGAGCCCTCACCATATTTTCTTTGTGTGGCCATAGGTACCTATTTATCGAGGAAATGACTATTTTGGGAGATAAGACACTTCTTCATTAATCACATATCTAACCCATTTCAATATCTGAACATAGGTCTACTATAAATAACAACTAATCTCATTTATTGGTTTTCCTATAGTTATCCTATTAATGAAAAGCCTAAAGGCCATGTAGTTTTGTTCTTGATCTCTATTAGGTCTAAATAGACCTATTATGCCTTTAAATCTTTTGAAAACTAAGAAGTCCTTGCATATAAGGATCTTCCTTTGCATGTCTCAAACACGTACCATTGATTTACCTGATAGTTGATGTGGTCATGACCCTTGGTAGCTTCTCATTCGTTCTTGGGATCCACTGATTGGTTGACTTTTTGCTCATCATTGATTTATTTTGGTATATGATGGATTACACACCATTGATATATCTAGACCCATTGATTTTATCTTTGTTCATGTGCCTTTGGATCTACTATGAGCTCACAATATCATGCCATGTGTCATCAAAATTTTCATCTTAGGATATACTGACATTTTGACTACAAGCTCGTCATTGATCTATGAATGTATGATCGAACATGCACCATTGGATCTTCAAACCCACTCACATCATTGATCATCTTATCACCATTGGATCTTGATTCAAAACCTGAGATCTAGACACTTGTTAGCTCCATGTTCATCCTCAGGAACATTTGAATTTAAATGGCTATTTATCATAGTTTTAACTTGACGTCCCTACGTATATCTTACTTTACTAGTTCAAATTTAAATGCTTATATCTTGAGATATAAAGCTCATCAAGATAAGAAATTTTCAAAGGATGTTTATGGGGCCAAAAACATCATGTCCATGTGATCATCAATCCTGATTGATTTTCCAAGAATATTTATGAAATGTGTAATCAAATTAATTTTTTTTCTCTTACAAGGCGTGTTGTGATGGTCTAATTGCCTAAGATCACCAAATTCACACTTTAAGATTGCTTAAATTATTTTAAATGCTTACAATCAACAAGTGATCTACATGAAGGTTTTATGATCCTTCTACTACTAGATCATTCTTCAACCAGGACTCTACTTAGTTGTTTAAACCATATCCAGTCAAGGCTTCTTATGTGGGCCAAATTTGGCCAATAATTTTAATATGAAAATGATATTATTGTGAGGGAATGTAGATAGTTCCCTCCTTGACTACATTTTATGTTGATAATAACATCTAATTGATACAATATTTACCTAACTCGATGCAATATGGTTTGGTAAATCAATGTGCCATAAGCTCGATGAATTTTTTTTGTGAAAAATGTGTGCTAGTGTGGGCTAATTTAATTATCCCACCATTGCTTGACCTATTGAAGTTAAAATTGGGGTGATGTTCTTGAAAAATATTCACCTTACTGGAGGAATCAATTGTATAACCAATTATACATTGCTTTGTTGGGTGAGAGAATAATGGTTATAATCATGATCTATAGGGAGATGAAGGCGGAGAAAGTTGCATCAAAGTAATGTAAGGCTTCACTTGAAATTAGGAACCCTTATTAAATGCAATTCTATAGGGTAACAATTAGTTTTTTGGGAAAATGTGAGAATTCCATTAGATGCATGATTCTTACTTACAAAGGTGAGGGGGTCCTCCTCTCTAAACCACACTTTAGCTTGACTTCAAGTGTATATTCCATATTGAATAAGGGATATGCAATTCTCGCCACACTTGAAAGCATTATTTTTAGCTTTAGTATTAGCACATTTTAGATAAAGATCCACCTCTTTCATTCATTAGTCATACCTAACCTTTGATTTGAGGACCAAAAATGAATAGATAAAGTGATTGTCAAAATGTTATTTGGACATATTCATGACAAGAGATCAATGCCTCATTTTGTCATCCTTAAAAATTGGGCATGGAATTGCTCATTGTTTTAGTGATCTTTCATGTGGTGATAATGATTCAGAGACTTAAATTGCGTAACTCCCAAATTGGTCACCTTAAGTATCCATACCTTGGTCTTGTAAACACCTAAAATTGGCCACAACTGGCTTCCAAGTAGACTTCAGACCGATTCCTACAAACCATTGCAAATTAAGCCTAGGAATCACTAAACATCCCAAATTTTCTTGTGCATCATTCATCAAAGCTCAAAATCATGTTGAGGCATCCTTAATTGGGATATCCTATCATATGCAATAATAACATCTCATGGATTCATCCCTAATCATCATGCGATATCACAACAGTCAATTTGGCCTATGGACTTATTAAGTGGGGCACATGAACAAATATCAAATCTTGAAAGAGATAAATGGAAAATCAAAATTAATTAACAAACTAAAATAAATTAAATGCCTATTTGAATTATCCATTTACAATTAATGAATAACTAAAAAAGGAAATTAATAAAAAATATATATCCTAGCCTTTCATCATTGCCTTTATGAGTTGTCAAGCTCTTTAGAAATATCTTAAAATATTTCATTTTATAGACCCATTCCTATTCATAGCAAATCATGATTAATTGACAACTATTAACTCTACTGGGGTTATATTTGACTCACCTAGGTTGGGTTTGCACCCATTTCAAACCTTAACTCCACTTTAACTCTCCTAGGGTTGGGGTTAGATCCATTTGTATAAATATAATGCCTTGATTATTGAATTTTAAGCTATTTTGATGCAAAGTTATCATACACAAATGACTTCAAAGATTTGAGAAGAGTGGTGTTATAATGCAAAAATTGCCTTGCAAGTAGTGTTATAATGCTAAAATCTTAAGCTACATCAAGCCACAACACAAGCCATTGTGCCAAAGAGATAAGGAGTTACACAACCTCCATTTCCAAAGACTCTTTGATACACAAATCGAGCAAGCCACTCAACAATGCATTCGGAGCTCCAAAGGAAGGTAAAGGATTCATTGTCTTTTGCATTTTAGTTGTGTTTTCCCTTGTCTTTCGTTAACTAAACTCACCCCTAAGATCTAGGCTTGGAGTGTAAGTGTTAGTGTGTTTATTGAAGTTTTTATTACTTGAACTAACATATTACTAACCTCCCTTTTTGGATTCCTATGATCACAAATGACATGCCTAGTGGGACACTTAGAGCATCCCATATAGCAAAGAGATGAAAATGTTGCTCTTAGTTTTTCTATTGAGTGCTTGAAAATATTTAGAATCTAAGTTTTAACATTGTTTTTCATGTATTCTATTTTTTAGTGATATATAGATACATAGAGACCAACATCAACTATGATAGAATCGATGTTGATTTTGTTTGATCAACATCGATTCACCTAGAACCGATGTTGACATTTTTGTGCATCACCCAGAATCGATGTTAGTCTCTATGTGCATCACCAAGAATCAATGACAATCTTTGTGCAGAATAACAGGTTGATAGGCCATCTTTTAAAGCTTCATTTGGGATCATTCAGACTCCATTTTTTATGTTTTTTTTAAACCACGTGTTTTCTCCTAAATTTTCAAAATATGCTATCAATTTACCTTCAAGTTGCATAAATGTTTCAAAAAATATGTAAAACCACTAACATTTTTTGTTGGACCCAAAGGCCACAAGGAGACATTTAAAACACTTCTAACTTACAATATTCACATTTTAAATTGGTATTTTAAGAATATTTTTGTTTCAAGGGTCTGTGCATGGAGTTAGGGGATAATTCTACTAACATTTTAGGTAACATGATCGTGTTATTTCACATTATTTAATTGTGGCTTGATAATTACCAAGCCATAATGCATATGCATTATTGAGAAAATAATAATGCATACATGATATTGTAATTTCAAATAATACATATGTATTGTATAATACGTATGCATTATATAGTGTAATACACAATGCATATGCATTATATAATGCATATGCATTGCTTTATTATAAGACCAAAACCATCTCCATGAGCATGTGGGAGTTGCACATGAAGCCAACTTTAGAAATAAGATTATATTTAATGCATACACATTGCTTTGTTAGAAGACCAAAACCATCTCCATGAGCATGTGGGAGTTTCACGAGAAGCCAACTTTATAAATAAGATGTTACATTTATTTTCTTATACTTTAAATTTATTTTAGTAAATATAAAAAATTAGGGTCACTCAGCATCTGATAGAGTTGGTCTCACAATTACATACCTTACGTTGTAGAAAATAGTTTTTCAAAATCCAATTAGGTCAGTACTTAGGCATTTTCAGGGTCTAAGCATTAAACCTAGGGATTTTAGGACATAACTTTTGCAATTGATATCCATTTTTTGTAAACATATACTTGTTGGGGATCAACCAACAATGGATTACACTTGTGAAAGCAATGAATGCGGAAATAAATCAGATAGATAAGTAACTGAAATGATAAATAGCACAGAACAAGATATACAAGAAAACACCCTGAAAACTTGTATTAAAACTCTTTACAATAGGAATACAATTGAAGAAACTTCGTTCTTCCACACCTCTCTCAGATGCACACAAGATCTCTCACTAGATCTCTATTCCTCAAGAGCTCTCTCTCAAGTACATTCAAATCCAACAACCTGGATTGATGCAACTCAATACTGTCCTTCAAACATTCACAATGTTCTACTTTTACAGTTCAACTCTCATACACACACAATAGCTAAGAAGATCTTTCCTACATATAGAAATAGGAAACTTGAGCATGCTCTTACAACAAACAGTTAAGCCTCTTCAACAAGGGCTCTAAAAATAATATTGCTAACAATAGAGACGCGAGCTTGAGTCTACAACTCAAACTCATCATGCAAACACTCGCTTCTGTCCTCGGAAATTGCTTTCTGGACACACAGGTAACCGACGTCGGTTCCTGCCTGTTCGCCTGTGACCGTCGCCGGCCGACCCTACTGCCGACATCGGTGCCTCTGTAACTGCAACTGACCGACGTCGGTCGCTCCTAACCGATGCCGGTATCTGTGTAGACCCGAACCTGTTTGAGTTTGCTCCTTGGTGAAGCTTTTAGCTCCACACCCTAACAATCTCCCACTTGGAGATAAACCAGCTGCACCAGTACCTGTACAGCAACATCTTCTAGCTCCTCCATCTTCAACTCAATCATGAAGACCAATAGAAGTTGAATGAAGATTCAACTTCTCCTTAGTAACCGGCTTAGTTAGCATATCAGCAGGATTCTTGTCTGTATGGATCTTCTCCAGCTTCAACTCACCATCTTCCAATACCTGCCGTATGAAGTGGTACCTTAGCTGTATGTGCTTGGTTCTTGAGTGAAAAGCTGAGTTCTTAGCCAAATGGATTGCACTCTGACTGTCACTATACAATCTGCAACTCCCATGCTCCCTTCCAAGCTCTTCCATGAACCGTGTCATCCATATCATCTCCTTGCTAGCTTCTGTAGCTGCAATGTACTCTGCTTCTGTAGTTGACAAGGCTACAACCTTCTGCAACTTAGATATCCAACTAACCGCTGTTCCACCTACAGTAAAAACATAACCTGTGGTGCTCCTCCTGCCATCCAAATCACCTGCCATATCTGAATCTACATAACCATGTAGAGAAGTATCTGAACCTCCATAGCACAAGTGTCTACTGCTGGTTCCTCTCAGATATCTAAGGATCCATTGAACTGCTTTCCAATGTTCCTTTCCTGGATTAGCCATATACTTACTTACTACTCCCACTGCTTGGGCAATATCCGGTCTAGTACACACCATTGCATACATCAAACTTCCTACTGCGGAAGAATATGGAACCTTACTCATGTACTCTACCTCATCATGTGAATTGGGACATTGTTCTTTGCTTAACTTGAAATGTCCAGCCAAAGGTGTGCTTACCGGTTTAGCATCCTGCATATTGAACCGTTTCAACACCTTGTCCACATAATCTTCTTGAGACAATATCAGCCTGTGATTTTTCCTGTGTCTCCTGATGCTCATGCCAAGGATTTTCTTTGCTGCTCCCAAATCCTTCATAGCAAACGTTTGAGCTAATTTTACCTTAAGCTCTGAGATATCTTGCATGTGAGACCCTGCAACTAGCATGTCATCTACATACAACAATAGAATAATATATCTACCATTATCAAATCTCTTGAAATACACACAATGGTCTGATTGACACCTACTATAGCCATGCTCAGTCATAAACCTATCAAATTTCAAATACCATTGCCTAGGAGCTTGCTTGAGGCCATACAAGCTTTTCTTTAACCTGCACACAAACTTCTCCTTACCCTTGACCTCAAATCCTTCTGGCTGTTCCATGTATATTTTCTCATCCAAATCTCCATGAAGAAATGCTGTCTTAACATCTAGCTGCTCAAGATGCAAATCCTCAAAAGCAACCAAAGACAATACAACCCTTATAGAAGTCATCTTAACAACAGGAGAAAAAATCTCACCAAAGTCGATACCTGGCTTTTGTGCAAATCCTTTTACAACCAATCTGGCCTTATATCTCATCTGTCCATCCTCACCTTCTTTCAACCTGTAGGTCCATCTGTTCTTCAGTGTTCTCTTACCAGCTACCAACTCAACCAAATCCCATGTTTGGTTCTCTCTTAAGGACTCCATCTCCTCAACCATGCCACGCTCCCACTTACTCCTAGACTCCACCTGTAATGCTTCTTCAAAACTTTCTGGTTCTCCACCATCGGTTAGCAATAAATAATATAAGGAAGGAGAATATTTAATTGGAGGCTTACTTACCCTTTCAGACCTCCTGATGGGTGTCTTGGACTCGTTCTCAACACGCTGTCCACCCAAATTTTCTGACAGTGACCGACCTCGGCCACCTGTAGACCTGTTACTGGCCGACGCCGGTTCTTCCTGGCCGACATCGGTTCCTGGTCTGTCGACGTTGGTCTCTGTATGACCGACATCGATTTCTGTACTGCCGATGCCGGTTCCTAACCTGCCGACGTCGGTCTCTGTGTTTTCCTGTAAGTGATTATTTCTTTTTCCCGCGAGCTCATTTTGGACCATAACTTCGTCCAATTCACCATTGCTCTGCCCAGATTGATCCAGCTTCCTTATCTAATCACTGTACATCACTCTTTCATTGAAAACAACATCACGGCTCCTAATTACCTTGTTAGTTCCTAGATTCCAAAATCTGAAACCAAAATCATCTGAGCCATAGCCAATAAACGTGCACCTCATAGACTTAGCATCAAGCTTCTTTCTATTTTCCTTATCTATGTGCACAAAGGCTTCACAACCAAAAACTTTGAGATATGAGAGATCTACCTTTTTACCGGTCCATGCCTCTTCTGGAATTCCACCATCCAGAGCTGTAGAGGGTCCTCTGTTAATCAGGTACACTGCGGTGTCAACTGCTTCTGCCCAAAACTCTAAGGGCAACCCTGCATGCAATCTCATACATCTTGCACGCTCCATGATAGTTCTGTTCATCCTTTCAGCAATACCATTTTGCTGAGGTGTCCTTGGAACTGTCCTTTGCCTTTGGATTCCATGAGTGTAATAATACCAGTTAAACTTAAGACTGCAAAACTCACCGCCATTATCAGATCTCAAGCACTTTAATCTTCTGCCTGTTTCATTCTCAACCATGGCTTTCCAAATCTTAAAAGTCTCAAAAACATCAGATTTGTTTTTAATACAGTAGATCCATACCTTTCTTGTGGCGTCATCTATGAATGTAACATAGTACCGTGATCCGCCAATAGAGGCTACCTGGGCCGGTCCCCACACGTCTGTGTGAACAAGCTGCAACTTCTACCTTTTCTTAGTAGACCCAGTCTTGAGAAAACTAACCCTTTTCTATTTTCCAAATACACAATGCTCACAAAATTCTAGATCCATACTTTTCAAATCTGAAAGCATACCTTTAGACTTAAGAATTGACATCCCCTTCTCACTCATGTGGCCAAGCCTTGAGTGCCACAATTTAGCATCCACATCTGAAGTAGATAAAACTGAAAGAGATTTGTTAGTAACACAATTACACAAATAGAGAGAACCTTCTCTCTTACCTCTGGCCATAACAAGTGCACCCTTGGTCACCTTCCAAGAATCTGCTGTGAGAGTTACTGTACAACCCTCATCACCTAGCTTACCTGCAGAGATCAAATTTCTCTTCAAACTAGGAACATGCATCACATCTCTCAACACCCATGTGTTGCCATTCTGCATCTTCAGCTGCACTTTACCTTTGCTAATAATCTTACAAGGCTCATCATCCCCTAAGTACACTATTCCAAAATCTCCATGGATATAGTCACTGAAATATTCTCTGTTAGGGGTAGCATGGAAAGATGCACCAGAATCTAATACCCAAGATTCTATATTATTATGCAAAGAGAAAATAAGAGCATCCTGTGCAATACGTGCAACCTTTGTCCCTTCCTTTCCTTCGTGCTGATTCTCCTCCTTAGGCTTTGACCAGCAATCTCTGCTTATGTGCCCCAACTTTCCACAGTTCTAGCATTGTGGCCTTCTGCCATTCCTGGATTTGGATCTGCCTTTTCCCTTAGACTTAGATCTTGATCTCCTCTTGCTCTTTTCTTTTTGCCTTCCCCTACTCTCGAGATTTAAAGCGTTCCCAGATGTCTCTTCTGTGCTTTTCCTGTGAATTTCTTCATTCAAAATAACACTAACCACATCCTCTACTTTTAAAATATTTGAAGCAGAAGCAGTATTAGAAACTGCCATTACCAAGCCATGCCAGCTTTCAGGCAAAGAACATAATATTAAAAGAGCCTTTATTTCATCTTCAAATACAATATTGACAGAACTTAACTGATTAACAATACCATGGAAATCATTCAGGTGATTAGAAACAGATCCACCTTCTTGCATATGCAAATTAAATAACTGCTTCATTAAATATACCTTATTTGAAGCTGAGGGTTTTTCATACAAATTTGCTAACGTAGTCATTAACTCTATCGTAGTTTTTGCTTGTGACAAATTAGATATCACGGTGGAGGCCAGACTCAGTCTTATAGACCCCAGAGCCTTTCTGTCAAGAACTTCCCATTCTTCATCCTCCATGTCCTTGGGATTCTTTGCTATCCCACCTAACGGTAAGTAAAGATCCTTCTGATACAGATAGTCCTCTATCTGTATTCTCCAGTGTTGATAGTTCTTGCCATTAAACTTTTCCATTCTCAACTTACTTTCTTCTACCATTGCTTCTCCCACTCAAATAGAAATCCCTGCAGAAACCCCTGTGAGCAACCTGTAATCCAAACACACTACACAGATCTGAACCACCTGTTAGTGAACCTGAGCTTTGATACCACTTGTTGGGGATCAACCAACAATGGATTACACTTGTGAAAGCAATGAATGCGGAAATAAATCAGATAGATAAGTAACTGAAATGATAAATAGCACAGAACAAGATATACAAGAAAATACCCTGAAAACTTGTATTAAAACTCTTTACAATAGGAATACAATTGAAGAAACTTCGTTCTTCCACACCTCTCTCAGATGCACACAAGATCTCTCACTAGATCTCTATTCCTCAAGAGCTCTCTCTCAAGTACATTCAAATCCAACAACCTGGATTGATGCAACTCAATACTGTCCTTCAAACATTCACAATGTTCTACTTTTACAGTTCAACTCTTATACACACACAATAGCTAAGAAGATCTTTCCTACATATAGAAATAGGAAACTTGAGCATGCTCTTACAACAAATAGTTAAGCCTCTTCAACAAGGGCTCTAAAAATAATATTGCTAACAATAGAGATGCGAGCTTGAGTCTACAACTCAAACTCATCATGCAAACACTCGCTTCTGTCCTCGGAAATCGCTTTCTGGACACACAGGTAACCGACGTCGGTTCCTGCCTGTTCGCCTGTGACCGTCGCCGGCCGACCCTACTGCCGACATTGGCGCCTCTGTAACTGCAACTGACCGACGTCGGTCGCTCCTGACCGACGCCGGTGTCTGTGTAGACCCGAACCTGTTTGAGTTTGCTCCTTGGTGAAGCTTTTAGCTCCACACCCTAACAATTACCAAGCCATAATGCATATGCATTATTGAGAAAATAATAATGCATACATGATATTGTAATTTCAAATAATACATATGTATTATATAATAAGTATGCATTATATAGTGTAATACACAATGCATATGCATTATATAATGCATATGCATTGCTTTATTATAAGACCAAAACCATCTCCATGAGCATGTGGGAGTTGCACATGAAGCCAACTTTAGAAATAAGATTATATTTAATGCATACACATTGCTTTGTTAGAAGACCAAAACCATCTCCATGAGCATGTGGGAGTTTCACGAGAAGCCAACTTTATAAATAAGATGTTACATTTATTTTCTTATACTTTAAATTTATTTTAGTAAATATAAAAAATTAGGGTCACTCAACATCTGATAGAGTTGGTCTCACAATTACATACCTTACGATGTAGAAAATAGTTTTTCAAAATCCAATTAGGTCAGTACTTAGGCATTTTCAGGGTCTAAGCATTAAACCTAGGGATTTTAGGACATAACTTTTGCAATTGATATCCATTTTTTGTAAACATATAGTCATTTTTTTAGATTTTTGTGCCTTCTAGATTGATTCTTGGCATTTATATGAGTCTTAGGTTTGTCAAAATTGAAGTTTTCAAACCACTCACTTTGAAATTGATGCAAAGTGGTGTGATTGGGGTAACATAGGTCACATTAATTACCTACACACATCAAACAACCATTTTGTGTTAATTCCACTTGTTCATCATCCCTCTCTCATCATTGATCACTTCCTACTCATGCCTCATCACCCCTAATCACTCTCTCATCATTAATAATTTTCCCTAATCACTCCTTCATTAACCCTCATTGTCCCTAGTCATCTCTAATCACTCCCTCATGATCCTTGATTACTCCCTCATCATCCCTAATAACTCACTCCTTGTCCTTCCTTGTCCCTCATCACTCTCTCATTGACCCTCATCATTTTTAATCACTCCCTCATTGGCTTTAACCATCCCTCATCATCCCTAATCACTCCCTCATTATCCTTTACCATCCCTAATCATTGCTTCATCATCCCTAATCACTCCCTCCTCATCCCTCATCATCTCCAATCATTACCTTATTGACCCTTACCATTCCTCATCATTTAAAATTACTCCCTTATTTCCCCTCACCATCCCTCATGATGTAGAGCCCTATTGCATACTCTACTTGTCCAAGCTCTTTGCCAATATCCACCTAGCTTTCACTTTGTCTTTTCTTGCTTGATCTCTATCTTTTGACCCTACATACATTTCAAATTCACATCTACATTTTATTCATTTCATTTATTATCCACCATTATTTGGATGGTCTCACTAAGTTCTTCATTTTATTCCCCTTACTCAATGCATTCATTCACTCTTACTTTGAGACTATCCCCTTTACTAATATTTATGATTTATAACAAATTGGATCAAATCTTGTCTCTGGTTCCTTAGTCTTTAATAGGGCTCTGACAAAATTCCTTACACCCTTTTGAGTTCTCTCTAACTTCTTCTCAACCCTACTTAACTTCTCAACACAATCCTCATATTATAAACTACCTCTTAATTTATCATAGACTCTTATTGTATAGACTCAAATCATCAAATCAACCTCATTTATGGGCACCCTATAACATATCCCATATCTTCATAAATTTCTAAGTTTTGGTTCAACTATTTGATAACTTCTTTTGGCTCTTTCTACTCTCAGATTAGGTCTTTAGGTTTCCTTATACCTTATCTACCACACAATCCTCCCCCATCCTAATTATCCATACTCGCACAACTTAAAAACACTATATTATCTTTGTTCATGTTGAACTCAAACTTTTCACCAAATTTCATGAATTATTGATGGTTATAACTCCTAAAAATTCACTTTGAAAGTAAAAACCCTAATATAGCGTTTGGACTAGTTTTACAAACCTGAAAAGGTTCAAAATGAGATTTCAATCTTCCAAAGGCATTTCTAATGACTTTTAAAATTGGAATAGGTCTGATTTGACCTTATGCATGTTTTCCAAGTGTTATATTTCCCTTTTTAAGATACAATAAATTGACTTAACCGAACTTGAATAGAATGTGTACTCAGTTACAGGTCTGTAGTAATCTGAGAAGAGGTTATTTGTTCTAATTCATTCCAAAAAGGGTTATAAATAAACATTAAGGTTTAAAATCCTCTAAAAAATGTTTACAGACTTTAAAAAATCAATTCCTTCCATCTATAACACTCAATTTTATAATTTCCATGAGATACCACTTTGATTGTGTTAAGTTTCTTGATGACTACAGGACTGTGTTAGTTTTCTTTTTGCTCATCCAAATATATGAAATTTACTTGAAAGACTATAAGACTTCATGATCATATGATAATCAACTCACCAACATATACATTTTAATGTTCACTCCAATACATGCATGTACCTTCTCACACAGAGGTATACTTAGAACTTTTGCTCATAGAAGATAGCGTTGTGTTGTTTAACACAGAATGTCCTTAGCAGAGTAACAACATACAATGTTTAAAGAATATTAAGGAATTTTTATGTCAAATTAATAATTACTCATACATTCTAAAATCCCACAAAATAGAATCTCCTCTTCCATAAGACTCTGACCTTCACTCAGATTTCAAGGCATAGTTTGTAAAAGCACAGGGTATATAGTTTTTAATTTGAACATTCAAAAGCTTTGAAACTCAAATGACAAATGCTATAATCAGCATAAAATAAAATGTATTTTCAACTTACCACTCACACCAAGATAACAAATAAATTTTTACTAATCATGTTTCACGATCATGCACACTGTCAACTATCTTTGCACATATTCAAGAAGATGCAGGGTCCGTTTGCTTTCTTATCTGCAAATAATCAAAACTTGTATTTATTCAATTGTTTGGGGTTATTTACATTCATCCTTTCTAATCCTACCCCATCCAACTCTCTTGAATCTGATTTTTAATACAAAATAAGACATGGGCAAGATTCTTATTACCAAATAACCATCAACTGAATTCTAACTTCTTTTGTATGTTGAGAATGTCCTCAACTAACTCAACTACAAACATATTTCTCAATCATGAGTTTAGGTATATGTGTTGTGTTGGCACCACAATTTCAACAAGTATTTATTCCATTTTTAGCATGCAGTGCGAAGGGGCCATCTTCTATTTTTATACAAGTACCGAAATGGTACGGGAGTACTATGGCACAAAACTAGCAATGTGAGAGTTGAAGGGCACCGAAAGACAATGTTATGGAAGACCTAACGTGAGAGGACCCAGTCAAAAATAAAATTTGGCATGAGCAACTTGAGAACATAAGACTCAGAACAAGAAGTGGAAGACTAGGGGAGCACAAAGAATGTTGGAGAAGTTAGAAAGAATAAATCAAATAGGACACCTTGTCCCCACCGATCGAAAGCTAGATACCAACCCACAAGGAATGAAACACCTAGATACATGTATTACATAGAGCAAGCATCTAGGGGCATAGAGGTTAGATTCTTTAGGAATAAACAATTGTAATAGCCATGATCTAG
This sequence comes from Torreya grandis, assembly GCA_037957365.1. NCBI lineage: Eukaryota > Viridiplantae > Streptophyta > Pinopsida > Cupressales > Taxaceae > Torreya > Torreya grandis. The sequence continues at coordinate 1,835,145 of JARHVA010001759.1, forward strand.
CTTGTTGGGAATTTGTGTGCCATTTGTCTTGTAGCTAGGAATTTGATACTTGGATAGGGAAAAACAAGTATAAAAACCCATATTGTAAGATTTTGTGAGTGTGGATGAAAAAATGAGGAACCTCTTAGAATATATCATGTCTTGTAATTCAAAAATATTAAATGAGAACTCAATGTTTATCATACGCTACTTTGATCAGTGGATTGTGAATTATGTTGAATATGTAAATGTGTTAAGTAATTAAAATTCATGAGTTCTTTCTTTTATAATTAGCTAGTAATGGTAGCATGATATGATAAGAAACAGTAGTAGGATATTTATTTTATCATAAATGAGTAATCACACCATGTGTTTCAAATTCTTAGAGAATCGGTCTTTCACTGTATGCTTTAGGTGAGTGCACGAGGCTCATCCCTTGGGTGATAGAGTTAGTGTGTTAGCCTATTGGGAAGAGGTTTCAGCACTGATGTAAAGAAAAAAACCCAACATTTTGGTTTCATTTCAAGGACCCAAAGAAATTGGAGTACAAGCATGAAAAATGTTTGAGTGCATTACATTAAAAAACATTCAAGAATGGATTACCAGTGTCAAAGACAATTTTTTGGTTCCATATCTTGAGCCTAGAATTTTTTCACAACAATGGGTAGAATAAAACATCTACATCTCATTGTATGAGACTTTTTGTTTTGAGTTCCCTATTCTTCTACATTCCTGGATCTTAGCATATGCTCAAGGATGATCTTAAAACCTTGGATGAAGATAGATATGGACACCAGAATGGTAAAGGAGTTTAGTGTGACTAAAATTTTCCTATATGTGAGTGATCAATTACTGCTGGAAGGGTGTTTAGAATAGTTACATCCTAGAATATGTCATGACCACATATTCATGTCCTGAGAAAGCAAAGTTCAATTTTATATGAGAACCAAGGAGATGATATATTTTGCTAATTCCTTTTGAGATTAAAAAACTAATTATTGATCTTGGGTTGGAATCACTACCCATGGAAGGCTAAAATCTCATGTGCATGAGCCTCACAATTGGAGGAGAGACTACTAGTTGGTTTAGGATTGCGGGTTCAATATGGTAGCAAGCCAATCAGCGATATGAAAATGGAAGTATGATGAAGCTCGATAGAGGATCATGGGAATCAGTGGCATAGGAAGAGATTGGGAATAATCAAGGAGTATTGTGAAGAGTCACAGGGAGTCAGACGTGCATGAGGAATCCATCACTTATGGGCCATAACCTTTGCCACTATTATCTTGTAGAGAAATGGGTTGGATCGCTAGAGATGAACCTAGTACAAGTTAACCAGGCTCTCCCACCATAGTGTGTGTTCATTCTTTCAAGTCAGATAAGATACATATAAGGAATTGGGATATAGATAGTATAGATTCAGAAGCTCAATGGATACAAGAAACTAAAACTAGGGCATTAGGTAATAACACAAAATCTACATCTTTTTATTTTCAATAAAAGTCTATGACATAGCTTGGAATGTCTAGAGGATCTAGCCAAGGCTATAATATCGGACCTAATCTAGGAAATCAACCCTCCACCATGCCTCCCCACATGGGTATTGCTAGTGGAGGTGTTGGAGGAGGATTAGGAGGAAGTACTAGAGGAAGTGAACCCCCTTAAAGAATAGAAGCTAGATCTTCTCAGCAATCATTTGTTTAACCACCTTTGGTTTATTATGAAATGACATTGTACCTACCTAATCATAGAGGGGTGGAAAATGTAGTTTAGCATGTTCATAAGTGTGAACTAATTTGGAGGGCATGTGACATCACATCTTCTAAGAGAGGCAACACAATTTGCAACCACCCTCTTAGAACATGCACATAAATGGTATCATAAATTTGACCCTCAACAAACTGTGGTCAACTATGACCTAATCAAAGTAGCATTTTAACAAGAATTTGATATTCCAAAGTTTGAGTAGCAAAGTATAGCAATGCTGAAAGACATAAAATAAGGACTTAAAGAGAACATACAATAATTGATGCTCAGTTAAAGACCTTGCTTTCTAAGCTATCTTTTGAAATCAATCCTACTTAATACGCATAATGGTTCATAGGAGGATTATTGCTACCTTTTCAATCGACCTTATCATATAGAAATTTCACTAATGCACGTGAGGCTATAGAGGCTGCCCTACGCATTAAAGTGGTTGGAAGTATGGATACTGAGATTAGTCCCTTTATGGAGGCACAAATAACATCTATGGCTTCTCAACTTGAAAACTTAATGGAAAATAATGCACATGAGACATGTAGAGGTGTTTGGTATATTGATTGCGAAACTAAAGGACACACAAGAAACAACTTCCCATGAAAGAACATCTACACGGTCTTAGAGCAAACTTACAAGATTTGTCATGATTGCTGTCCCCAAAAATAGACTTCTCATTTTTGGGACAACATGTGAACTATTTTGGTTCAACAGACCAAAATAATCTCTTCCCTTCTCAAAATTTGTTTTGAGCATTCAAATTCCTCATTTTCTATATTCTTAGAAATCTACGGACTCTATAGGCTTGAATCTATGGACTCTACAGGAAGAAAATATATGGACTCTGTAGGAAAGAAGCAAACTCTCAACACTTAGGTGACTTCAAAGTTGGTTCAACGACAAGGTTCAACCAAAAGAGTTCATTTGCAAGCTTCTAAGCAAAGATTGAACCATTAAACCGTTGAACCTTGAACCTTTTGGTTCAAGGGTTCAATGGGTTCAAGGTTCAATGTCGTCAGCAAGAGTTGGCACTTCAGAAAAGGTTCAACAAGTTCAACCACTTATAGGTTCAATGACTTCAAAACACTTATCAAAGAGAAGAAGGCTTGAACCATTGAACCATTGAACCATTGAACCACTTTGGTTCAAAGGTTTAATGTGCTCAATGGTTCAATAGGTTCAATGACCAAATGGTTCAATGCATTTGGTTCAAAAAGATCAAAAGGACTTAGCCAAATAAAAAGAATGAAACGATTGAACTATTGAACCTTGAACCAAAATGTTCAATGAGTTCACAGGTTCAAAGGTTCAACTAGTGTGATGAAGATCAAAGAGCTTAGAAAGAACAAGGAAGTGATGGGTAGAGGAAAAAACCAATGAACAGATTAAACCTTGAACCAAAAGAGTTCAATGTTCAATGGTTCATAGGTTCAAGTAGTTCAAAGGTAGCCTCATGCAAAGAGAGAAGCAACATGCATGATTCCAAAGGCAAGTTCAAATGAAAGTGATTGAACCAAGGAGTTGAGAAGGCCACCCAAACTATTGAAACAGTCAACCAATGATGTCCCCGTGGATGTCAAATTTTAGGTAATGAAATATCCGCTAAGTTTAAAATGTGGCATAGAACCTAAAAACAAACTCAGTGACCAGTTGAAGAAGGAGCCAAAAGAGCTGGCAAAGCTAAGAATATAGCCCCAAGGGCTCAGATTATAGGAAAAGACAAAACTGGAAAGGGGAAAAGATAGCATGAGAGCTTAAATTCTAGGAAGAGACAAAGCTAGAAAAGACAAAAGCAAAGAGAGGGAAAAGCCTAAAATATCTATGCAAAAATAATTTTAGTAGGTGGAACATTCCACTAAGCAGATATTTTAGCTTGCAAACATTGAAGGCGTGGCCTGTTGGTCTCCCTTGGAGTAAAGACAAAATGGACAGTTACGCAGACATCAGAGGGGATAGACCAAATGATCCAAACTTAGGAGAAGACATATGGGATGAAATGACATGCCATAGTTAAGACAACCACCCTATTTTCAATGCATCCCCCCTGACAGAACTAAAAATGCATTCAAGGCATTGAATGCACAACATGGGCCATTCCATGAAACAAAGTGCCAAGTCTTTCTTGGCTGCTATATATTATAATCTCTTTTATTGTTTTAAAGAGATATTTTGGTTACTAGAAGGAAAAATATACCCAAATTGAAAGGCGAATACTGAGACTTTGATCTCAAATTGTTGTTCATATCATTTTATCTGAATGAGAAAGCAAGTTGTTTGCAGACTTTGTGTTGTCATAGCTTGTATAATTTTAGGAGATTGTTCTTATGTCTGTCTTCTGAATGTGTTCTTATTTATTTAATTTGGAAAGTAGAACTAGTGGAAGTAATTAGGAAGGTGTCCTAAAGCCAACAGTGGAGAGGCTTTGTGCCCCCACATTTGCCTTTAGTGTGTTTTCTTTTTGGTTCTGTGTAAAGGACCTTGGGATGACTTTATGTCCTCATTATCCTTCGTATCTCACTCTTGGGAAGTCTAGGTGGAGACTTTGTGCTATATCTCAGGCTGTTGGTTACTACACTCTTGGTTACCAGTCACTTGTTACCAAAAATATTCTTGTTGTTTACAAGAACAAGCACTTCTAAAAGAAGAGAAGTGTCTTCTATCATTTCACTAGGATTTCTTCTATTTAGGAAGGGATCTGGCTCTTGGCTGCATGTTACTTATAAAAGAAGAGAAGTACCTTCACCAATCACCTAGGATTTCTCCTCTATTTGTTAGCATAATCTCTGAAAAAAGAGAGATGGATGGTTTATCCCACCCCTGTGTCTTACTTTCTGCTTATATATATAGTATATAGCCTCTATATATTTAATAGGGAACCTCCCCTTGATGAGAGGAGATATTTATCCCCAATTGATGTAGTAAAAATGCACACCTGGATGACCAATCTCCCTATGTTGAGGTGATAAGAACTATTTTGCTCACCAGTTAGCTGGTCGACAAAATATTCACCCAATAGTTTTTGGTGACTCTGCTAGGGATGAACGTGTAGTTTGAAGCCTCAAGTTTTAGATTGAAGTAGTCCCTACCCTTATCCATTACATACTTTGGTGACTCCATTCTGTGTCTTAACCATTATCATTATAGCCTTACCATTTTCCTCCATCTTCATTATTTTATCTGGTCTGAAAAACTAGAGCTGCTGGAAAAGACTGTGCAGTCTAAAGCCTCAAGCCTCAAGCTGAAGCAGGGCCAGTTATTTTCCATTTTTGTTCTACAATTTGGCCACTCCACCCAAATTTGTTATCCCTATTTTTCATAATTAAATCATGGTAGTTTGAGGCCCCTGGGGTAACTCTTTTGGCCCACTCAACTTGACTCCACCTCTGCATGAACTTCCACGCAGCTCAAGAAAGAACTTCCCCAAATTCTTTAGAGATGGGAGAGTTCACCTTGATGAACACATTACAACATTTAGCATAGCCTGTGGTGTGATAAGGGTGGAATTTGAGGACGTGACAGTCAGGATTTTTGTGGAGACCCTACAAGGTGCTACTATAGAGTGGTTCTACCATCTGTAAGCTAGATCAGTGACTGACTGGGACAGACTTAAAGCCAAGTTCAAAGCAAGGTTCAAGCCTACAAAAGATGCACATGCCTTGCTATCCCAACTCACACAAATGAATAAGGAGCCCCATGAACCTGTGAGAGACTTCATTGCTAGGTTTGATAAGTTGAGGCACAAGATTCCCATGATCGCCCAGCTAACACCTCAAAATCTCAAGTGTTTCTTCATCAACTCACAGCTGCCTAAATTGAGTTTCTTGTTGAGACGGGCTAGACACATAGACCTTGTTGCGGCTCAAGACTTGGCTACTAAGCTAGAATATGACCTTATCTTAGTAGGAAAGATAAGGAGAGATCCTAATACAGGTAAATCCTCTTCATCTTCTGAGTATCCATCTACAAGCACCACGAATCAGATGGTGCGAAAGTTGGCAAATGACCTGCTAGCCTTGAAAAGGCAAATGGCCCAAAGTATGCCTACTCCTCCTAATCTAGATATGCCAAGGAGGGCATTTCAGAATTAGCCATATCAAGGCAATACTACCAGGAATCAAGGGCAGCCAAATCATCTTCCTCCCCCACAAAGGAACCTTGCCCTTGAAGCACCTCTAACCAACTCAGCAGTTGGATATTTGGAAATAGAACATGATTTCTCTTTCCAACTTGAGTTTGAGTAATAAAATGATGATGATATTTTCATAGAAGACCAAGAAAAATCAACTGGTGACTCCCATATTGGTTTCTTGAATTACCAAGATGAACCCAGAAGTGAAGGTGAAGTAGTCGAAGGATCATATGCAGTATTCACCTAGTTTGAGAATTAATCAGCCCAGCAGGATGACAAATAAAAGATAGAGTGACCCTAACCATCAATTTCAATTGCTAAGCAGAGAACTCCTCTTCCTTTCTAGTCAAAGGACCCAGTGATTGCCAAAAAAGTAAGTACATCAAACATTTTTTCACATTCTACTTCAAATTTGTAGACCAGTCCTCCCCCTCCCAAAAACCAAAAGGATGAACTCCCATCCCCTCTTCCAAGTCCATTTTAGTCATCTAATATAATTGATCATGTCAAAAAATCCAAAATTCAAATGACTGAATTTGAATTCCTACAAGCCAATCTCGAGTAGTTAAACCTTAGTGGAGAACTAAGTGTGGACCTATCTGAGGCAAAAATTGGGGTCACCCAAATGTCAGCCCCTATAATTCAAATTCTATTTGAGCCTTTAAGCAGGGATAATTACTTCTTGACCACAGAGGATGCTCATGTCTGAGCTGATGAAAATCTCATAGCTGACAATCCAAGATTTGATCCAAAAAAGGCATCAAAAGAATTGGTAGGGCACAATACAAATGAAGAAGGATCTTCCATCTCTAATGAAGAGAAATTTGATAGAAGATCGGCTTCTGATGATGCTTAGATCCTAGAATCCGATGGCAGTGATTCTTCCACTAATACTGGAGCTGGGATTGTGTTGATATCTCCTCAAAGAAATATTTTTCCTTCATGCAAGTCGCAGTTTAGAAACACTAAAAAAACATCTAGATGTGAATCTCTATTGCTCAAATTAAAGACTGCTCAGGATGAATATATCAAACTCCTTCACACTAAAGGAGATGCTGAGCTAATGGTTTGTCAGGAGTTTGATGCTGACAATCAAAACATGTGTTGCACTGAACTAATAGAACAAAAAGCTATGGTAGTGGACCATACTATTGTACTCCAAAGTTAGTAAAAGGAACTCTTTGTAGCGAGAGCAAGGAGTTACAATTTTTAGAGAGAAGACCACATCTTGCCATGGAGTAAGAAGAGAGAGCCAAAAGGAGTTCACATAAAATGTGATTCCTGGTGGAGAGTTCCATTTACCTGTCACCGATTCTAGGGACAAAATGGTTTCCTATTGGTTTATCAGGATGGAACTCCATTTTCATTGTCTCACAATGGGCAGCATCTGAATCACTTCAATTCTTGAAGTGTCAGATAAGTTCACCTATACATATGTACATTTGTATAGTCTTTGGTTCTATTTTGTGCTTTTCATTTTCATTTTCATTTTTTGTAGCCTTTATTTTTGGGTAGCATGACTCTGTAGCCCAATGACACACTTCAAGGCATTGAATATTTTGGTTTCTACTCCCCTTAGTTGTTCCAAGTTCTCACCTGAAGGAAGTTCCCCAATTGGAGCCAGCTGTTGTCCCCAAAAATAGACTTCTCATTTTTGGGACAACATGTGAACTATTTTGGTTCAATAGACCAAAATAATCTCTTCCCTTCTTGAAATTTGTTCTGAGCATTCAAATTCCTCATTTTCAAGCTTCTCATAAATCTACGGACTCTGTAGGCTTGAATCTATAGACTCTGCAGGCTTGAACCTATGGACTCTACAGGAAGAAAATCTATGGACTCTGCAAAAAAAAAGCAAGCTCTCAGCACTTAGGTGATTTCAAAGTTGGTTCAATGACAAGGTTTAACCAAAAGAGTTCATTGGCAAGATTCTAAGCAAAGATTGAACCATTGAACTTTTAAACCTTAAACCTTTTGGTTCAAGGGTTCAATGGGTTCAAGGTTCAATGCTGTCAGCAAGAGTTGGTGCTTTGAAAAAGGTTCAACAAGTTCAACTGCTTCTAGGTTCAACGGCTTTAAAACACTTATCAAAGAGAAGAAGGCTTGAACCATTGAACCACTTTGGTTCAAAGGTTCAACGGGTTCAATGGTTCAATGACCAAATGGTTCAATGCATTTGGTTCAAAAAGATTAAAAGGACTTAACCAAATAAAAATAATGAACTAATTAAACCATTGAACCTTGAACCAAAAGGTTCAACGAGTTCATAGGTTCAAAGGTTTAACCAGTGCGATGAAGATCAAAGAGCTTAAAAAGAACAAGGAAGTGACAGGTAGAGGAAAAAACCAATGAACTGATTGAACCTTGAATCAAAAGAGTTCAAAGTTCATTGGTTCACAGGTTCAAACAATTCAAAGGTGGCCTCAAGCAAAGAGAGAAGCAACATGCATGATTCCAAAGGCAAGTTCAAATGAAAGCGATTGAAACAAGGAGCTAAGAAGGCCCCCGAACCATTGAAATAGTCAACCAATGATGTCCTTGTGGATGTCAAATTTAATGTAATGAAATATCTGATAAGTTTCAAATGTGGCACAAAACCTAAAAACAAACTCAGTGACCAGCTGAAGGAGCCGAAAGAGCTGGCAAAGCTAAGAATATAGCCCCAAGGGCACAAATTCTAGGAAAAGACAAAACTGGAAAGGGGAAAAGATAGCTTGAAAGCTTAAATTCTAAAAAGAGACAAATCTAGAAAAGACAAAAGTAGAAAGAGGGAAAATCCCAAAATATCTATGCAGAAGTAATTTTAGTAGGTGGAACAGTCCACTAGCAGATATTTCAGCTTGCAAACATTGAAGGCACAACTTGTTGGTCTCCCTTAGAGTAAAGACAAAATGGACAATTGTGTAGATGTCAGAGGGGATAGACCAAATGATCTAGACTCAAGAGAAGACATATGGGATGAAATGACATGCCATAGTTAAGACAACCACCTTGTTTTCAATGCAGCCCCCTGACAGAACTGAAAATGCATTCAAGGCATTGAATGCACAACATGGGCCATTCCATGAAACAAAGCACCAAGTCTTTCTTGGCTGCTATATATTCTAATCTCTTTTATCATTTTAAAGAGATATTTTGGTTACCAAAAGAAAAACTCTACCCAAATTGAAAGGTGAATGCTGAGACTTTGATATCAAATTGTTGTTCATATCATTTTATCTGAATGAGAAAGCAAGTTGTTTGCAGACTTTGTGATGTCATAGCTTGTATCATTTTAGGAGGTTATTCTTATGTCTATCTTCTAAATGTGTTCTTGTTTATTTAATTTGGCAAGCAGAATTAGTGGAAGTAATCAAGAAGTTGTCCTGAAGCCAACGGTGGAGAGACTTTGTGCCCCCATAATTGCCTTTAGTGTGTTTTTTTTTTGTTTCTGTGTAAAGGACCTTGGGATGATTTTGTGCCCTCATTATCCTTTGTATCTCACTCTTGGTCAGTCAAGGTGGAGACTTTGTGCTACATCTTAGGCTACTAGTTACTACACTCTTGGTTATCAGTCACTTGTTACCAGAAAGATTCCTATTGTTTGCAAGAATAAGCACTTTTGAAAGAAGAGAAGAGCCTTCTATCATTTCACTAGGATTTATACTATCCAGGAAGGGATCTGGCTCTTGGCTGAATGTTACTTCTGAAATAAGAGAACTACCTTCACCAATCACCCAAGATTTCTCCTCTGTTTGTTAGCATCATCTCTAAAAAAAGAGAGATGGATGGTTTATCCCACCCATGTGTCTTAATTTTTGCTTATATATATAATATATATAGCCTCCGTATATTTAATACGAAACCTTTCCTTGATGAGAGAAGAGATTTGTCCCCTATTGATGTAGTAAAACTGCACACCTAGATGACCAATCTCCCTATATTGTGGTGATAGGAACTATTTTGCTTACCAGTTAGTTGGTCGACAAAATATTCACCCAACAATGATGACCATGATGTTCATTCCTATCCACTTTTACAATGGGCCAAAAGCAATGAAGTATCTATGTATTGTAAAATTTGTGATTTTTATACTCACAACACCAATGATTACCATCTAATTACTGATTTTCATGAGGCTCGAGCATGTGGCACATGCCAATCCTCAGTCACTGGTTCCCATGACAATGGTGGATATCATGGGGACAAAAGAGGATGAGGACAAGGTGGTAGGTTTCCACCAAGGACTTGTTATAAGTGTGTTTCTATAGACCACTATTAGATGGATTTCTTATAATACCCAACTTGTGCTATTGCAAAAAGGATCACTAACTAGAAGATTGCCCAAATCTATATGCAGCCATTACAAAGGACTAAAATGAAAAAGGTGAAAGTATGATCCATATAGACAAAGAATAATGGCACTCTCAAACACCTATCCCTATTGTACATCAAGTCAATATTACTACTCATAGCAAAGGCCAGATGTAATCTACATCCAACCCAGTTGAAAAGGTACATCGAGAAGAACCTCATGCAAGGAAATACTCTAAAGCACTTCAGTAAAAAGATGTTATTTAGGGTACAATGGCACTTGTGAGTGATCTCCAAGGTGAAATTCAATATCTTAAGGACTGTAATGTCACACAACACATTGCAGTGCAAATGGAAATTGAACCTCTAGTAATGAGGGATAATTTCCAAGAACTATACAAACACATGGTTAATGAAGACATCATTCCATAACATAGTGCTTGTTTTAAAGGTCAAGATCACCTACCAAATGGAACCCACACTTAGATAAGTTGACAAAGTGAAGATCAATATTTAAACTATGTTCAATGTTAGGAAAGTCCTAATTCTATGTTTCCAAAAGACATAGAAATATTAGTTAATGCTACTATCAATGAATGGGTAATCTAGGATATTCTAGTGGATATTAGCACTGAAGTAAATGTTCTCACTACAGATGCTTGGTAAAAAATGTCTAGTCCATCTTTGCAACCTTCACTTCATGTCTTATTCATGGAAAACAAGACTTGTGTGAACACTATCAGGGTCCTTAAAAATGCCACTGTTGAAATACTTGAGATTCCCTTCAAAGTAGATTTTGAGGTTTTGGAGTTGGTAGAGGTTGATGATTATCTAGCCTTACTTAGAAGACCACGGTGCTATGAAAATCATGAAAATTTAAGCTTTTAATAACCAGTATATTAGCTTTGAAAATATTGATCAACATGTGATAATTCCCTTAGACCAAGCACAAGGACTACCCTATATTGAACCCATAAGCACTGATGAAGACATCAATAATTTATATAATGTGACTTCTCAACATGATGACCAGCATGATCCAACACCAGATGGTATTCTTCATTAGATGGACAACTAGTCTATCTCGGATACCAAAAGTAATGCCTACAATTATTGGGCCTATGGTGATTATGATCTCTCTAGAAGATTGTGTAACACCATCAATAAAGAAGACATCCCACATTGGTTCCTTAAGTGTCACAAAATTATGCACCTCATGGGTTTAGCAATGAGAGGAACATTAGAGGGACCACCTTTAGAAAGAATTAATGAATCTTCATGGTTTCAAAGACAAATGGAAGTACATTATTTCATATGGTGCCTCAAAGAGTTATATGGTACTAAAAATGAATGGATGGGGTCCTTAGACCACATTTTTTATGGCACCGCTACCAGGTGGTGGTGAACCCATAAAGAGCACCTATTATATTGGGATCAAGTGTGAGCTGATCTACATCATAACTTTCACCATGATAATAAGATTAGAGGTACACTTAGCTATAGTGGTATGGAAACACCTGAACCTCACCTAGGGGAGTGTGAAATAATATGGCACATTGAAGAAACATTTTTACCATAATACCTATGTGTCTATACGTTCTATGGAACCTTACATACTTGGGCATGGGCTTGGTACATACATTAAGAAAGACATAGAGGAAAAAGGTTTTGGTAGCTATCAAAGGAGAATATGACATCCACAATTTCTTACTCTTCACCAAGGATGGACTTGCACCTTTCTTTTCAAGTCATACGTGAAGTAATAATTAGAGATCCAAGTCTGGTGGAAGACCGCCTATGCCATATTCATCATGAACTAGAGGAACCCTTGAGTTTATTCAATGAGCCTCCTAGAAAATTACCTCTTTCATCATTGATAGTCTCTAGCAAAGAGCATCAAGAATAAATCCACCTTAGAAAATAGAAGCTCATCTTTCAAGTAGATGAAGGAGAAGGATCCACTCCAGCTAATTTGTTGAGTAACAACTTGTATGTTCCCACAAGTACTAGCTCATGAACTATTCAAGACACCAATTCCCACATGGAAAATCCTTATCATTGGCCCATTCAAACTATCCAAATAAACATTGGGACACAACAAGAACCTCAGGTAGTGACCATTGGCAATTATTAGATTGAAACAAAAATCTCATAAATTTTTGAGCTGTTGAAAGAGTATTAGGATGTGTTTCCAAGGAACTATAGTGAAATTAAAGGGGTTCACCCTTCTCTTAGGAAGATGCATATAAAATTCATTGATGGCACTCATCTTGTGAAGAAATGCCCATATTAGATGAACCCTAACCTCTGATCATGCGTAAAAGAAGATATCGATAACATGCTCCAAGCCAAAGTAATTATTCCTATTGATGAATTTAACTGGGTGAGTCATATGGTAATCATTATCATGAAGGATGGGCATATTCATATCTACATGGGATACTATGTTTTGAATGCATCTTATGTCACCGATCCTTTCCCAACACCTTTCACAGAGGAAGTCATAGAAGATGTTGCTGGTTGTGAGATATACTCCTTTATCAATGGGTTCTCAAGGTATCACTAAGTCTAGATAGTTGAGGAAGACCACTCCAAGATGACTTTTTCTATGGAATGGGGCTCTTTTTCTTACACCATCATGCCTTTTGGGTTGAAAAATTCCCTAATAATATTCTTATGGGAAGTTATGGAGGCTTTTAAAGATTTTATCCATAAGTTTCTCTAAGTTTACTTAGATGATTGGATGGTATATGACCTGATCAAAGACCACTATACCAATCTAAGGCTCATTCTTGAGAACTATCAAGTATTAAAAATTTCCCTAAATCTAAATAAATGCCTATTTATGACACCATTTGGGGTACTCCTTGGACATATCATTTGTAAAGAGGGATTCGTCATAGATCCAACAAAGGTCTCTATCATTCTATGACTATCACTGTCAAAAACCTAGTATGAGGTGTGTGTATTCTTAAGATACACGGGATACTACAAGAAGTTCATTTAGGATTATGCCATAATTTCAGTGCCCTTAGAAGAACTATTAAAGCATAATGAATAGTTTATATGGACAAATTCTTGCAAAGCATCTTTTGAAACTTTAAAAGAAAGACTAGTTATTGCTCCTATCTTAAAATTTCCAAATTGGACAAAACCATTCCATGTCCATGTTGATGCATGTAGAATAGTAGTTGGTGCAATAATTGCACAACCAGGAGAGGGAAATTTGGACCATCCCATCTATTTTTCTAGTAGGAAGCTCACATCAGCCAAAAGAAATTATACCACCACTAAACATGAAGCCTTGTCTATGGTTTATACACTACAAAAATTTAGACAGTACCTTCTAGCTACACCATTTGTGTTCTATAACGATCATGATGCCTTAAAAGTATCTCGTTAATAAGCCAATTCTCCATGGAAGAATTTGCCATTAGATAGTTCTCTTCCAAGAATTCTAATTTTTTGTAGTAATAAAACCTAGAAAAACCAAATGTGGACCTGATCATTTATCCAAAATTAAAAATAAAGAACCTCCACATGCTATTGAAGATGATCTTCCTATCGTATAACTTTTCTAAGTCACTAGATTACTTGAAGAGTTGGAGGATATTATGGCATTCCTCAATATTGGTTTTGCACCTATATCTCTCATTTTATAATTAAAGAAACAACCTACAGTTCACACTGCACCATATCAACTCATAATAGGAGGTCTATATAAGATGGACTGTGATAAGGTATTACACCATTGTTTAATGCAACATGATCACCTTGAGGTATTATTATAAGTACATGAAGGTATTTCTAGAGGACATTATGCTGGGGAAGCTACTACGTGCAAGGTGTTGCTCATAAGACTCTAGTGATTGACTTTATTTAAAGATGCAAAGGCATATGCAAGGTAATGTGATATCTGTCAGTGTGTGGGAAAACTTAATAGAAGATATGCCATGTCATTACACCCAATTCCATCTCAAGAACCATTCAAAAAGTGGGCTATATACTTTGTAGGGCCCATCACTCTCGTAAGATGAAGAAGAAGTTCACAGTACATAATTATGGCAATAGACTATTTAACACACTGGGATGAGGTATCACTAACCAAAGATTGTACAACAACCTACCACATGGTTCATTTAAGAAAACATTATAACCCACTTTGGATGTCCTCTAAGTTTCACTAGTGACAAAGGAACCCACTTATTTTATGAGATAATTCAAATTTTGTAAGCTGAATTCATGATTGTGCATCACAAGACCACACCATATCACCCATAGGCTAATGGAATAGTAAAAGCCTTTAATAAGATTCTTTGTACCACTTTGAATAAAATATGTAATATTGGTAGAACTGATTAGGATGATAGGGTATCGGTAGTATTTTGGGCATATTAGACCACATATAAATGCCTCAATAAAATACACCATTTAACCTAGTATATAAAAAGGAATCAATCATGCCAATTGAGTTCCTAGTTTCATCTCTCTGGATAGAATATATAGGAAATCTTGATGATGATGCATCTTTGAAATCTCAGCTTGATGAACTCACGAAACTAGATGAGGCATGATTCCTCACTCACTAGAATCAAGATGTTGAGAAATGGAAATAGAAAGCATGGCATGATCGCCATCTAAAGAATAAAATCTTCACCCCAGGTATGAAAGTTCTACTCTACAACTCTTCATTCACATACCACCTTGGGAAGCTCCACATTCATTAGGATGGACCATTCATAATTCATAGTATCTAATCTACTAGTGCATGTTGGCTGAAGTGAATAGATGGTCAACTCGTCCCTGAATATTATAATGGGAATCAGCTTCGGTTGTTTTATGATTTTGTTTAAATGTATGCTATTGATCAAATAAGGCTTGGATCTATTAGAATAGTATATCCTATTTGCAATTAAAATCACTACCCTTGAGGCATGTATTTTTTTTGCTTTTGTGTTTTTGTTCTCATGGAAGACCCTGAACCCTATTTTGTGTGGGGAAAGATGTGCATATGAATATGAGACATATGGGCATGCAAGTGATTAAAGGTGCATAAGTTATTTAATACAATAGATTCCCATTGTTTGTGTGACAACTAGTTTTCATTACTCTGGAAGAATATGACAATTGTCATCCACCTCCATGGATGGCATGGGAAGGAATGGACCATTAATGCAATAAGGGTAGTCATAACAAGCAAACGTGTGAGTAAAATGATGGGACAAGTTTTTTAGGAACTTTAAAGGCTCAAAGCAAGACCTAAATTATAGAGACCATTATAAGATACATATTTATGGCTAGAAATGACAAGGAGAGGAAAGAATTTAATGAGGTAGATTGGTTGGGGATGTTAGGATCCTACTCCTTAAGAGTACAATTGATTACCTTTGTATAAGCAACTAAACATAGAATTTAACCAGAAGTAATATGTAACTAGAATTTAGAAACAACACAAAATATGAGAGACAATACAATCTTGTATTAACACTCTTCCAGAAGAAAATACAATGAAGAAATCACACTCTTCCCACACCTCTTGGGCATACAATAATTATCCCTCAAGAGTTCTCTCTCTCAACCAATTACAACCACAACTCAAACACAGAGTTGTTCCCTTCACCAGTCAGTAACAATACTACCAGTCCACCAAGTACTCAAAGTACTCCAAGTAGATCTCCTTTGATCTTGCACACCTACAAATCAACTGATCTTACTTACCATGTAGATCTCCCCTGATCTTGCTACCTACAGATCAATTGATCTTACAATTGGAAGAACCCTATCCTTATTCTTGACAAGTCCTTTTGATCCTTCACACTTACAATATAGCCCCATGGGTCTCTTAAATAGATCCTATACAAACAATAATTATACATCCCAATTATAATAATTAGAAATGTAGACTCAAGACTAAAATTAGTCTTTTACATGCAAACTATCTGTCTGTCTAAAATTAGATCAGTTCTGGAAATGCATGCAAACACACACACAGGTTGCCGATGTCGGTTCCTATCTGACCGATGTCAACCGACCCCTAATTGATGTTAGTTACTGTGTACACTAAATATGACCAATGTCGGTTGATCAGACTGATGTTAGTTACTCTGACACTCAGCAACCTCCTCTATTTGCATCAATGAAGCTTTTAGCTCCACAACTTAACAATCTCCCACTTGGAGATAAACAGCTACACCCGTACCTATACCTGTACATCATCTAATTTTGCTTCCTAGCTTGTATCCCTCTTCAAGTTTAATCTTGAAGACCAATAAAAATTGAATGAAGATTCAACTTCTCCTTTGTTCCCGACTTTATTAACATTCCTGCAGGGTTCCTGTCCATATGGATCTTTTCTAGCTTCTACTCACCATCCTCCAATACCTGTCTAATGAAGTGGTACATAAGCTGTATATATCTAGTTCTTCAATGAAAGGCTGAATCCTTTGCCAAATGAATTTCTCTTTGACTATAACTATACAATCTGCAACTCTCTTGCTCCTTTCCCAACTCTTCCATGAACTAAGTCATCCATATCATTTCCTTACTAGCCACTGTGACTGCAACAAACTTTTGCATCTCAAAAATCTAGCTAACCGTCGTACCACCAATAATGAACACATATCCTATGGTGCTTCTCATATCATCCAAGTCACCTACCATATCTGAATCTACATACCCATGTAGAGAAGTACTTGACCCTGCATAGCATAAATACCTGTTACTAGTCCATCTCAGATACCTGAGAATCCACTGAACTGCTTTCCAGTGCTCCTTCCCTAGATTGGCCATAAACTTGCTGACAACTCCCACTACTTGGGTAATATCAAGTCTAGTACACATGTACTCAACCTCATCATGTGATTCAAGACACTGTTCTATGAACTATTCAACCATAGGTGTGATAACCGATTTTGCATCCTACATATTGAACCTCTCCACTACCTTATTCACATAATCCTCTGGAGACAAAATCAACTTGTGACTTTCCCTGTCTCTAGAAATACTCATGCCAAAGAATTTATTTGTTGCTTCCAAATCCTTCACGGAAAACCTCTGAACTAACTTTACCTTTAGCTCAGCAATCTCCTGAATGTGTGACCCTGCAACAAGCATATACACTACATACAGTAACAGGATAATGTAGCTAATATTATCCAACCTGTTAAAATAAACACAATGGTAACATTGACATTGACTAAAGCCATGCTTTGTCATACACCTGTCAAACCTTAAACACCATTATCCTGCAACTTTCTCAAGACCATATAACCTAGCCTTCTGTCACACCTATCCATTCTCTCCTTTCTTTAACCTAGGAATCCATTCATCTTTCAGTGCTTTCATCCTGATTGGCAACTCTACCAAATCTCCCATTTGGTTCTTTTCCAAGGAATTAATTTCCTCATTCATGCCATGCTCCCACTGTTTCCTAGATTCTACCTGCATTACCTCTTCAAAACTTCCTGGTTCTTGACCATCAGTAAGCAACAAGTACTGTAAAGAAGGGGAATAATGAATTTGAGGCTTACTTATCCTTTCAGTCCTCCACATGGGCGTTTGAGACTCCTTGATAGCTTGTTATTTGCCCAACATCCATTTTAATAGTGACTGATGTCGATCACCTCTGGCCGACCTCAGTCTGCACTCGATCGATGTCATTTCCACCTAATTGCCGATGCCGGTTCTCTGACCGACGTCGGTGTCCACCTAGTTGCCAACGTCAGTTCCCTAATTGACGTCGGTATCCACCTGCCTGACACCACTGACTCTGGTCTACACATGACCAACATCAGTACTTTCCTGATCGATGTCGGTTCTCACCTGACCGATGTTAGTAATTGTGTTTTCCTGTGAGTGATGATTTTTACCTCCAAGCTCATTTTGGATCATAACCTTGTCCAAATCAACACTGCCCTACTCAGAATTATTTAGCCTCTTGAGCTGATCTCTGTCCATCATCTTCTCCTTGAAAAACCAAGGTTTTCTTGTTCTTATCATCGTCAAAAACATCAAATTTCCTCTTTATGCAATATTGTGATCCTCCAATAGAAGCTCCCTTCTTTGTTGACCCAGTTTCAATAAACCTCACTTTCTTCTGTTTCTTACAAAAATATCGATCTATGCTTTCCATACCCGAAAGCTTACCATTTGACTTAAGAACATCCATTCCCTTCTCACCCATGTGACCAAGCCTATAAAGCCACATCTTTGCATATACATCTGAAGTAGATAAAATAGAAGGAGAATCAGTAATACAAGTAGATAGATCAAGTGTACCTACTTTCTTACCTCTTGCTAAAACAAGTGCACCCTTGGAAAATTTCCAAGATTCTACTATGAGAGTTACTGTGCATCCCTCATCACCCAACTTTCCTACAAAAATCAAATTCTACTTCAAGATTGGGACATGCATGACATCCTTCAACACCCATGTGTTGCCCGTCTGCAATTTCAGCTACACTTTCCCTTTGCCAACAATTTGACAAGGCTTACCATCCCCTAAATAAACTTTTCCAAAGTCTCCATGGACATAATCATGAAAAAATTCTCTATTTGGGGTTGCATGGAAAGAGGCACCAGAATATAAAACCCAAGATTCTACTTTATCCAAGGAACATACAAGAGCATCATGTGCAACAATACCTATATCTTTTGCTTCTTCATTTCCTTCATGCTGATCTTCTACCAACCAACAATCTTTCTTTACATGCCCTTTCTTTCCACAATTCCAGCAGATTATACTGTCATATCTGGATTTGGATCTACTGCCTATCTTTGACCTTGATTTCCCTTGCTTGCTCTTCTCTCTTTGCCTTCCCCTGCTTTCAACACTTAAAGCATTATCGGATGATTCCCCTGTGTTTTTCCTACGAATTTATTGATTCAAGATTACACTAACAACATCATCAACTTTCAAGATATTTGAAGCAGACGCAGTATTATTAACTACCATTTCCAAACTATCCCAACTTTTAGGTAAAGAGCATAAGATTAAGAGAGCCTTAATTTCATCATCAAAATCTATATTGACTAAAAATAACTGATTTACTAATCCATGGAAATCACTAAGATGACTATGTACTGATCCACCTTCCTGCATTTGCAAATTAAATAATTGCTTCATAAGAAATACCTTATTCGACGCTGAGGGTTTTTCATATAAATTTGCCAAAGATTCCATTAACTCTACCATTGTCTTTGCCTGTGATAAGTTAGAAATCACAGACGATGCCAGGCTCAACCTTATAGATCCCAGAGCCTTCCGATCAAGAACATTCCATTCTTCATCTTTCATATCTGTGGGATTGCATGCAACCCCACCCAATGGTAAGTACAGATCTTTCTGATACAGATAATCTTCTATTTGCATCCTCCATAATTAATAATTCTTGCCATTGAATTTATCCATTCTTAGCTTACTTTCTTCTGCCATTGTTTTACTCCCACTCAAATAGAAACCCCTGTGTGTGACCTGTAATCAATAAACACTAACCCTACCATTTAGGTTAGGTTATTGATCCCAGATTGCTATGGTAGGGGGTCGCCCAGATCTCTATAGACTAGAAAAGGTTCAAATCCTTCCATTCTCCCAACTAGATCTAGGCCCCCACCCCACTCCCCCCCTCCCCCAACTAGATCTAGGGCCCCCGCCACCTACCCCCCCTCCCCCCTCTATATAAACTAGATGGGATATGGGACCTATCGTGTCATTTCTTATCACCATCCCCCTAGATAGATAGATAGATAGAGGGGAGTGCCATCTATCTATATCTAGGTAGTCGATCCCCATCTGTTTTATTCCCCCCAAGAGATATAGAGAGATGCCCCCTATCCCCTATCTATGTCGATCTGTCATGTTCCCCCTAGCCCCCCAGATAGTGATAGAGATAGATGTTGAATGGTTAATCTGTTCCCCCTAGCCCCCCAAATAGTGAGATAGAAATATCTAGTGAGAGTGATATGTATATTCTCTATAGACGTGATATGAGATATTGATATTGATAGATCAAGTGAGATATCAAGTGAGATATCAGTCATCTCACTCATATCACATATATAGACATAGTGATAGTGAGATATTGAGAGCGAGATAGAGAGAAAGACAATGAGATCTATTTATCTAGAGTACCCGCTCTAAATGATAGAGTAGAGCATATGCCTAGATCTGTTCCCCTAATAGAACCCCAATATAGTAGCTCTACCCTGGTATACAAGCTTTGCCCTAGTATAGTATAAAAGCTCTATAGAATAGGGAGCTTTAGGATTCTAGTTGGTGGGACACAACTCCTTCGGGTAACGAGAACACTTCTCTCTTTCATTCATGCCTATAGGTTTAGTCTAGTCAATAGAGAACTAAACTAGATATGGCCCTACCCTAACCCCATATGTCATGTCCCAAGTCGGCAGAGCATCAAAGCACCAGATAATTCTTATTATGGTTCAATCTGGAGATGGCTCGGTTTGATGATGCTCAGCTCAGGATTGGAATTCGATAAGGGTTTATCGATAGCTCTGTCTCCCTCTCCCCATCTATCTATATATGGCCCCCTATCTATATATGCGCTCGGTGATGGAGGGTTTTTTGGGCCACATCTATCTATATCTGTCAGGGATCGCCCCCTCTCTCTCTCTATATATATATATAGCCATTAGAAAGATATGGGCCTCTACATCCACTTTCTTATTTCGATAGACGAGTCCTTCCCCCCTCCTCCCCCAGCTATAGCTATAGAGGGGGTTGAGTGCCACCCTCGACATATATATAGAGAGAGGCCCCCCCCTCTCTCTATATATGGAGTAGACGCCCCTATATATAGATATGGCTATATGGTAGAGTAATGATATATCCATCTGGGGCCGTCGGGCCCCTAGATAGAGTTGGGTAGAACTAGTTGACTTACTCGAACTGTATATAGAAGAGAGAATAGAATAGAATAGAATAGAATAGAGAGTATAGCCTCAGTCGAATGGAATGACATGAATGGAATGATTGATACTCAACAAATGGAATCTCAATGAATGGAATGATTGTGATTGATTGGATGGAATGTATATAGATAAGATATAGCTGCCGCCTATAATAGTAATAGATATAGCTGCTCCCAGCCGGATAATAGAGATAGAGTTGGCTATCTCAATTTGTTTATAGAGGGTGGACCCTCCCCCCCATCTATATAGATGGGAGTTTCTTTGGCCCTCTCTCTATATAGGCTATATGGATATGGGGCCCTTCCTCGTAGTGAGCCAGGGGTACTATAGAGTAGAGAGGCCTCGCTCTCTCGAGTGGTTTGATGTCGATCACGCCTCTTCGACTCTATCTAGTTCTCTAATCTATGGGTTCTATCCTAACTATATCTAGGGAATATTTGAATGTCGAGCACCCTGCCCCATATAAAACTGAACTAGGGCAGGGCATAAATGACCAAAATGGTAGGCTGATCTGACTATGTACAACTGCCCCCATAGATTATATATATATCATGGGTAGGCCAACCATACAACTAGATATATATCTATATCACCACCTCTCTATCTGCCTATCTATTCTATATGGTAGCCCCATATATTTGAGTTGAGTTCCCTCTATATATATAGATGGGATTTGAGTTGAGTTGAGTTGATTTGAGTTTAATGCGGATTGATCTATTATATGGTCATGGCCGATAGCTAATAGAATAGATGGATGGATGATGGATGATGGGTGGATTGATGCATCCATGTATGTGTAGTGTAGCTCGACCCCCTAAATCCCCCAATAGAATATAGACTGTCTATAGTCGTCTACAGTCATCTATAGTCATCTATAGTCTTCTCTTCTATAGTCTAATTGGTAGACACAATAGATAGGGATAGGGCACCTCAGCCTATATATCTATCTGGGAACCAACCTCCACTCTCTCTATCTATAGTCCAGACTCTATAGAGTTTAGTTAACCAAACACATGGTAACCTGATTGCCAATCTCCATCTATATACGGTGGCTATCTTAGAGCCATAGCTTATAGATCTATCTGGGCGCCCCCCCTATATATCTTAGATAGAGTTGGCAGCCCCCCTATATAATATAATCTAATATAATCTAATCTAATTTATCTATGGGATAGGCCACATCAGTTCTCTATATAGGGCACACCCCCATCTATATATCTCGTAGCGAATTAGATCCACAGGCCCCTCTATCTATATGGGGTTGAGTTTAGTTTAAGCTTCGCTCAGGGGCATAGTATAGAGTTTAATTATTGATATAGCAGATACAATGACCAACCACAGATCAGATCAAACATTGCCATATAAATAGATAGGGTGACAAATGGAGCCCTATCTATATGGAACTATTCTATTATATTCTATTCTATATGCCCTATCTCTCTATCCACGGGCCCCTCTATCTATATGGGGTTTAATTGGCACCCCCCTCTATATAGATATGGGATTATCGACTCGACAAAATCTATTCTATTCTATTCTATTCTATATGCCCTATCTCTCTATCTGGCAATAGTTTCCCATATAGATAGATAGGGGACCAACTCTATTCTATTCTATTCTATTCTATATGCCCTATCTCTCTATCTAGTAATAGTTTCCCATATAGATAGATAGATAGATAGGGGACCAAATTTATTCTATATATTCTATATGCCCTATCTCTCTACCCACAGGCCCCTCTATCTATATGGGTTTAATTGGCACCCCCGTCTATATAGATATGGAATTACATTTCCCTATCACTATCAACATCTAGTTGGCCTATATATCTATCTGGGGCCTATATATCTATATCAGGTAGTCAGGTTGGCTATATTCTATTCTATTGATGCATTGATCAAAGTGAGATAGAAGGGAGTAGATGCCATCTCCAGATATATATAGGGTGTGAGATAGCCCATGACTGTATACCATCTCACTCTCGTGAGATAGCCCATGACTATATACCATCTCACTCTCGTGAGATAGCCCATGACTGTATACCATCTCACTCTCATGAGATAGCCCAGGGCATTCCGGGGTAGGGCATACAGGATAGCCCTGATGCCATCTCACTCTCGATAGCCCAGGGCAAGTCTATGCCCTTGGGCCCTATCTATCTATCTAAGGGGGGTGGAGTGGGGGCATAGAGAGACTTGCCCCTCCCCCCCTCTCTAGAATTTTATTCTATATATGGGGCTGGGGCCAAAAAGAGATCTATATATTGTGCCCCCACTCTATCCCCCTATCCCACTATGGGCGAATACTATCTCTATCTATCATAGTGACTCCCTCTCTAGAATTTTAGTCTATATATGGGGCTGGGGCCAAAAAGAGATCTATATATTGTGCCACCCCCTCTATCTCTATCTATCATAGTGAATATAGACCGTGCCAATGAAACTATATACTGTCCTGGGTGGGCCCCTCTCTATATAGATTCTAGCCCCTCCCCTCCCCTTTATATCTAAACTCTAAACTTTAAACTAACTCAATCCCCATATAATAGAATATATAGAGGGGTTGGGGGTGGCCTCCCCCCAATCCCTATCTATCTGGGCCCACCAACCCAATAGATAGAGCCATTTAAACTAACTCCCATCTATATATAGAGGCACTTTATATGGTTGCCAAAAAAACTCTATCTTTGGCCCCCCTCTCTATCTATATATAGAGTTAAATAGAGTTAGAGGGGCCCCCTCTCTATATATATGGATGGAGTTTCTTTGGCCCTCCCTATATAGATCTTATCTTATCTTAAGCGTAGAAAATGCTTATCTTGAGCGTAGCAAATACTTATCTTGAGCATAGCAAATACTTATCTTGAGCGTAGTGAATATGATAGACTCTTGAGTGTAGTGAATATGATAGACTCTTGAGCATATCCCCCCCTCTCTCTATAGGGTCAGGTCTATCGAGACTTGAGCATAGCCCCCCCTCTCTATAGGGTTGGGTCTATTGAGACCCCATATATATAGATGGAGTAGCGAATATTATCTTATTTATCTGGGCCCCCTAGATAGAGTTGGGTGTGAGCGATAGTGAACATAATAGATATAGGGGTCCGAGGGCATTTATGCAACCTTTAGGCTAGGCACTCAGCCAGCTCGACCCCCTTATATATAGATCTAGATGGAGATGACCCCCCTATAGATGTAACTACAGGTGGCCAACATTTATGCTCTAATTGAGGGTGCCTTCTATCTTTTGCGCTTGACCTTTAGTCACCATTCAGGTCAAAGCCTTTAGTTAATTAATCGACTATACAGACATAGATATGGCTGATACCCTATCTATCCATCTACACTCCATCCAGTGGATGGATGTGCCCATCTATCTCTACCACCCAGTGCCAAAACCCACTTGACATAGACTCCAAGCCCCCTAGATATAGTTGGGCCCATCTGTATTACCTCCAAAGTAGGGTGGCAGGGTTCGGGAGAGAGAGCCCCTTCTCAGTGGCCACTAACACCAACTCTATCATATCTATATCTATTTGGTGGGGTATCGCCCTATCTAAATATGGTGACCCCCCTATCCCTATCCCAAGATAGGGTTGGCCTATCACCATCCCTATATATTAGAGGGGGAGGGGAGGAGGGCAACACTTTCTCTTAGATAATCAATCATCAGTACAAGGGCGCACCATAGGGAGGGGAGGATAGGTTCAATATGGGATGAGAGTTGCCTAAATTCCTCTATCGATCCCATATCTAGATAGAGGGGTTCCTCCTCTGATAGATAGATAGACAGGACACTCTAATAGATAGATGATAGATGGGATAGATAGGACCACAAATTGGCTCGCGCCCTTCCTCTCCATTCACACTGCTGCCCTCCCTACCTAGCCATTCTAGACAGGCGACCCCTACCCCCCAACCCATATAGAAAGGAATAGAAAGGCTTTATTGAGGAGAGAACCCCTGAGCTGCCCTACCTTCTCTATATAGGCCACCTTCCTTTCTAGTCTATACACCTACCTAGAGAGACAGGACAGCCCGGACGCCCTTCCTCTAGTCACTTCTAGTCAGACTCACTCCTATTATGTCTCTAAGCTTTTTTCCCCTATCTATCTATAGATATAGATAGGGTTCAGTTACTCCTATTCCCTATAGAATAGGCATGCCATGCCCACCTCCTACCACTACACTAATGTCCTAGGACAGACAACATATGCCCCACCTCTTTTCACTGGGGGAAGAGCCCTAAAAAAATTCCAATTAGGAAAGCCACCCTTCCTTTACTCCTAGAGAGAGGGGAAGAGGCACCTTTCCTCTATTCTCTAGATAGAGTGCCCCACCTCTATCTAGTTAAGTTAGTATGGGAAAGACAACCTGTGTTGAGTTAGATAGAGGAAAGCCGCCCCACCTCTATCTAGTCTAGTTGGTATGGGAAAGAACACCTTTGTTTAGTTGACGGCCGGGAAGCTCGGGTTGCACATGAGCCATTCATTTCTTCTCTTGCTTGGCCTGGACACCCTACCCCCCTACCCATATAGATGGGATGGGATACCTAATGGCCGGACTCAAGGGACATGCTAGATAGGATAATCCCCGTACTAACTTAACTATCTTTCCCAGCTGGAAGCCCCTAGCTATCTCCACTATAGACAGAGCTGAGCCCTTCTACAGAGTCAAGGGTATATCCTATATCTATAGCCACCCCTAGATATTTTCTCTAGAATGCTTAGAGGCCCTATTTATTCTGTGTACATAGAGGCCCTAGCCCAAAGTCTAGAAATGCGGGTCAAGCCGCTATAGAGTTTCTCTTGACAGCCCCAGTGCCCAGCTAGAGTAGAGTGTAGAGGGGGCCCTATTTATATAGATTAGATAGATAGAGGGGCTGGGCTCCCGAGCCCCTAGCCCTATAGATCTATAGGGTAGTCTGGGCTAGCTAGACCTCTATATAGAAGAGGGGGGACACGGTCGAATAGTTCTCTCAACTGGTCGGGAGGCCCTGTCTAGATAGAAGAGGGAACACAGGCGAGATGGTTGGAGTCAAGGAACACACGCCACGTTAGTTCCTCTTGACAGTTAGGAGGCCCGGGTGCACTCAATAGTTATTTTTTCTACTTGGCCACCATATATATATAGGGTAGATAGGGGCCCTACCTATATAGATAGAGGGGCTTCAGAGCATCTAACTAACCGCCTACAGGGACACCCCTACCTTTCAGGTTGGGTTGGCTTGCGTTGGCTCGGCTTGGGTTGGGTGAGAAAGGCCCCCACCCCAAAGTCTATAGATAGAGATAGAGATAGAGTCTATATTCTCTATGGGGGATTGAGTTTAGATATTATCTAATGGGGTGGGGGGGCACAATCTATATTCACTATGATAGATAGAGATAGAGGGGGTGGCACCCCTCTCCCTCTTTATATGGATGGGATGGGATGGGACGGGATGGGGATGGGGATGGGGATATAGATTGATCAAGTTTAGAGTTAGTTTAGTTTAGATAGAGGTCCCCCGCTAGATAGATCTAACCTAGATAGATAGGGCTTGGGCCAAAGAAACTCTAATCTATATAGAGGGGGGGCCAAAAGAACTAGATATTTGGGCCCCTCCTCCCAAGATAGAGCCCATTACATCTATATGGTGGCCCAAGATAGGGTTTTTTTTGGCTCCCCTCTATATATATGGGGAGTTTTTTTGGCCCTCTACCCTCTATATAAACTAAACTAACTCTATCTAACTCAAATCCCCATCCCCATCCCCATCCCCATTCTATAGAGAGGGAGAGGGAGAGGGAGAGGGAGAGGGAGAGGGAGAGGCGGGCCACCCTATATCTCTATGGAACTAGAATCTATATAGAGAGGGGGGGAGGGGCATGGTATATCATTTTTTGGCATAGTATATAGATAGAGTTTCATTGGCATTGGCACGGTATATATTAGAGTTTATATAGAGTGCCCCCCCAAGCCCTATATATCTATTTGGGTTTCTTTGGCCCTATAGAGATCTGATCTAACCCAGATAGATAGAGCTTGAGGGGTATTTGCCATAGCAAATACCCCCACCCCCCCATATAGAGTTTAATGGGGATTTAGATTGTAATATATATGGGTGCCAATTAAACTATATACCGTGGATCTATCTACAGGGGATTGAGTCTATATAGTCTAGATAGGGGATCGAATTATTCTATCTAGGGGGGTTAGTGGCCCCATATATAAATAGGGGATCGATAGATGGTAGGGCTTGTGATCGAGACTATTTATTCCTGTCCCTATCAAGTGGCCCGCATCTGGCTGGGCTCGACTCTAGCTAGATAGGGCCAGCCACGAAGAGGGAAAATGGCCCCCCTCTCTATATATGGGGAGATAGATGGGGTGGGGTTTCCCCCCACCTCTCTATATCTATCTATCTAGAGGGGGAGTGGGAGGGGGAGGGGGTTAGATCTATCTAAGGCCCCCCTAGATAGATCTAGATCTGATCTAACCCAGATAGAATAGATATATAGGGCTGGGGCCCAAGCCCTACCTATCCCATCTATATAGAGAGGGGGCCCTATCTATCTATAGGGTGGCCCCCCTCTTCCCAAATATCTAGCCCATCCAAATTATATGGTGGCCCTCTCCCCTCTCCCCTCTCCCCAAATATCTAATCTAGCCCATTAAACTTCTATTTCTATGGTGGCCCTCTCCCCTCTCCCCTCTCTATATAGATGGGATGGGATGGGATGGGATTAGATTAGAGTTAAATAGAGTTTAGTTATCTTGAGCGTAGCGAATATCATAGACTCCCATCTATATACATATATATATATATATATATATATATATATAATATATATATATATATATATATATATAGAGAGAGAGAGAGAGATGGAGTAGCGAATATTATAGACTCTTATCCCATATATATAGAGGGGGCATAACGAATAGGATAGACTCTTGAGCGTATCCCCCTATATCTATCTGGGACTCCCATATAGATAGATAGATAGATATATCTATCTATATATCTCGTAGCCCCTCCTCTCTATATAGGGTCTATCTGGGACTCCCATATATAGATGGAGTAGCCCCCCTCTCTCTATTCTATAGGGTCGGGTCTATCGGGACGTAGCCCCCCTCTTTCTATTCTACTCTATTCTATTCTATTATATAGGGTCTATTGAGACTTATCTATCTAGAGGGTGAGGGCCTAGCCTGCCTATATAGAGTACAGTAGCCCTCGACCTCCTCCCCAAACTCTCAGCTCTATAGTGGAGGCCATCAGGCCAATAAATAGGGGCCTAAACCTCCCCCCTCTATATAAATGGGCCAGATAGAAATCTAGATATAGATTGGATCAGTTGGACTCAAGACTGACCGGGCCCTCTATCTATATCTATATAGATGGGGGAGTTCCTCCACCCCAACCTCAATAGCTCGCAGAGCAACTAGGACGATAGTTATGCCTCGACCTCACTAGCTCACGCCCAAATGGCCTGCCTATCTCCTATATCCTATCTCCTCTCTATATAGAGGGGAGGGGCTCGCAGGGTAACATTCTATTAGCTATTGTATTGACGAAAGAACCTGACTCAATTCATCTATATGGAGAGAGGGGTGGGATTCTAGCCTTGTTTAACCTTGCCCTTGCGACCCCTATCTATATCCAATCCCCACCCACTTAAATTTGATGATGCCCCCTAGATATATGGGGCAGTTTGCCCAAACTGAGCTGTGCTAATCTATAATCTAGAATCTATAGTCAGTACTTTGATTTTAGCTCAGGCCCAGCTATATATTGAGTGAGTTGGATGGATGCTGAGTTGGATGGATGTATTGATATACTGAGGATAGAATGGAATAGATATTACGTATGTAATATAGGATAGGAACTGAAGCAATCAAAGTTTTATCTATATAGAGAGGGGGATGATGGTCGATCCTAGTCCCCAGTCTCAGTAAGATTGAGCAGGAGACTGGGGATCTATCTGGGGAGGGTCCAATGGGAGAGGGGAGAGAACTGCCTATATATCTAGAGGGCCCTATCCCCTATCTATATATGAGGCCCTATCTATAGAACTGGGTTTGGCCAGACTGAGTTGCGCTAATCATCACCCTATCTATATAGATATGGTGACAGCCCTAGATAGATCTATAGGATACTATCATGGGGATAGCTCCCTATAGATCCCTAGCTTTAGACATAGCTCTATAGGCCAAAAGGATCTCTCTATATGTTCCCCACTATTATATAGAGGGGGGCCAACTAGATAGAGTTAATCAATCAAATCAATCTAGTTTCTATAGAGGGGGGGAGGGGGGGAGGGCCAAATAAACTCTATCTTGGTAGGGGGGCAACCCTATAAGGTGGATTGAATGGGCTAGACTCTATATATAGAGAGGGGGGGCAACGCCCTATCCTACTCAATCTAATCTATCTATCTATCTATGGGGGGGGCGCTCGGCTGACTGTAGTTGGAGTCAGGGGGATGAGGGATTAATAGAATTGGGTGAGCGTAGTGAATAATATCTAAGCGAAACTCTATCTCATGGATAGATATATAGGGGAACCCTGACTATCTTTCTCTATAGGGGAGGGCCCCCCCAGATAGATAGTGATGGGGGGGCCCATCTATAGAGAGCCCCTCCCCCTCTCTATATAGATGGGGAGTTAGATAGAGTTTAGTTTAGTTTAGTTTAGTTTAGATAGAGGGCCAAATAAACTCCCCATCTATATAGAGGGGGGGCCAAAGAAACCCAGATAGATAGGGTTGGGGCCCCCTCTCTATATATATGTCTCGAGTTAGAGGGGCCCCTCTATCTAAACTCTAAACTCCCATCCCATATAGAGTTTAGTTTAGTTTAGTTTAGTTTCTTTTATATAGAGGGCCCCCTCTAACTCTATCTAACTCTATATATAGAGAGAGGGGGCCACCCTATAGATATAGATAGTGATAGTGATATAAATAGTGATAGTGATATAGATCTAGATAGTGATATAGATATAGATAGTGATAGTGACATAGATATAGAGTTTCATTGGCCATACCATATCTATCTATAGAGGGGAGGGGGCAGTTCTCTCTAGAGATTAGAGAGGGGGGCCATACCATCTCTATCTATCTATCTATCTATCTATCTATCTATCTATCTTTCTATCTATCTAGATATCTATATGGGATGGGACTGACTATATACATCACATGAGTGACTCACTAATCTATAGAGAAGAGAAGGCCATTCATTCCATTCATGGATAGATCCAGTCGCTTGGCCCATATCCCATATAGATACAGGGGAGGGGCCATACCATCTCTATAATCTACTATAGAGGGGAGGGGCAATATAGAGTTTCTTTGGCACCCATATATAGATTTAGTTTCTTTGGCACCCCCCTATATATAGATTAGATTGAGATAGGGGAATCTATTAGTTAGTTAGGTAGTTAAAACATTACTAGTTAGTCTAGCCCATAGACTAGTTTAGTTCTATAGACTATAGGGGGCATCATCTCATCTCTGATCATACCAAACCAACCTGTAAAGGGGAGGAGGGGGAACCAATCTAATATTCCCCATAGATAGATTTAGATAGGGGAATGAATCTAGAGTTGTACCTAGTCCATCTCCATAGAGGCCCCCTATCTATATATGGGATATAGAGGGGAGAGAGGGGGAAGGTAGGTTATTAGTTTAGTTAGGTGGATCCATATCACTCTCCATAGAGGGGGAGGGGCCCGATATTTTAGAAGGGGAAGGAATGAGCCATACCATATTCTAGAGGGGAGGAGGTTCTAGATATAGATATAGATATATATATATAGAGGGGGCCCTCACCCTCTTCTCGATAGGTATATTGGCTTGATCAACATCAGTCTATAGGGAGATGGGCCCATAGAGTTCTAGGGCTAAGGCGGTTCCCTCCCGAGATGAACGCATTGACTCGACTGGTTTCCATCTATCTTATCTCCATAGGGTGAGAGAAAAGAGATAAGATCTGCTTCGCTGATGCCCTATCTATCCCAAGTGCCTATTGTAGAGTTGGTTGGTGATTAGGCTAGGATTAATGACTAGCCCAGCCCAGATTGAGGCTCATTACCGTAACCATACCACCCCATCTATCTATAGGTGGCTAAAGGCTAGAGGCTAGGCTCACAGATTAGGCTCATTAAAGCCCTATCGCCTCCAGATAGATATAGATATATAAACTCCCCCCCCCCCCCCCCCCCCCCCCCGTTGGCAATATAGATCTCATCTATCTGGGGTGCCCCCCCCTCTATGTATATGGGAGTTTTTTTGGATATATAGAGTTTCTTTGGCACCCCACCCCATATATAGAGTAGAGTTAGATATAGATTGGGGGGTCCCTCTCTATATAGATGGGAGTTTCTTTGGCCCCAATATAGAGTAGAGTTTCTTTGTCCCCTCTCTCTCTCTATATATATATATATAGATGGGAGTTTCTTTGGCCCTATAGATATATAGAACTAGAGAGTTGAGAGTTGGATATATAGAGTTTCTTTGGCACCTCCCCCACCTCCCCCACCTCATATAGAGAGTTGAGAGTTGAGAGTTAAGTCTGAGGCCTATCTATTCTATATATATGGGTGCCTGGCCATATCTAGTTTCCCATAGATAGAAAAAAGGGGGGGCCATATCTAGTTCTATTCTATATAGGGCTAGGCTAGGCTAGGGGTGTGAGATAGCTATGTCAAGCAAGCCCCCAAAACCATCTATCTATAGATCGGGAATAGATTAGCTGGCCGTCATCACATCACATCATAAGTCGTATCACGTCTATAATATAGAGTTTTGATTGATTGATTATATACGTGATATGACATGACGGATAGATAGAACTGGTCCATGCCATATAGATACTCTATATGGGTGGGGGGCCATAGATATAGATAGAAGCCCCCCATACCACCTAGATATCTATATGGCATCTCTATTTGTAGATCCGCTATCATCTCCATAGTTCATCTAGATTAACTAACTAATATATATAGGGGGGCCAATTAACCACTATATCATCTATATATAGGGGGTGCCAATGAAACTATAGACTGGGACCTATCTATATCTTATTTATCATCTATATATAGGGGGCTGCCAATGAAACTATAGACTGGGCCCCATCTCTACTCTATACCCTAGATAGAGTTGGGAGGCCGAGGGCTACTATCTAAATATGGCCCCCCCACCCCATAGATAGTTAGATAGTGATGTGGCCGACCCCTATTGATATAGATGGGGAGGGGAGGCTAAGGCCCCCCTCTCCCTCTCCCTCTCTATATAAATGGGATGGGATGGGATGGGATGGGATTAGATTAAAGTGATAGACAGTTGGGGGTGGCCTTCCCCCCTCTATCTAAACTCTAAACACAACTCTAGTAAATAGATCTATAGGGGGGTGGATCTATTCTATAGGGCCCTCAACCCTCCCTTGCATGAATAGACAGAGCATGCCTATATCTATATATGGCTCTCCCTCAGCAAGCCATATAGATATATAGGGCTCGAACATCTGTCGTTGTTAGAAGATGCAGTCATTGGTTGAAGCCTTCCATCATTGTCTAAATAGAAATATTTTAGTTGTCTATCTTTAGTCCTCGTATGAATCTTTAGTGGTTGTCTAAATCCCTGGTGGTAGTCTCCTTGGTGATTGTCTAATATGAGGGGGGGCCCTCTCTATATACCAACCCCACCGACATCTAGCCCCCTCTCTATATAGATGGGAATAAGAGGGGGCCATGGGCCCTAAGATATATAGATGGGGGTGCCCTTACTATCCATCTAGATTTCAAAAAATAGATAGAGAGATAGATAGATAGATATGGCTCTATATAGGGTCAATCAAATAGATATTTCGTTGCCTGCCAGGGATCAAAGGCCTATATATGGACTGAAGTCACTTGGTCAGTCCTTGGCCCTGATGGAGTGAGTGCAGATCGATCGATAGATAGGGCTCCTCCCCCAGCCGGCTACTCCCCCAGCTATATCTAATCCATTTGGGCAATGACCCATAGATTAATAGTCATTGGCGCCCTGTCCATATAGACCCCATATAGGAATAGAACCCAATGCCCAATGGAGTTCTAGTTATAGCTATAGTTTCACAGCTTCGATAGAGATTCTAGATTCATGTTGAGGAGGCTAAGGGCCATCTCTCATGACCAATCTTAATCAATCTAAATCTATAATCTCTAATCCCCATTAAACTCAACTCCCACATATATATATAGAGGCCATCTATATATAGAGGGAACTCAACTTTTATGGCATGGCCTGGGCCCCCCCTTCTATTTAGATAGGGACTCCCATATATATAGAGATGCCATATAATATATAGATAGAGGGGCTAAGATCTATAGGGAGGGGGCCAAAGAAACTCTATCTTGTGCCAATGCCAATGCCCCAAGACTCTATCTCTATCTCTATCTCTATCTATATCTATAGACCATGGGGGTGGGGGTGCCAATTAAACTATAGACTTGGGGATTGGATCTATCTATAGTGGGAGCGATAGACCCCATGAAAGAAGGATCCACCCAACCCCAGCATCTGACATACAGATTCAACCCCCTAGATATTTATATGGGCCAGCCTATGGGCCCCCTAGATAGAGTTGGCAATTAATTCCTTTTCTCTCCCCATAGAATAGATAGGCTGGTCTCGAGCCTATCGCTCCCTAGCCATCACTTGCCCTCCTATACCGGTTAGCCCCCGAGCCTATCGCTTCGCTTGAGACCAGATGGCCCCTAGCCTATCGCTTTGCTTGATACCATCACGAGCCTATCTCTTCACTTGAGACCACCCCTATCACTTCGCCCATATAGATAAGGCGCTAAGGGCCTTTGGGCCCATAGATCTATTCTATCTCCTATGGTCCCTCACTTGAAATTGCTCCCTACCAGTCCTCCCCTATACACTCTAGGATCAGACGATCAGTGGATACTCACTAGACGTTTCCCCTTTACCCCAGTGGAGAATTTCCCCTAGTCTTGCTACCACTCCCCCATAGAGGGAACTCACTTCCTTCTCCACCTTTAGACTGGCCAACCCCCTAGGCATCCCCCTTAGATAGACGACCCTCTCCCCCCTTCTCTGAACCCACTGAAGATGATCTTCATCTTATGAATCTTGCCAGGGGGACCTTGCTTCCCTATTAAGTTAGCTATGCCCCCTCTCCTCTATATCTAGCCAAGCTTACCTCCCCATCTATAGATTCGGATACAGGAATGGGTGCCCCCCCTCCCCTCTATCTCCAGGGAAGATTGCCTTCCCATCTATAGATTGGCCAACCTGGCCTGGTTTATAGATTCCCCTATCTCTATTTTCAAGGGAAGAGAGCCTTCTATCTGGGGCTTCTGGAGAGAGAGCTTTCTCTCTCAAGGGAAGCTTGCTTCTCGAGATTAATTCCATATCCATAGATAGGGCCAATTAAACTCTATAATGTGGGGATTGGATCTATATATAGGGCTTATGTAATAGAGATGGGGCCATATAGAATAGAGTATCTAATCGGTCACAGCATAATAGACTAATTAACCCCCTATCTATCTATCTGTATGGGCCATGCCCACTCCCCAGGCCTATCTATCCATCTATATGGGCAATGCCCACTCCCCAAGCCTATCTATCTATCTATCTATCTATCTATCTATATGGGCCATGCCCACTGCCCAGGCCTATCTATCTATTTGAGCCATGCTCGCAGGCCAATTATTTCTTTTCTCTCTGGGGTTGGGTCAGGGTGTGGGCACTCCCTTTTGGTCAAGACTAAACTAGATTAATTCTTATAGACTAGACTAGACTAAACTAGACTATACTAGACTATATATATGGAGAGTTAGATAGAGTTTAGTTCTAGTTATAGTTGTAGTTATAAGAGAGGGCCCTATCTCTATATATGGGAACTAGACCCTATATAGAGAGAGGGGGGGAGGGCCCCTCTAACTTGAGACATATATATAGAGAGGGGGGCCACCCTATAAATTGAATGGGCTAGACCCTATAGACAGGGGGGGAGGGGTGAGCGATAGATATCCATTGATCATGGAGTGGGAGATGGGAAATTGATGGGTGGAGCGACTAATGAGAGAGATAAAAGAGAGAAGTGGTGAGAGAGATAGTTAAGATCCACAGATCATCAAACTTATAGAGATATATGGCATCTCATCGATCAACCAACCCCCCCTATATAGTGGTGGTCTAGAGGGGGCATCTCTAAATCGGTGATGGCACAAAGAGCTTAGTAGCTATTTATATGGGCTCAGGGAGGCCGAGGGAGAGGGACCCCTATATATATAATAAATATGGCCAACGGGGCTATCTAGATCTAGGCTCGGTATCTATATCTAGGCTCGGGAGGGGAGGATCTATATATAGCTGGGGTGATAAAGAACTATCTCCCCCCATATATATATTCTCTATAGATAGGGGCTCGACGGCCTCCACTATAGAGAAAGGCTATCTATATAGAGGCGGGGCCCCCTCTCTACCTATGCCTATGGGCCCATCCCCATCCCCATCCTCATCTATATAGATTTGGATCTGGATTTGGAGGTGAGAGCCTTGACTCGATTCATAAATTTCTTATCAATCGAGTGCCCCCATACATAGAGATAGGGGGAAGCCCTCGCGCTGACTTCATTTCTATATGGGTCGAGGAGGGGGAGGGGACTATCTTCAGGTATCTAATCCTAGTCCTAGTTCTAGTTGACCCTATTTGAACTATGGGGCACTCCCCCGCCCCACTCTATCTAGGGGAGGCCCGGCTAAGAAGATCCCTTATATATTATATGGCATGAGTAGTATGTATATAGTTAGATAGATAGGGGCACTCGATTGATTTCTGCTTATATACCTATCAAGGGCCCTTAGATAGAGTCGGGGCACTCGACTGACACCTTCTATCCCCCATATACATATATAGAGAAGGGGGGTTGAGGGATAACTAGAACTTACCTCATTATATGTATATAGTTAGATAGATAGGGGCACTCCCAGATGGATATGATATATAGGCCATAGAGATGAGTATTATATACAACATGATGCTACTATACCTCGTTGTACCCCTACCCTAAAGGTTGGGGCGCCTAGCCTAGATCTTTGATCTATATGGCAAGGCTATCAGTCTATCTATCTAGGGGGAGATGGATCGATTGACACTTTGATTCAACCAGTGTGGGTGTAGACACCGCAAACGTGTCTGCACCTTGGTCCTCCCCCTTGTTCGCCTTAAACCCATATCCTAACCCTTGGCCTTCATATGATTAAAATAACTTAAATATTTTAAAGTGGCCCCCTTTCCACCCCACCCTTGCCACCTTGGATCCTCCCTTGAATCCCTCCACCTTCCCCCTAGCATTTATTATGTCAAATCTCCTCATTATCTTCCCCCCACGCCCATTTAAGCATCCTCGTGACCGTTCTTCCCACAACCCCTCGCCCGGCGGCGTGCAAGAATGGGCAGAGGCTATTTTTAGTCTCTGTCCCCATTCTGCCACCGCCGATGTCGGTGACCCTTCAGCCGACGTCGGCGAAACTGCCGGCATCGGTAGCCTTCATTACCCCTTTCTGCATCCGTTGCAGCCCCTAGACCCTTGAGCTCGCAAACAGAATTCTCTTGGCATTTTGGCATGCATCTCTCCTCCATCTGGACCTCGTGCAACAGCAGCAACAGGTGCAAAGGCTCTAGATCAGGAATCTCCTCTTGCAACAAGTCTTCTGTGGCTCCAACAACAGCTCTCCCACTCTTCATTCGGCAAACAAAAAGGTAAGCACAGTCTGTTATTTCATTTTGTTTCATTTCTTTAGCTTCCAGTTATCTGGTATATCTGCTATTTCCTGCTCCCTCTATTCTTCCTCCTGAGAGGCTGAAAAGCCTTCTCAGGCCCTGTCCTCTGTGCATCTTCCTCTCACACTGTCCCCTTTTCTATACAATCCCAGACAACTTCCTCATCCCCCTATCAACAAAGACCCTATACAGGGCACCCAACCAGACCTAGACCATTCTCCAAACCATTCAAGCACGTCCATAAACTCTGTCTCTGACCCGTCCACAGCCCAGAAACCAAACCAGACCTGACCACAGGCCACAACCCCGACCAACGCCAGTCACTTCCCCAACCGACGTCGGCAGATCAGCTAATCGACACCGGCGACATTTCCGACCTCGACGACTGTCATCAGCCCCACAACTCCTTCAGGTAATCATTTTGTCTTTTCTTTCCTTTCTAATTTGTTTATCACTTCTGTATTCAGGCATTCTGTATTTCCTTGGCCTTTTATCTGTCTATTATCAGTGGGTTGACCTCCCTTGAGGAAGTTTTCATACTTCCGAGAACAAGCTTTTGCTTGGCAACCCACCGCCTATCCATCTAACATTTTCTTGTCCAAGTTCCTTTTCTTCGTAGGTGTCATTCCTCCACAGCCAAAGAGGGGTGCTCACAAACGTCTGGATTACGGTGCGCAGTCTTTATCCAGGTAATTCACATGCCTTGTCCATTTATCTCTTTAGTTTCTTCTCTCTCTTTATAATCTGAAAAAGCGAATTAGCGATAGAAACATTTTGGCACGCCCGGTGGGACCCTAGGTTCCTCCTGGGTTCCTTTTCTTCTTCATTCATTTAGGAGCATTAGGTTCTTACCTTTTCTCCTCCTTCTTTTCTTCTCAATGACACTATAAGCAAGACTAAAACGAATCTTTCTTCCTTGCATTTCTAGACTAGTCTAAACGTCATACTCTCAACCCTTTCTCAAACTTGTCTTCATAACAAACATCACATTTCGACTTGGGCATTAAAATGTATTGCACTTTCATTTCTGCTTGTGCTTGCATTAGTCCACATCTAGTAACTTAAATCCGCATATTGAATAAATCGTAGACACTTGATGTTACACTACCAGACCACATGCACTAAAACGAACATAAAACTTACCTGAGACAAGGCCCGACTGGGATTTCATCCCCCAGCGGATACCTTACCCGTCCCGGTGACCCTACTTGGATTTCATCACCAAGGGGGAAGCCCACTCCGTTCTCTGGCGAAGGATAAACTCTAGGCAAGGTATATCTTGGCTAAGCGAGACTAGCTAACCACTGGAATCGTGAAGTGAGGGGAGCTTGCTCCTTAGCACCAGGCCACGTACCAGACCCTAACATAGATTTTTTAGCACCTAAAACAAGACCCGAAACCAGCTCTAGACTGCCTCTTCTAGGACCTTCTTGACAGCCAATCTCCCCAAACATTCATCTAAGGCATAAGCCACAAATTCTAAAGTTAATTCCTAGGATTTATCGCTTAGGCTTGTCTGTCTCTCTCTGTTTTCCTCTTCTCATCTGTTTGTTTGAGTGAGTGAGGATGCTTTCTTCATTGTTTTTCCAAGAATCTTCAAATTCTTTTGGTTCTCTGGAAAACACAGTCACCGACATCGGTTCTGCCACCGACGTTGGCTTTCCCCTATCACCGGCATCGGTTCTGCTACCGACGTCGGCCTCCTTTATTACCGGCATCGGTTATCTCACCGACGTCGGCCACATTTCTTACCGACATCATTTTTTCAACCGACGTCGGTCTCTGTCACTGTCCTTTTTTTTCAAAACCAGCAGCCTAAAACCTATCCCTTCTCTGTCAAAGACTCCATCCTAGTTTTCTGGAATTGAACAACACAGTTCCTGAAACCTGAACCTTCTTTGCCTTGCATGGTTTTGACTCGTAGCCAAGCCAAGGCTCTTGTCAACCACGCCAGCCGTCAACCACTTCCATCCACCCCGTCCGTGACCAAGCCTACAATGGAGTTCAACTCGGAGACCGAAAGAACTCCTACCCGTCCAACCCCGCCGCAGACTCCCATTGTCCAAGAAGGGGACCAAGACTTTGAACGATTCTTGGACCTCAACGTCAAGGCCTTGCAACACTATCTCGCGCATAGCCGAACGCGAGACTCCTTGGGCAATCCAATCTACGGAATGCCAACCTCCCTTGTCGCGACTACGGCTGTATCGACAGCATCCGTAGTTCAACCCTCAGACACTCAAGCCATCGCTTTGACCACTGACCAGACTTTGACCAATCCTCCAGGTGTGGCCTCTCCCTCTATCATTGGGTCCACTTCCACCGGAGTTCTGGCCCCCTGTCAACCTCAACCCGCTCAACCGCTATCCACTCCTTTCCAAAACCTTATCATCTCTATTCCGCCTACCCTGGCCCCTATCAACACCAGGGTGGCTTCTTATCCATTGGCCCACGTTACCACAGTCCAACCTCTCGTGGCAACATCGGGCCTAGCTATGTCTTCTACCCAACCACCTTTAGCCTCCACTTCTACCCCTGCGACTAATCATCCGTACATTGTACAACTGACTATGTCGCACGCCTCCTCTAGCCTCTTCCAAGCGCCTTACAACTTAGGGGGTGCGCCACCCATCAATCCGTCGGCAGACATCATTAAAATGCTGATGGACAAGATGACCAGTCTTGAGACCTCTATTTCCAGCTCGCGCAACGCTCTCTCATACGAGCAGATCTGCAACAAGCCCATTCATCCTTCTGTCCCAATCAGACCATATCCTAGCCAGTGGGAGCTTCCAAAGTTTTCTCACTTTCAAAACAAGGAAGACCCATAGCAACACTTGCGGGCATTCAGACATGCCTGTTACCTCATTGGCCATGACGATGCGTTACTCTTATGCACGTTTCCTATGTCTCTCTCGGGTGCTGCGCTCGACTGGTACAGCTCCCTTCCCAGCCATTCTCTCTTCTCATTCACACAATTGGCTCAGCTCTTCCTCGATCACCTTTCCATCAACATAACCAAGAAGGTCTCGATCACGGACCTCTATTCTATCCGGCAATTCGAGGACGAGTCCATAGCCGACTTCATTGCTCGATGGAGAGGCCTCATTAATCAACTCTCCTTTTCCTTACTCCAGGATGAGCTTATTGAACTCTTTTCCCAAGCCTGTGCCAGACATATTTCTTCCACCCTGAGGGTTCAAACCTTTCGCACTTTTGACGAGGCCTTCACAATGGCCCGCAAACTTGAGTTGCGTGCCATCGAGGAGAATAAAGTCAAGTTGCGGAGCAAGAATCCCAGCTCTAAGACCAATGACTCTTCTTCTGCTAAGCCATCATCATCCAATTCTAAATCCAAGGCTTTAGCTAATGCCGTGGTTGTTAGACCTTCATCTTCTTCGACCAATCAGCCTGAGCCATCCACATCTCAGAGCGCTACTCGCCAATTCCAGCAAAGATACGTGCAACGACGATATACTCCTCTCGAAGAATCATATGCGTCTGTGCTGGAAAAGCTTGTTAAACAGGGAGTCCTCAATCTCCCTCAAGCCCAACCTCCTCCACAATTCGATCCCTCACGCGCCATCCCCGCGTGGTATAGGGAGCAAGACTTCTGCATCTTCCACCGTGTTAAGGGCCATGACACAAAAAATTGCAAAACTTTTAAGAACATAATCCAAGACATGCTTGAAAAGGGGGATCTCATCTTAGACAATCCAAATGCACCCCCTAATCAGGCCATTGACATCTTCAAACAACCTTTCCCCAATCATCCGCCAACTCATAACAATGTCCAGACCTTAATTGACGACAATCATGAGCACAACATTCGAACAGTCAATACAGTCTCTCCCTTCGTCCCCAATCAACCTCAAGAGGTTAGTCCATCAATCAGTCCATCACATGTGGATGAACCTCTCTCTCCGGCTGGTTCTCCATCGACCTCTCTCATCTTGGAGGATGCCTCGGCCTTACCAGCACCACCGGTCTCACCTTTCTCCTTTCTACTGCCTATGGAGGACCCGACCCTTCCTACTCCTCAGCCGCAAGTGGAGGGCACCATCATCCCTGCCTTTTAACCGCTGGAGGAGCCCCACTCCCCGGTTTCTTCTCCACCCCGGGAAGAACCTATCTCCCCTTCATCTTCATCTAAATCTGTCATGACTTCACCACACCATGCATCTAAGACCACTACACCCATCTCGTCTTCAACCTCGCAACCATCAACATCTTCTTCTCAGCCATTTTCCTGGTTAGTGGAGAAAATCAAACTTCTCCCTCCGAGGAAAGTGACGCCTCAGGTGTTGTGGGAGTGTCTTAAAGCCCTTCAACATACCCATGCCCTCTCATCACATGCTGTTAATCCTCCCAAGGCAGAATCTCGTCAGACTCTTGACAAAGACCAGACTCTCAAACCTCAACCAAACCCGTCAAAACCGAAGCCTGCATCTATCTCGTCTAAGCCCATCAAGTCATTTGGCGTTCATCCTGTCTCCACCCTCACTCGCCCGCAAGTGAAGGTGGACCTTGGCCAGACCTCGACCAGCAGTAGTCTTCCAACCAAGTCAAAGAAGATTGCCAGACCACAGAAACGAACGCCTCCTTCCCCGTCACCATTGCCATCCATTTTGGGCCCCCATCCTTTGACCTTGGCTAGCATCCTTCCCACTCCGGCCTTCAACCAAAACTCGTTGCCTCCTTTGCTCCCTCTGCCTACTTCCAGCCATCCCTCTCCCAAAAAGGCGGTATTAATCACCAAGAAAGAGCCGTCTCCATCTGTCACCGCGCCATCAACCCATAAGGTGGTGCGGAAACCTCTTCTGACCTCGCCTAAGCAAAAGTCACCAACCTCACGCATATCAACTAGCGTGGACCCTTTAGTAGGCTCATACTTGTTGATATTGCGCTGACTTCTGTAGACCTCCAACATAACCCTCCCCCCCATCAAGCCTTTCCAACCTCTCGGGTCCAAGCCCTCCTGGTTCGACGACACGAAAATTTGCCTATATCATCGTACACCAGGACACGACACCGAGACTTGTTGTGCTCTCAAGGCCGTCATCCGCCGCCATATGGAGAAAGACACTCTTCTCCTTGAGGACACTCTTGACCAGACCCCGACTCCTTCCCATCCAACCTCTTCTACCACGCCAACATCTCACCAGCAAGACATGACCCCTTCTTCACCTCCTATTTTTGAAATCAATGCTATCCATATAACCACTAGGTCGCAAAAGGACAAGGCAAAAGAAAAAGCTGCCATTCCTTGGACCTATCCCTTCATCAAGCCACCTCTTGCGCCCAAGCCTAAAATTTCTATCCTTGGTGCATCCCAACCTTCTTCGTCTTTTGGGCCAATTCATGACTCCATGCTGAAGCAGCTTCACCAGACACCTGTAAATATGTCTCTTTATGACCTTATCCAAACCTCGCCTCAGCACTGTCAAGCCCTTATCCAAGCCTTGCAGGCAGCGGAGGTCCAACCCGAAGACCCCCAACCACTCGCTGCCCTCATCCATTCTTTATCTCCTATCGCCTCCATCACATTCAGCGATTCTGAGATTCCCACATCTAACACGGAAGATCAGGACGCCGCCCTCTTCATCACTGCCTATGTCGATCGGACACGCATTAAATGCGTTATGATCGACGGCGGCACTAGCATCAACATTATCTCTACCCACGCCTTTGATCATCTGGCTCTTCCCAAGAATTGCGTCTCCAAAACTGACGCGATCTTACGCTCTTTCAACGACACCACTGCCACGACCATTGGCACAGTCATCCTTCACATTCGCGTTGGTCCATGCACAGTCCCAGAGCTCTTCTATATCATCGAAGGAGAGTTTCAATACAACCTTCTACTGGGCCGACCTTGGATCCGTGCCATGGCCTGTATACCCTCCACCCTGCATCGTTGTGTGAAGTTTGAGCATGACGGGCAAGTCCACACCATTCCCGCTGACCCTTCACCCTTCAAAACTTACAACACAACCTACCGTCCCAACGATGTCCTCATTCCCATCAAGCCATCAACTCCGGCACCGCCTCCATTTGTGGAAGCTTCGACCAGTTCGCAATCGACGGTTGCCCTCACCCCCCCTCTTCAAGCGCTGACCAAAGACCCCATGGAAGACATCTTCCAACGACTATCACTTGGGGAATATCGCTTGTTGACCCTAGACATGTTCCAAACTCTGCAAGAGTATGGACGCCTTCACCTCAGTCCCAATTACGACCATCGGATCGGGATGGTCGTGCCTTATGGTCCTCCTCACTTCCGAACCAACTTTGTCTACGGGGGGCTTAATCAAGCTCCTACCAACGGCAATTCCCTCTCTTCACCCCAACCTTTCACATCTGATTTCTCATTTCTTGGCAACCCTACCTTTGCACACACTTACCTTCACAGGTGTGCATGGAAGGGTTTCAATTTCGAACGTTATGAGCAGGGCTCCCATCAGCCCATCAAGCTGCTCAATGATCACGATGCCAAGAAATGGTATGGCCTGGGATATCATGACCCCACTCAGGCTCCTTCCGACCTTTGTCCCGATCCAACCATTGGCCAATCTCCTCCAAACTCACCCATTTCTCCTTCGTCACCTACGGAGTCGGTGGTTTCCATCCCTCCTAGTTTTTTTTTCCATAAATACCATCCGCTTGGAACCCCTGACCTACCAGCTCAATGGGGTGTCCAGGTCTCTCCCTCTTATTTTTCCTAGCATGGTAGAGGAGGAGTCGACAACCATTCACACTGTCCACTGCGTTGACGATGACGCCATCCTTTCCTACATGGGTGCCGACGACTCTTTCATCCAGTGTTTCCTCCCTTCTGAGACCCAGGTT
Organism: Torreya grandis; assembly: GCA_037957365.1. Lineage (NCBI taxonomy): Eukaryota > Viridiplantae > Streptophyta > Pinopsida > Cupressales > Taxaceae > Torreya > Torreya grandis. The sequence continues at coordinate 1,878,867 of JARHVA010001759.1, forward strand.
ATGTTAAATGAATCCACCATTGACATCAACCTCCCTTCTTCTTCTGATGTTCCTCACGTCTTAAAGATTGGCCAATCTTTAGACGCTCAGGAGCAGCTTGACTATGCCCAGTTCCTTTCCAACCATAGTAAGGCCTTTGCCTAGACTTACAGTGACATGCCTGGCATTGACCCCACTATTGCTACCCATAACATTGTCACCAAACCAGAGGCTAAGCCTGTTAGGCAGAAGCTTCGAAAGATGCATCCTCGTGTTGCGCTCCTTGTCAAAGAGGAGCTTCAACGCCTTCTTTCTGTCTCCTTCATCCAACCCATCGATTATCCACAGTGGGTCTCTAACATCGTCCCAGTTACTAAAGCAACTGGGGGGATTTGGATCTGCATGGACTATCGCGACCTTAACTTAGCCTGTCCCAAAGACGACTTCCCTCTTCCTAACATTGACCAGCTTGTTGATCTCACGGCCGGCCATGAGATGCTATCTCTCATGGATGGGTTTTCAAGATACAATCAAATCCTGATCACACCGGAAGATCATCACAAGACTACATTCATCACCCCATGGGGGACTTTCTGCTATCGAGTCATGCATTTCGACTTGAAAAATGCTGGTGCCACATATCAGCGTGCCATGACCTACATTTTCCACGATCTCCTCCACAAAATCATGGAGGACTATGTGGATGACCTTCTCGGCAAATCCAAACTTCGCCGCGACCACTTGACCATTCTCACAATCATCTTCTCTCGCCTTCTGCAATACAATGTCCGCCTTAACCCCAAGAAGTGTGTCTTTGGGGTCCTCTCAGGCAAACTTCTCGGCTTCATCGTTTCCTTCCGTGGTATCGAGATAGATCCCGCCAAGATCCGCGCTATCCTCGAAATGCCACCCCCGACCAATCTCAAGCAGCTTCGCAGTCTACAAGGAAAGCTCCAGTCCATTCGCCGTTTCATCTCGCAGCTTTCGGACCGCTGCCAACCTTTTCATCATCTCCTTAAGAAGGACGTCTCCTTTAAATGGGATGAGGACTGTCAAGAGGCTTTTGAAGCCCTCAAAGGCTATTTGGTCTCTCCACCAGTCCTCATTCCACCTAAGGACGACCAACCCTTCTACCTTTATATCTCTACCACCAACCATTCGTTAGGTGCCATGATCGCGCACCGAGACGAGCATCATCGTGAGCAAGCGGTTTACTACATCAGCTGAACACTGGTCGACTATGAAACTCGGTATACTCATACTGAGAAACTCTGTTTGGCATTAGTCTTTTCTGCCACCAAGCTCTGCCACTATCTCCTCAACCACAAAACCTTTGTCGTCACTCACACCGACCCTCTCAAGTACATGCACTCCAATCCATATCAAAATCAACGTATGGCTCGGTGGCTCATGCTGCTTGCTGAGTTTGACTTCGAATTCATCCAGCAGAAATCTATCAAGGGGCAAACCATCGCTGACCAACTGGTAGATGCCCCTCTTCCTGACAACCAACCTTCACACTGTGAGTTCCCTGACGAGTCTATCGCTACCCTTTCCACCAATGACACCGTCTACCAAACGACCATGTTCTTTGACGGCTCCAAATGTCAACTCGGTGGGGGTGCGGGGGTCATCCTCATCCCACTCGAAGGGGAGCCCATGCCTCTATCTTTCAAGCTTGACTTTGATAGTACCAATAATATGGCTGAATACGAGGCCTTAATTTTGGGACTTCAGACTGCCCTTTCCCTCCACATCAAGTCTATCAACATCTTCAGCGACTCGCAGCTTGTTGTTAATCAAGTTAACGGTTCATATCTCTGTAAAAACAAAGTTTTACAGAGGTATAAGAATCGTGCTAACCTTCTTTTGGCATCTTTCGACCATTACCTCTTGCAGACTGTTCCACACTCTACAAACAAGTTTGCCGACACCATGGCTTCTCTTGCTTCGCATATCCCATCTTCATCATCGTCATCTCACCTTTTTGTCACAGTGCATCGCGTACCTTTGCCTTCATACATCTCTCCTCACATCGACCATATCAACACTGTCAATTCTAGCCCACAAGATGACTGGTATAAGCAACTTGTGGACTACTTGTCTCTTTCTGTCACTCCTCCCAACCTTTCTAGCAATGCGCGGCAGGCTTTCATCAAACGCACAGCTCGCTATACCATGCTAGGGGGTCTTCTCTATAAGCGAGGCTTTGACGGCCTCCTTCTTCGCTTTCTAACCTCCACTGAAGCTTCTCAAGCCATAAAGTAAGTCCACGACGGGATTTGTGGTGGACACTTCAGTGGAAACTCGGTTGCCAAGCACATCCTTCACCTAGGTTATTATTGGCCCACCCTTCATCAAGACTGTAGCGACTATGTTCGGTGCTGCATCAAGTGTCAGCAGCACTCTAACCTGCTTCATCTCCCCAGCCACACCTTGCAAGTCGCTCAAGATTTTTGGCCTTTCTCTCAGTGGGGCTTGGATCTCATCGGTGAGATCAACCCTCACTCGTCTCTTCGTCATCAGTCCATCATCACTGCCACTGAGTATTTCACCAAGTGGGTGGAAGCCATTCCTCTTGTCTCCACAAAAGCCGACAAGATTGTCGACTTCATCAGCAGCCACATCATCTGTCGTTTTGGTGTCCCTCACAAAATCATCACCGACAATGGCAAGTCCTTCAAAAACAAGACTGTCCAAAAACTATGCGACTCATTTGGCATCAAACTCAGCTTTTCTTCGCCTTACTACCCACAAGCAAATGGGCAGGCCGAGGCTTCCAACAAAATTCTCACCAAAATTCTCATGAAGGTGGTCGACGATACAAGAAGGGATTGGCACATTCATATTCCCTTCACTTTGTGGGCCTACCGCACTAGCATCCAAACCTCTACGGGTGCTACTCCCTTCTCCCTCGTGTACGGAACAGAGGCTGTCTTACCTCTCGAAGTACAGATCCCGTCTCTCTGCATCTCCCTACATGACATTCTTTCCAACGATGACTTTCGTCAAGATCGCTTAGCTCAACTTGAGTTACTCGACGAGCGCTGTCTTGCTGCCCTCAATCATCTCCATGTCTACCAAAGTCGCATAAAGTGGGCCTACGACAAAAATCTACGAGAACGAGATTTCAACATCAGAGACCTCATCCTCAAAGAGAATCAGCACGTGACCAATATGGAGCAAAGTAAATGAGGCAAATTCACCCCCAATTGGCTTGGACCTTTTATCATCACGCACAAGTATGGGTCAGGGACTTATCGTCTGTCCTCCCTCGACGGACAGCCAGAACCTGAGCCTCTTAATGCGTTGCATCTTCGACCGTTCTTCTGTTAGTCGAGTACTCATCTACTTGACACGTAACTTGAGCTCACCCCTTGAGCAATCCTCATCCTCTTAATCCTCATCCCTTTCAACCCTATTCCCCTTTAACAAGTCCTCTACAACCCTTTTATGATGCATGGATGCTTTGTCCTAATAAAAGGGGAGTCCTTGAACTTCTACAGCCTTGTCCGTGACTCTAATCAAAAATAAAAAAAAATCAAAAAATCAAGATGTCAAAACATAATCCAAGGTCACAAAATCAATTCAAAAAGACAGATTGCTCCCTCGAAGGACAGCTGTACTATCATTGCTGTAACTAATAGACTGATCCCTCGAAGGATAGCTATTCAAACATTTTAAAGCAAAAATATAGACCACTCCCTCGAAGGATGGCTATGACTAAATCTTGCTACAAACAACAACTTTTCTTAGAAGCTTCCTGCATTGATCAGCTTCGCAACATGACCACTACATTAAAAGACATCTCTATGTAGGCTTCCCGCATCGATCAGCCTGCACCAAAAAAAAAAAAAAAGGTCATGGATTTGGCTTGTAGTTGTCTCAGGGTCTCCTATAAAAAGGGGCAAGGTTCTTCCTGCTCTTAAACTGGGTTACCCTATCCACCTCCTATCACCTGCTCAGAGGACTTCGAGCTCACTTTAATGTCAAAGTGATTCGATTACCGTTCTAACACCACACTGGTCGACGACGTAATGCATGAACAGGGTTTTGGTTCTAATAACCCCTATTTATGCTTCCTTTCTGGTCCTTGACAATGAAAGAGCGATTTGCCTTTCATCTTTTCTCTACACTTTGGTCACATCAATTGTCGACTCATCCTTAACCAAGCCATTTTCATCATTTTCAGCTGGCATCGCCTTGTCCTTTTCACATAGTTTCTATGGACACCAATACACATGGAAACTACCGACCAGACCCAATTTATGTTAAGCATAAACCAATACTTGCTGAAGCATAAATAGACTTCCATTCATTTTTAGCATACATCCATCACGACTATGGAAACTTGCTAGAGATGAAAGCCTCTCGACCCCTATGACATCTATAGCATCATCTTACCCTCGTCATTTCAACACATGACTGAACTCATCATCGACCATTTTGACCCTCGCAGTCCGAACTACATTGGTCTGAGGCCCTATGACCAGGGCTATGTAGGCAGCACTCAGATACCACATCTTCTGAGGTTAGCTCGACCACCCCTGTTTGTTCATCTCTTTGATGGACAAACCTTCCCTTCTGCGACTTTGACCAAGACCAATCGATCTCTTTGACCCTTCCTCCCTTTTAGGGAGAACTACATTGGCCTGAGGCCCTTCACATAAGGGCTATGTAGGCAGCACTCAGATCACATGACATTTTCTGAGGTTAGCTCAGCCACATCCTTTCGTCCATCCATTCCCTTGACCAATGACCATTGGAGATCATGCGTATCTCCTTCAACCTTCGACTACTTCCAAGCCAATGTTGCCTTGGTTGTTTTTGCATGTGTGTAACCTCACGGCTGGTTAGCAGAATTGTCCGCAGACTATTTTTGACCCCTCACAAGTATAGGATCGCAAAGCCGGTTGATCCCTACTACTTGTGGCATTTTCGTGTTTTTTGGGAGCACTTCCTGAGCCTGGGATACCTGGAACACGATGACCATTTGGAGCTTCAGCTTAGATTGAGTGACCCGATCAGTAGACGACTAAATGCTGGGGCTCGGTTACTTCAATTTTGGCACTCCCTGACCCTCGACATGCGACAATTTGACCCGACCCTCTCGTGAAGTGGACTACGTGCAATCACGACTATGGCAGCATTTTCACTCACTCTCTTCTATCCATTTCTCTGTCAAATCGACACTCGATCTTCGATTCCCTTCTCTCGACTATCGCTTTGAGGGGGGAACACCTCATCCTTTTCCTGGGGCAACCAACTCCTATTTTTGTCTTGCAGTTCGTCAAGAACAACCAACAAGACAAAAAGGGGCAAATGTAGACACCGCAAACGTGTCTGCACCTTGGTCCTCCCCCTTGTTCGCCTTAAACCCATATCCTAACCCTTGGCCTTCATATGATTAAAATAACTTAAATATTTTAAAGTGGCCCCCTTTCCACCCCACCCTTGCCACCTTGGATCCTCCCTTGAATCCCTCCACCTTCCCCCTAGCATTTATTATGTCAAATCTCCTCATTATCTTCCCCCCACGCCCATTTAAGCATCCTCGTGACCGTTCTTCCCACAACCCCTCGCCCGGCGGTGTGCAAGAACGGGCAGAGGCTATTTTTAGTCTTTGTCCCCATTCTGCCACCGCCGACGTCGGCGACCCTTCGGCCGACGTCGGTGAAACTACCGGCGTCGGTAGCCTTTATTACCCCTTTCTGCATCCGTTGCAGCCCCTGGACCCTTGAGCTCGCAAACAAAATTCTCTTGGCATTTTGGCATGCGTCTCTCCTCCATCTGGACCTCGTGCAATAGCAGCAACAGGTGCAAAGGCTCTAGATCAGGAATCTCCTCTTGCAACAAGTCTTCTGTGGCTCCAACAACAGCTCTCCCACTCTTCATTCGGCAAACAAAAAGGTAAGCACAGTCTGTTATTTCATTTTGTTTCATTTCTTTAGCTTCCAGTTATCTGGTATATCTGTTATTTCCTGCTCCCTCTATTCTTCCCCCTGAGAGGCTGAAAAGCCTTCTCAGGCCCTATCCTCTGTGCATCTTCCTCTCACACTGTCCCCTTTTCTATACAATCCCAGACAACTTCCTCATCCCCCTATCAACAAAGACCCTATACAGGGCACCCAACCAGACCTAGACCATTCTCCAAACCATTCAAGCACGTCCATAAACTTTGTCTCTGACCCGTCCACAGCCCAGAAACCAAACCAGACCCGACCATAGGCCACAACCCCGACCGACGCCGGTCACTTCCCCAATCGACGTCAGCAGGATAACTGACGTCGGTAGATCAGCTAACTGACGCCGACGACATTTCCAACCTCGGCGACTGTCATCAGCCCGACAACTCCTTCAGGTAATCATTTTGTCTTTTCTTTCCTTTCTAATTTGTTTATCACTTCTGTATTCAGGCATTCTGTATTTCCTTGGCCTTTTATCTGTCTGTTATCAGTGGGTTGACCTCCCTTGAGGAAGTTTTCATACTTCCGAGAACAAGCTTTTGCTTGGCAACCCACCGCCTATCCATCTAACATTTTCTTGTCCAAGTTCCTTTTCTTCGCAGGTGTCATTCCTCCACAGCCAAAGAGGGGTGCTCACAAACGTCTGGATTACGGTGCGCAGTCTTTATCCAGGTACTTCACATGCCTTGTCCATTTATCTCTTTAGTTTCTTCTCTCTCTTTATAATCTAAAAAAGTGAATTAGTGATAGAAACAGTGGGGACCCTCAATCTGTAATCGACTTCAATTCAATTCAACCTGTGTTCTCAGTTTATAGACCCCCATAAAGAATATAGGGCTCAGTGGTGAGACCAGTGTTCTTGTTCTCAGTGATCGATGTTTGATGTTTGGTGCTGGGTTAGTTTACATATCTGTCTGGGGCATAGATAGGGGGTGGAGTAGTAGATACCGACTGATGGATGCCTAATATATGTGGGTGGGGGGTGGATAGATATATAGGGGGTGCTCGACTCCCCCTATCTATATATATGTCTCACAACTCTGAATCGAAGGGAGACCCACCCTATCTATCGACTCTATATATGGCTCACGGGACTCTCTATATAGCTCCACTCGAAACGCACCCCATCCAATCTCTAGTTCTCTTGGGAGGCTGAGGTGTATAGTATAGAGAGGTGCCGGTTAGCAGATTGAGAATAGAAATCAATTGAGTCCCCCACCCAACCCATATAGAGTAGAGATAGGGGCTTCAACCTCTAGATATATCCAGCCCTATATATCTTTGGGGGGCGCCATATCTATCTATAACTAGGTCTATGGTGCCTCCCCCTCTAGAGCCAGAGATATAATATAGGGGCAAGGGAACTCTATATAGCCATAGCCGCCCTCGGCCCCATAGACATAGTTATAGAGGGGGGAGGGGGCCACCCTCTGTTTAGATAGGGGATCTATAGGGTGCAACCCTATCCATTCCATAGACCCCCTAGACTATATATGGGTCGAGGGTGGAATCTAGAGAGCCATATATATAGATAGGGCCATTGACCTATTCTCTATAGGGGCGGACTAGACTATAGAGTAGAGAGGAGAGCCATATATATAGATAGGTCTGTTTCCCCCTCTCCCTCTGTTTAGATAGGGATAGGCCAAAAAAACCCTATCTTGGGATAGGGATAGGGATAGGGATATATAGGGGTGGCAGCTATATATATAGGGCTCTCCCATTGCCATATAGAGTTCTTCATTCATAGAGTGAGGAGGTCGAGCCAACTATATCTAGGGGTGAACCCCTCACCAAATAGGTATATAGGGCTCTAGTTCCACCTCTCATACATACAACCTTCGTCTATGTCTATTATATACGTGACATGAGTGATTGCCTATATATAGGGGCCGAGAATAGATAGGATGTTCACGTCAAGCATATGACCTATTGTGACATGAGTGATTCTCACATCAAGGAGAAAGATAGATAGGGGGTCACCATATCTCCATATCTATTTCTTATAACAATCTATCTATAGGGGGAGGGGGGGAGCATCAACATATCTTCCACATATAAGAGACTCTGAACCTAAGGCCCCTATCCTATGTATATAAGGGTGAACCGCTAGGAGAGGGCCCCCTTAGTCTATACCCACAACCGCCTTATAGAATCTTCCACTGCACTCCCCAGTCCTTACCCCAATCCCCATATTTATATATAGATATGGGCCCCCCCTCTATTCTATATGGGATAGGGGGCACCCTGAACGTTCAGATATGGTGCCCCTCTATAGTTCAAGGGTGAGGACCCCCCTCTCTGAACTATGGGGAGATGGGGTACTCTCAGATAGATAGTTTAGGGTCAATCAAGGGGAGGCCCATAGACCATAGAGAGATCTAAAGGGGAGGGGAGGCATCCTCTCATGTTATCCCTAGACTGGAGGCCCTCTCACCCTCTATGTAGATAACTAAACTAACTCTAAACAAGCTTCTATTCGGCCGAATGAACTCTATATATGGCTCCTTTTAGAATTGGATTGGGACTACCAACTATCACCTAGCTGCCCTCGAACGACTATAGACTATAGACTATATATATAGAGGGGGAGGGTTAGGGGGAGTTTCATTCATCGAGACCCCCCACTCTATAATAGGACTGTTAGACTGGGGCATCATGAGGTGACCTGAGTCGGTAATTGGGGGAGGCCCCCCTTCTCTATATAAGGGGAATAGATAGTTTAAGGGGCGGGGGAGGCCCAAAGATCTGGCATAGAGGGGGGGTCGGGGAGTGCCTCGGCCCATATCCCAAACTAGATAGAGTCCCATCGGCCATATAGCTTAACTATGTAGAGTAGGATAAAAATCCATATAGTTTAGGGGGGTCAGACTGGTCAATCAAACCAGGTGATAGTACCACTAGTAGCCATCTCCGGCCAAATTGGCTTGAGATGCAATGCAGTTTATGCTGCTAGAGACTCTCTAATCTATATGCTAAGCACAGGTCGAGCCCTTTAGATCATAGCCATATCTAGATAGCCTACAGTCTCTCATCAGATCTCACTGAACACCTCGCGGTGCTTACAATCCATACGCCCTCTCTATAGATTATCTATGGGGGCCCCTCTATTCAATTTGGTTCATGGTTCCCTATCTAAACTATGGCAATTGAACACCTATCAATCACTGAAGGCCCTATCTATATAGGGGGTCGATCTATATAGGGTGCCTCGACTGATAGGGATTGACCCCCATGCTCAAGATCTATCTAGTGGCCCCCAAATATATATACCCCCTCTCCCCTCTCTATATATAGGAAACTAACTTAACTCCCATATATATATAGAGGGAACTCAACTTATATGGCATGGCCTGGGGGGCCCATTAAACTCAACTCTATATGGCTATATCTCTCTATGGGGGGTGGGGGTGGGGTGCCAAAAAAATCTATACCATGCCAATGAAACTATATTATGCCACCATAGACATAGTTAATAGCCATATAGAGAATTCCTATATGGGGTATTCGCTATGGCAAATACCCCTTTATATATAAACTCTAAACTAATAGAATAATCTATCTATGGGGTGCCATTAAAATATAGACTGTCGGGCTATCTATATGGGAATAGTCAATCGAGTTGAGAAGATATCTGTACATGACCAACTAATCTATACATGACCAACTCAACTATTGCCAGATAGCCAGATAGATATATAGGGGCTATGAGATAAGATAAGATAAGATATATATATATAGACGGGGATGGGGCATATAGAATAGAGGAGGTCGCCCTATCTATATCTATATGGTCCAGAAATCATCTATATATGGGGTGAGCATAGCGAATACCCCCTCCCCCCCTCTATATATATAGAGTCTAGCCCATTCAATCCACTTCACTTTATATGGTTGTGAAAAAAACTATATACAGTTGGGGTTGCCAAAAAAACTATAGACAGTTGCCAAAAAAATGATAGACAGTTGGCCCCCCTCTCTATATAGATTAGAGTTTTTTTGGCCCTCCCCCTCTATATAAACTAAACTAAACTCTAAACTAATAGAATATATATTTATGGGGTGCCAACTAAACTACGACTAGACTATTCGCTACTCCATCTATATAGTGGGCCGTGGATAGCCCTATATATCTAAACTGAGATATAAGATATGTAGACGGGGGCTCCCCTATCTATCTATATGGGATATATTCTTTGCCCATAGTGGGATATATAGATGGGGCACTATCACTATTGCCAGATAGATAGGGCATATATATAGAATAGAATAAGGGAAGGTTGTGAGGACGGTGCCAGACTGAGGCATGAGAGTGGCTCTTGCACCCCATGAATGCCCCCATGGAGAAATGGGAAATGCTCTGGGATATGATTACGGGAATATGAAAGATTCTACACCCCTCCCCTAACTACTAACTAACTAACTAATTAACTCTAACTAACTAACTCTAACTAACTAGACTAACCGAATATGACTCTTTGGGGAATTCAAACTAGAATTGCCTTCCAATGTTTCAATCCCTTACCATCATGTCATGAATAATTTGATTCAACTGGGAGAGGGAATCAATCCTAGCAATCATTCACCCCACCCCCTCAATCTGGCAAGGGAGGCGGGCTGGTGCCGGTGCCAGTGTCGGTGATATATATGGGTATAGGTATAGGGCTCCAGCTGATTGGTAGCATTTCCCATCTATTCGAGACAAGACAACTAGAGATATATGGCTATTCTTTGAAGTCACTACGTGCTATTTGTTCCCAAGGACTAGTGAAATTGAAATAGCAGGATTTTTGGGTCATCTCAATTGGTTCAGAAACCACATGTTTCTCTGGATCATCGTAGCATAATTCCACATATCCACTCAGGGGGGAGTCTTTTCATAATAGATGACCCTCAGAATCATGATCTATTGATATACAATGTAGATCCAAATTATTGATGGAATAAACACCAGACATATCCCATACTTCTCACTCCCATCGGCTGGCTGATGGAAATGGACTGACTACTGGAGATATTTCATGTTATCTCATCTACACCAGTTTGTACATGAATGCATGGGTTATACCGAGTACTTGGTGAATTATGAACGGCTTCAAATCTTCATCTTTGGGAGGGATAATCAACTCTATAGATATCAATCAGAACTTGGGAACGCATATAGGTGTGAGATTTCAGGAACCATGGCAATTGAAATGGGTAGTTTGTATCGGTATATGAGACATTCTCGTGTTTTGATCTTTCCATTTTATGCACCCATCTATTGGGTGAAGCCTCTCTCAGATATTCAAAAATTAATTGGTTATCCATAAGGGAAGCTTCCTTTTTGTTTCTCAATCAATTACCAAGTCCTCGCTTGTTGGACTTGTTCGCCTCTGTCTGTATACCCTATATACGCAACAGAAAAAAGCATGGGGGAAGTGCTCGACCGGTCCTCTCCCCATCCCCATCTAAGATAGAGAATATAGGGGGTGGGGGGGGCAACCAGATAAGATAAGATATATAGGGAGGGCCCCTCAACTAATTCGAGACGTATATATAGAGATGGGGGCCAAAAAAAATTTATCTATTGGGGGGCCAGATAGATATATAGGGCTTGGCAGTCGAGGTATTCCCTCATCCTATCAGATCGGATGAGAGCATAAATGTTGGGTTGGCCACCTGTAGTTACATTTATAGGGGGGGCCGTCGCCATCTATATATATAGGGTGCCTCAACCTCTCGGTTGAGGCCCTAGAGGGGCGGGGGAGAACCCCATCTCCCTCCCTCCCTCACCATATAGAGAAGAGAAGAGAAGAGAAGAGAAGAGAAGAGATATAGGGCTATCTCTCCCGTTGCCATATCTATAGACATAATTGGCTAATGGGCCCTCCAGATAGATATATAGGCAGTCGAGAGCATAAAGAAATGCCCTCTTCCTCTTGGGAGAGCGCCCCCTATATAGAGAGGGAAACCTAACTACGCTCACACCTTGACCCCCCTCTCTAGTCTATATATATGGGGTGGGGTGCCAAAAAAACTCTCTATTGGAGCCCTAGATAGTGGTGGGGGGTTGAGCTACACATACATGGATGCATCCATCTACCATCCATCATCCAATCCATTATATATGTGATACAACTGATATGAGATATGAGTGATGACTGAATGTATATAATGGATGGATGCCACCTGATATACATGACATCCACTCTACGTAACATGAGTGATTACTAGTATGGTATCACATAGATATATAGATGGACAGATGGATGTTGATATATGTATATGGGAGAGTAGGGCTCTGGTTCCAAAAGATTCCCCAGATAGATATATTGTCTATCAGTCATTCCGATCATTTGAGTTGAGCGGTCATTTATATATATGGTGGCACCCCCTATATATCTTATCTTTGGAAGATCCAATCCAGCACCCCATCCAGAATCTATCTATAGGGGCCCTATCTCTATATCTATATCTAGGCTCTAGATAGGGGTCGATAGGTCGAGGGCATAGATATGGATGGATATAGATAGAGTTCGTCAGTTGGATAGGTAGTCATTCCATATATAGATGGGGCGATAGGGATTGCACTGTACCCCTCAAGGCAGTCGAGTCGCCCAACATAGATAGTCATCCAAATTGCAAACTATATCTAGGGCCCACAGATAAGTTTGAGAGTGGCCCCTATCCCCATCTCTATCTATATATAGGGCCCCTCTCTAAATCTCTCTATGGGGTGGGGGCACTCGATCGACAAAGGAGTCTTATCAAATGAGTGCCTTGCCCCACCGCATAGAGAGATTGGATAGGGAGATAGGGTTAGGCGCTCAACTAGTAGGTCTATATATCTATGGGCTATATGGTATGGCGAGGGAGGCTAAGCACTCAACCAGTAGACTGAATATATAGATATAGATATAGATAGGCCCTCTCCCGACCCGACGTCAGGGGCCCCCTATCTAATCCCCATTAAACTCTATATGGCTATATATGGGGTGCCACCCCCTCTATCTCTATCTCATAGTGAATCTAGACCATGCCACCCCCTCTATCTCTATCTATCATAGTTAATATATATTGTGCCAATGAAACTCTATATAGTGCCACCCCCACGGTATAGATTTTTTTGGCACAGTCTATAGATAGAGATAGAGATAGAGTTTCATTGGCATTGGCATGGTATAGTTTTTTTTGGCACCCCCCATAGTATATAGTTTCATTGGCACCCCATATATAGCCATATAGAGTTTAATGGGGATTAGATAGGGGCCGATCATCTGGTCGAGTAGGATCCAATCAACCTACCCTATAGATAGGGGCTCCGGTCACCCTATAGATAGATAGAGTAGATAGATAGGGCCCGATGCCCTATAGATAGGATAGATAAGGGCTCCGGTCAGACTAGATATAGGTTACCAGATAGATAGGGCTTTAGAGAGGGGTTAGGGTTGGGTTGAGTGCCCATCTATTCTTACATTTGTGCCTTCTATTTAGCACGACCAAACCCTATATATAGATAGGCGACCATCCCTCTATATATCTATCTGGGAGAAAGGTCCTCCCATCTATTCTATTCTATTCTCTATGTGATACAATGGGACATCCAAAACCCTCTAGATGAGTGGGGTTGGGAACTCTGGTGAGGGACCCATATAGATCTATAGGGGTGAGGGGCATAACTCTCTAGTCATTTAAGTGGGTGGGGATTGGATAGATAGGGGGATGGTGAGGGGCATAGGTTCATCTATAGATGGACCCTCTAAATAATTTAAGTAGGTGGGATTATAGGCCATCAGGTAAGTGGGTGGGGATTGGATAGACCCCCCCCTCTCCCCTATATAGAGAGGGGGAGTCCCACCATATAGAGTTTAATGGGCTCTATATATATTGGGGGTGGGGGGGGCCATAGAGTGAGAAGGGGATAGATAGATGGGGGTGAGGGGCATAGATATATCTAGATGGAGTTGTCCATCTATTTTGTTGATGTATGGTAGGGATGGTCCATCAACGATATAGATGTACTTTACTTGACAATTGGGGTTGGTCACTATAGAGCTATGCCCAACTAGACTCTAAAGTGGGGCTCTCTAGTCTATGTTAAATGAATTGAAGTTGGTGGGGATTGGGTCTATCCAATCCTCACCCACTTTAATTCATTCCTCACTAATAGATAGGGAGACATCTATGGGGACCTCTTTCCATTTCCCTATCAAGCTAGATATCGGGAAGGCAAGCATCCCTTGATATGTCTTGATATCAGGAAGCTTGCTTCCCAATAAATAGATCTATTCTAAGCCTCTGTATCTATAGAGGGTGGCTCACCCCAGAGAGTGAGGCTGGTGGCTGGCCCAAGAGAGTGATATAGGTTAGTGGCTCACCTCAGTCTCTGGGCATAGACAAGATAGATATAGATGGCCCACTCTATGGCGTGCGAGCCCTATATCTATCTACGAGAAGTGCAACTCTTCTATTCTATACGTGATAGAGATGATACGAGGGCATAAAATAAATGAACATCAATACCCTCTATTCTCCCTCTATAGAGGGACATATCTATCGAACATCCTATCACGTATGTCATCAGTTCAGTTCAGTTCAGTTTAGTTTAGTTCAGTTCAGTTATAATAGATGGGGATGGGGATTTTAGTCCCTCCCCTTCCCCCCCTCTCCCCTCTCTATATAGATGGGATGGGGAGCCCCTCCCTATTTAAACTAACTCAATTTTCTATGGTATGGTTGGGGGTGGCCCTTCTAGCCCATTAAATATATAGGGTGGCCAAGCCCTATCTATCCCATCTATATAGAGAGGGGGGGCTATCTATTTATAGGGTGCCCCCCCACTCCCCTCTCCCCTCTCCCCAAATATCTAATTAAACTTCTATTTCTATTTCTATTTCTATTTCTATTTCTATTTCTATTTCTATTTCTATTTCTATTTCTATTTCTATGGTGGCCCTCTCCCCTCTCCCCTCTCCCCAAATATCTAATCTATCCCATTAAACTTCTATTTCTATTTCTATTTCTATGGTGGCCCTCTCCCCTCTCCCCTCTCCCCTCTCCCTCTCTATATAGATGGGATGTCTCGAGTTAGACGGGGCCCTAAACTAACTCTAAACTCTAAACTTTAACATATATATAGGGCATGCTCACATGTCCGGCGAGGCCATATAGATATATAGGGTATTCGGCCTATAGATAAGAGCAAACAACGAAAACTATAAGGATAGAGAGGGGGGTCCCTATAGAGAGATATGGAAACTACCACCTATTAATCTAATCTGTTGAGTAAGATAAGATAAGATAAGATAAGATAAGATAAGATAATATAAGATATATAAGGAGGGGGGAGGGGGGTGCAATATAGATTAGAGTTTCTATAGAGGGACCCAGCCCTATATATCTATCTGGGCCTATCTAATCTATATATGGCAGATCTATCTAGCCAAAAAAACTCTATCTTGAGCCAAAGAAACCCAGATAGATATATAGGGCTGGGGCTCCCCCTATATGGATCTGATCTACTCTATATATAGGGAGGGGCACAGGTTATAGTTTCATTGGCACGGTATATATTAGAGTTAGTTTAGTTTATATAGAGGGCCCCCTATAACTCAAGACATATATATAGAGAGGGGGGCCCCTCTAACTCTATCTAACCCTATCTTGGGGGGGAGGGGCATAGTATATAGATAGAGATAGAGTCTACCATTCAGTTTATATCTGGGGTGGGGGGAGTCTATATTCATTTTAGATATGGGGTGGGGGGGAATGGTATCTCTTTTTTTGGCACCCCATAGATAGATTATTAATTCTATTCACTATGATAGATAGAGATAAAGGCCAAAAAACCCTATCTTGGCACCCCATATATAGACTAGAGAGGCCACCCTATATATGTATCCACTCCATATATAGAGAGGGGGCCCACCCCAGATAGATATATAGGTATCTAGATCTCCCAGCCAGTTGTGGTGACGAGGGGTGAGCGTATTGGCCGTCCCAGAGAACCGATCAACCGGCGCCCTCTTCTATATATATGATAGATGGGGGGCACTCTTGATCAGAGATGAAGGAGGTGGAGTGCTCTCTTCCCTCTTCCCTCTTCCCTCTTCCCTCTTCTATAAAGATGGAGATGGAGATGGGGCCTCCCGATCGGTGGTTGCGATGAAGGGCTCGAAAGTTCCTCTATCCGTACAGGGCCTCCGGGTGTAGGGGAATAAAAGTAGGGTGCCGTTGGTCTATGGACTAGAGGGAGAGCACCGATTGTCTAGCTCCTCTACAGAATAGGGGAGGTTGCCCCTATCTATATATGGGGGTTGGGGATAGATGCCCATGGGGTATCTTCTCTCCTCCCGATATAGGGGTTAGACTCCCCTCCCTAGACTAGGATAGGGTATAGTCTTTGTCTTATATATGCCTTCTCTATCTCTATCTCGACCTAATAAGTCTTTATCCCAAGGGGGGCCGGTCCATCAGCCTATATAGATTAGATAGGGGGTACTCCTCAGTCGTGAAGGGGGCGGGGGCCCTAGGGTACCACTATGGGAGATTGGCCAGTAAATAGAATAGGCGGTAGGGGAGGTGCCCGCTAGGATGAGTAGATAGGGGTAGGGGTGTGGCCATTTGATACTCTAGAAAGAGGGGCCCCTCTCTTCCATAGATTGGAGGGGGGAGTTTCCTTCTCCATCTCTAGATAGGAGCACCTGAGAGCAGATAAGATATAGATATAGATATAGATAGAGAGGGGAGAGGGGAGAGGGCCAACATAGAAATAGAAGTTTAATGGGCTATATTAGATATTTGGGGAGAGGGGAGAGGGGAGAGGAAGTTGAATGGGATAGATATTTGGGGAGAGGGGAGAGGGGGGGAATTCCCTAGACTATCGTGGATCTAAGTGGATGGATCTAAGGGAAAGGGTGTGCCTCCTTCTTTCCATCACTCTAAGAAGTGTCTCGATCGATTTATGGGTGTGCCCCCACTCCCTAAGCTAGGGAGGGGCCGGTCTGTGGGCACTGGGGTTAACTAGGGGCCTGACATGTGGGCTGGCCGAGAGGCAGATCTAGCCTAGCGTGTGCTATTCAGGGCTCCCGATCAGGAATGAAGGAGGTGGTGCACCCCCTTCTAGACTCCCAACCGGTAGTTGGGTGGGCTTGGTAGCCCCTCTATCTATATAGGTAGGGCCTCCCCCTATCTATATATGATATGGGTGGGCGCACTCAATTGTACTCAAGTCTATAGGGTGCCATGGCTGTAAATTAAATTTAAAGAGAGACAAACTCTCTATCGGTGTTATCTAGGGCTATATAGATAGGGGCTCTAAGTGTATTATCTGAGATCCATCATCTGAGTACCATCTAGCACATAAATGCCATTACCCCTGATCCGATCTGAGTGACAGTTCCTTCATTTCAATAGATACAGATGGGGTCGAGTACCATTTGGCCGTAGATAGATAGGTGCACCACGAGAAATCTAAGGGGATCGTACCCATCTAGCCTCTATCTCTATCTAGGGGCCTCTCTAGATCTAGTTGGTATGGGTATGGATTGACTAAGTGAGATCATAGTAATACCCATATAGATAGATAGGCCCATCTAGCCTCTATCTCTATCTAGGGGCTCTCTAGATCTAGTTGGTATGGGTATGGATTGACCAAGTGAGATCATAGTAATACCCATATAGATAGATAGGCCCATCTAGCCTCTATCTCTATCTGGGGGCTCTCTAGATCTAGTTGGTATGGGTATGGATTGACCATCCCAACTAGATCTAGAGAGAAACAAATAGATAGAGAGAGAGAGAGAGATAGGGGCCCCAAAGAGATATAGATTACTATATAGATAAATGGGGGAGATGAATGGAATGTACATCGAAGCTATGCCCTACTACCGTACCGATATAGTAGGAGTAGGCATTGAACCTATCGTCTATCACCATCAACCTAGATATCTATCTGGCCCCCCCCTCTCTATCTATCTATCTATCTATCTATCTATTTATCTATCTATCATTTATCTATCTATCTATCTATCTATATGGGCATCACCATATAGATAGATATATCACCTACTCAAAGTTCATCGCCTACAAGAAAGTGAGAGAAAGAAAGCAAGATGGATCGAAGATCATTTGCTGCACCCTCCACCTACCCATCCATCAAGGCCTATCTAGATCTAGGGCCCATCCACTGGGGATCTCAACTCAAATCTAGGTGGATAGGAGGGTACCCCCTCCATTATTCTATATAGAGCTATCCATTAAATGCCCCAACCCCAACTCTATATGATCAGATGGATAAGAGCTTAGCTCCCTTTCTCCCTATCTATAGTATGGGGGAGGGGAGTTGCCAGATTGACTCAGCATATCCATAGATAGGGCTAGGCCCCTATCCAAACTCTGGGGGGATCAGAACATAAATGCCATTAGCTTATATATATGCACTCTATCTATATATGGGGCAATCAACTGATGATTGGACTGCACTCAACCTCAACTGGGCCTTTCTTTATGTGCGAGACCCTATCTATGCATGGGGAGTTACTTTAGATAGGGACCGGGCCTTGCTGGTTATGCATGACAGCATATCAATATCACTAACAACCCTATCTATATATAGCAGCCCCCCTCCCCCTATATTATATATAGATCCCATTAAACTCAACTTAAATCCCATCTATATAAAGAGGGGTTGCCAAAAAATGATAGACAGTGGGCCCCCCTCCTCCCCCCTCTATATAAACAGGGCCCATTAAATCTATATGGTGGCCTCCCCCCCTCCCCCCCTCTATATAAATAGAGTTTGCCTTTATATAAACATAGTTTTTTTGGCCTCCCCCCCTCTATATAAACAAAGTTTTTTTGTCCTCCCCCCTCCCCCCTCCCCCCTCTATACAGATTTATTGATTGATTAACGATACACAGTTGGGCCACCCCTAATAGATAGAGCCCATTAAACTGGACCAACCATATAAAGTGCCTCTCTATATAGATGGGAGTTAGTTTAAATGGCTCTATCTATTGGGGGTGACCTCTCCCTCTCCCTCTCCCTCTCTATAGAATGGGGATGGGGATGGGAGAGAGGGGTTCTGGCTCACCTTTTGGTATGTATCACCCCCTTCCCAAATAACTCTAGATTCCAAAGATCTACCAAACGAGAAACTCCATTCTACACTGTTGCTAAGTCATCGGACTCCTCCCCCAAGTCTGGTTGTGGATTACATCGGGGAAATTCCACCTGAGCTAGGCAAATAGATAAACTCCTTTCCCACTACTGAGAAATAACAAGGAATGAAATGATTGGACCCATATAGAGCCATATAGATCCTTCTTGGGCAGTGCTCTGGGTACTGAGAGTCCTCCCACTACCAACCAATAGATGTCACCTGGCTGGGTCTTACCGGTATCAACAACTAGATTGATCTTATGGAAACGGGAATAGAAACTCACTATAGCTCTTAGCCTAGACAATGTTTGCCCTTATTCATCCATATCCATATGTAGCCATACACGACAAGATGAGAATGCAGTTTGCAGTGAATAGATCAGATCGAGAGGTCGTTCCATCCCTTGTCCCCAATAGGAAAGGAAGAAGATGGGTAATCCATTTACAATGTCACTCCGATCTGACCCAGTTGGTGAGCAATCCCAGTCCGCTTTTGATAGAGGAAGGAGGCAGCACTTTGTTCGCTTCTTCTCCACCAAGCATGGGAGTTTGGGGATCACTGTAGGTTGGTGGCCACCTGAGGAAACTCTAATTTGATCCACTGGCTGGGAGGCACCTACCTCATCCCTATCGTAAGGAGAGGTTCACCATGATGTTTCTGGGTAATGAATGGAGACACATTCTTGGCAGGGCATTCGTGCACCCAACTTCTCCACTATGGACGAGATTGAGGACTGAGGAGATCAAGGGCCTCCTCAACTTCCCTTTCTATATATGGGGTCAGTCAAGTTCCCATATCCCATATAGAATAGAGGTTGCCATATCTATCTATCTATCTATCTATCTATCTATCTATCTATCTATCTATCTATCTATCTATCTATCTATCTATCTATCTATCTATCTATCTATATATAGGGTGCCGACTTAGTCGCCCCCCTCCCGATATAGAGGCCTCCTCCCCCTCATCCTATCACCATATCTCTATATAGGGATCCAACTCTATATAGCCTCCCCCACCCCATATAAACTATAGATGGAGTAGCAAATAGTTTATTAGTCCATATATCTATCTAGGAGGCCCATCTATCTATCTATCTATCTATCTATCTGGGAGGCCCATAGACCATCTCCATCTCCATCCCATCCCATCCCATCCCATCTATATAGAGGGGAGGGGAGGCCCATATAGATTAGATAGAGGGAAGGCGTCGGCCCTATCTCTATATGGGGGCCCACTCTATATTGGGATTGAGTTGGCGACTATGGAGAGTTGCCCCCAGATAATCTATAGGGCTAGGGCGCCCCTATATATCTATGAAAACCCTCTATCTCCCTAACTCTGGTCTTTCTTTTTTTGGCACCCCTATAGATCTATATGGCTATTTTTTTGGCATGGTCTATATTGTTTTAGCACCCCATATATAAATGTAAATGAGAGAGGGGGGGCACTCGACCCCGCCCGCCCAGATCTGATCTCTATAGATGGGGATGGGGCCCTATAGATTAGATGGGGCCAAAGCCAACTCTATCTCTATCTCTATCTATAGCCAAAGCTAAAGAAACTCTATCTCTATCTATAGCCAACTAGATATAGCCAAAAAAGAACTCTATACAGGGCTAACTCAAAGTCGAGGAGATCAAGGGCCGCTCTCTCTAGTCACCAACTCAACCCCAATACCCAATAGTTATAGTTGGGGGCCCATATAGAGATAGGGCTGATGCCTCCCCTATATCTAATCTATATGGAGAGGGGAGAGGAGTGAGCGATAGTGAACCACCCTCTATAAAGGGTGACGGCCTCCACTCTAGATAGCTGGGGGAGAGGAGTGAGCGATAGCGAACCACCCTATAGATAGATCCACCCCCAAAGTATATAGTTGAGTTTAGAGTTTAGATATAAAGGGCCATAGTTTATATTAACTATGTCTATGGGGACGGTATCTATTAACTATGTCTATGGTGGCACCCTATAGATCTGATCTATATGGCTATTATTATAGAATGAATATGGGGACCCCCCACCTCCGTATATAGATTTAGATTGATTTCTATCTCTGGGGAGGGAGAGGGCCCCCTATCTAGACCCTCTAAAAACCCCTATGTCCCATCCCATCCCATCCCCATCCCATCCCATCTATATAGAGAGGGAGAGGCCCCCCTAGATAGATCTACTAGATATTTGGGAGAGGCCCCCTATATAGAAAGAAAAAACTAGATATTTGGCCAAAGAAATAGATAGATAGATATATATAGGGTGCGGAGAGGGGGGGCAATAGATTGAGGGAAGACCTTGACCCCATACCATATATAGAGTCTAGAGGGGGTCGAGTGCCCCATATCTAGATAGGGGATTTACATAGATATATAGGGGCGCCCTCTATTTCATCTAGGTCTAGATAGGGGTTTTCATAGATAGATAGGGACGGACCCCCTATCTAAAGTAGTTATTTCCAGCTATATAGATAGATCCAGCCCGACTCTATATAGCTCTAGTTTATGTAATATAGATCCAATCCCCATAGTCTATAAATAGAGATAGAGTCTACCATTCACTATGGGGAATTGGCCCCCAATAGACAAATTTAGATTAGTTAGTTTATATATGGGGTGGGGGCCCCTAGATAGATATATAGGCTATATGGGATGAATCTAGCTATAGGCCATCACCATATCTATATAGATAGGGGTGGCGGCCCCCAGCTCATATATAGATAGGGGATAGGGCATGGTATAGATTAGAGTTAGTTTAGTTTATATAGAGGGCCAAAAAAACCCCCATCTATATAGAGAGGGGGGCCAAAAGAACTAGATATTTGGGCCCCTCCCCCATCTATATAAACTAAACTTGAGACATATATATAGAGAGGGGGCCCCTTCCCCCATTATAGATTTTCTTTGGCCCTCCCCCCCCCTCTCTCTCTCTCTCTCTCTCTCTCTATATATATATATATATATATATATATATATATATATATATATATATATATATATATATATATATATATATATATATATATATGGGGAGCCCCAATATGGAGAGTAGATAAGATCTATATAGGGGGAGGGGGGCCTCTTCCCTATATATAGGATAGGAAACTAACTCAGCTTCACTTCACTTTATATGGTTGGGGGGTTGGGGTTGCCAAAAAAATGATAGATAGTTGGGGGTGGCCCCTCCTCTCTATATAGATTAGATTAGATTAGATTAGATTAGAGTTAGATAGAGATTAGTTTATATAGAGGAGGCGAGGGGGGAGGGGTATTCGCTACGCTTACCCCATATAGAAATGAGGGGGGGGGGGTTGGTAGGCTCCCACAAAACTCTCTAGAGTTATGCTTCGATGCCCCCCTCTGTTTAGATATGGATATATAGGGGAGCTATCCCCATATAGATTCTATCTATCTGGGGTCGTCGCCCCCCTCTGCCAATGCCAATGTTTAGATAGGGATAGGGATAGGGATAGAATATCTAGGGTGTTGACTAGACTATAGATGCCCTCGACATATATATATATATATATATATATATAGATATATAGATATAATTCTATATATCTAGTTGGGTGTATAGAGTTCCCTATACATATAGATATGGCAACCCTTTATAGTGGATAGTATGGATAGATGGCCCCAACCCTCTCCTCTATAGTGATGGCCCCATCTATCTTCTATCTACCCATATATATATAAATGCAGGCAGGTGCCCCCCCTCTATTTAGATAGGGATCTAGGGGTGATGAGAATTGGGGACATCATTCGTATTGCATGTCGAGAATTGGCTCCATACGCCCAACCCTTTGTGCCTTCCTATCTCCATACTTTTGCAGCTCTTAAGCTTACCAGATTTAGACTCACATGATAGACTCTCATCATTAGAGGAGTGAATCCAGAATCCATATTCAGCTTCATTTTGTGGCCCACACATGTGTAGAGTAGATCATTTGGCACCTGTGGCACGAACCAATTTTTGGCCCATTGGCCCTAGTATCATAGGCGACTTAATGACTGTCCCCTAATTACTATACCAACCTGCTATGATAATTCCATAAACACCTAGCAAGGATATTGCAGACAGATGAAGTATACCTATGTCCGAATCTGGCGATACCATACCATGATCAAAAGGTACAATGGCCTGGGCAACCGAATTGAGCATAGATGTCACCACTGGAGCCATTCTAGAGAGAGAGAAATTGGCACTACTTGGTGGAATAGGTTATTTTATACCTGATTTTGAACCATCTACTAGAGGTTGTAACAATTCAAATGATCCAACTACATTGGGACCCTTTCGACGTTGCACAAAAGCCATTACTTTACATTCAGCTAACACTCAGAAGACTACTCTTGGTAGAAGTGGTATGATTATTCCATGGATTTTTGCTAGAATAACAATGTACGTTTCCAATTTCCTATTCACTCTGGGGTGATCATGCATGAAACGATGTCGACCCAAAGAATGGGACCTATTATCGAGGGGTTCTTTAAGCCGGCCCTTTCTCTTCTCTTACTATCCAACAGCCGAGGGCCCCTAGATAGAGTTGGTCTCCTCTCTATATAGAATATAGTCATCTATATATATATATATATATGCCCCTCCCCTCTATATAGAGCTAGGGTCTCTTGACAGACCAGGTTGAGCACTTTCTTTTCTTTCTCTTATTGCTTTCTATTATTACTCGTAGGAGATCATTTAGATTTGGAGCTGGCGACGCCCACTTCAAGCCATTTTATATAAGTGGCACATTCCCCTCTGATGGAGGCCAGCGATGGGATCCATAACTTCTCCATATCAATCGAAGAGAGCATGTCAAGTTCTATAGTGTTGGAGTTCTGGGACTCTAACTCTACATGACTACAACCTCGAATTGCCTATGCATCATGGCTAGAAAAAGTGCCAGCACCTTCACCCAACTCAAGATCTATTCTATGGCTGGCCTCTCATTGAGATCAAGAAGAGGGCACCTAGGGGAAGCACCTTCACCCAACTCAAGATCTATTCTATGGCCGGCCTCTCATTGAGATCAAGAGGAGGGCACCTGGGGGAAATGAGGAAAAAAGAATCGATAGAAGGTTTTGAATGGGCCATGGAAGAGGGGAGGGGATCAACAACAGGGAATGCAGGACAAAAAAAGGAAAGGCCGAATCTAAGAAAGAAGTCCATATGGCGAGAACACAAAACAAAGCCATGGAAAGGGAGAGAGTGATAGCCGCCACTACCACTACCAATAGAGTCTTTCTACTTCTAAGGCATCTGAAAAAAGAGGGATGGACATAATAGAAATAGAATAGTCTATAGGGGGAGAAGAGGGTGTATAGATGAGAAGTGAAGAAGATCAGGCAATCTCGAAAGAATTTGGCTAATTCTACCATTTTATCAATAATCAATAGTTTTTTCCTCTTCCTATATCCATAACTCTCATATAAGTCGTGTGGTAATGGTAAAGACTGTAGAGATACATATTACACTACTAGGGAGAGAGCTATATGGCTTCGGGTGGTCAATTCTTTACTGACGTAAAGCATGGGAGATCGAGGGCCAGATCTATAGATATGGCCCTCTAGAGAGATATGGCATTGGCCATCTCTAATCTATATAGAGGGGAGGGAGGGAGGGCCATGCCATATAGGGCCATATCTATCTATATATCTATCTATCTATTCTATATATAGGGTAGAGTAGATCATTGGCCAAGATTGATTCTATACGTAACATGAGCAGATCATAGATAGAGATAGAGTCTATATTCATTTTCTATGGGGCATTATGGGGGCATTGGCACAGTCTCTATTTTTTTATCCTGGTATAGAGTTTCATTGGCCCCCCTATATATCTTATCCCATATAGATCTATATAGAGGGTAGGGGGGCTCTTTTTTTGGACCCCATAGATAGATTCTAGATTATTAATTAGATTGAGATTTAGCATATTATCTAAGTAATAAAATCGTGAGGTGGCCAGTCAAGTATGAGATCGTCTATCTCAATCTCCCACTCGATTCCCATCGAGCCCCAACTGAGCCTATCTAATCTATATATGGCAAATCTAGATCTAGATCTATCTAGGGGGGCCCTCCCCCCTCTATAGAAACTCTATATGGACATGGATATGGATATGGATATGGGGCTGAGGGCCCCTATCTATAGACGACATTCATTTATGCCCAACATAGTTATGCTCGGGAGAGAGTCTCTGGCATCCGGTCTATATAGTCTCTGGCTTCAATCTGAGAAGAAAGAGTCCATAGTCTATAGGCCATCCTGTCCTTCCTTCTGTCAGAGCTTCTATCTGATCAGAGCATCCAATTGCATATATAGATATGGCCACCACTATCTAGGGGTCGAGCCCAACCCCAACTCTATATAACTATGTCTATGGCTAGGGGGGCCTCTATCCATATGGGTAGCAAATACCCACCCTTTGTTGTGTTGGGGGCATCTAGAGTCTAGTCGACACCCTATATATATAGCTCTCTCTATATGGAGGGGGAGGAGGGCCCTATATATCCCTATCCCTATCCCAAGCCCCCAAGCCCCCAAGCCCTATATATCTAATCTATTCTATTTGGGCCTAGATAGAGTTGGTGGCCTATCCCTATCTATAGTAGATTCGCCCATATAGTTATAGGGGGATAAGATATATATATATATATATATATATATATATATATATATATATATATATATATATATATATATATATATATATATATATATATATGAGGATGGGGGGAGACCCCTTTATATCTATCTCTCTATATGGGGGGTTAGATAGAGTTAGAGGGGCCCTCCCCTCTCTATATATAACTAAAATAAACTAAACTAAACTAAAATAAAATAAACCTATATAAACTAAACTCGAGACATATATATAGAGAGGGGGCCCCTCAACTAACTCTATCTAACTCTAATCCCCATCCCCATCCTATAGAGAGGGAGAGGGAGAGGGAGAGGGAGAGGGAGGGGGGGCCAACTGTCTATTGTTAATCAATCTATATAGAGAGGGGAGGGGGGGCAACACCTCAAGCCCTATATATCCCATCTATATAGAGAGGGGGCCTATCTAATCTATCTATGGCAGATCTAGATCTAGATCTAGATGGGGGGGCCTTAGATAGATATAACCCCCTCCCCCTCTATATAGATATAGATATTGATATTGATATTGATATTGATATGGGATAGATAGGGCTTGGGGGGGCCCTCTCTCTATATATGGTCTAGTTCCCATATATAGAGATAGGGCCCTCTATTATAGCTATAACTATAACTATAACTATAACTAGAGGGACTCTATCTGCCACCCCAATCGAGAGCCTCTCACTCGCATGAGTATTTCACTTGGGCCATATAATTTACAGTCGAGGTCAAGGGGTGAGTGGATATCTAACTATATGGGCGTAGCCTATATAATTCTCTTGGCACTTGATTTATGCTTGCATAAATCGAGGGGCACCTATCTTTGAGAGCTATATCACGGCTGGTTGAGAGCTAAGCTTGCCCATATAGATAAAGGGGCTGGGGGAGAGGGCATCTAGAGTGACTATATATCCCTATCTAAATAGAGGGGGGGTGCCCACCTAGATCTCTATAGATGGGATTCAAGGGACTCAACCCTGAGCGTAGTGAATAATAGATATAGATAGGCCCCCCCTCTCTATATATGGGGAGAGAGAGGGGGGTAGGGTAGGGCTATATATAGATTGGATGGGGGGTGGCTATAGCTAAGGTGGTCAAATAGAATAGATAGTTGTGCATATTCCCCACCAATACATGGTTACCGCTATCCCCAATCCAATCCCCATCTCTATATAGAGAAGAGGGGATCGATCCCCTATATATATGATCGTTGAGTGATTTCCCATAGACATAGTTAGATAGGGGGGCCAATCGCATCAAGAATCAAGAATTAAGAATTAATTTGATCGACACTCTAATCTCTACGAAATGACTACTCTCTACAAAACAAATGATGCGATACTCACTCTTCGAATGATACCCTATCGCTCACACCCCATATAGATAGATAGGGTGTGGTGGGTGGGGGAGTGCCTAGAGTAAAGTCCCTACATCGGGTCGAGGTAGGCAATGTCTATCTATCTATAGTAGGTTGTCGGCCAAAAAAACTATGTGATGACTAGATAGAGATTAGATATAGTTGGCCAAAAAAACTCTATCTATCTGCCCCTATATATCCCTATCTAAATAGAGGGGGGCGATGGCCCCATATAGATATATAGGCTACTCCCACTCTATAGAGAAATGGGGAGGCCATATCTATATAGGGTCCTGATGGCCTATGACCTACTATACTCTATAATTTAGATGGGGCTATTCTCTATGCCAGATTGGTGGGGCAAGGATCTATTGCTCGAGATATATCTATATGGTATGGCAGTCGCCCATATATAGATAGGGGCGGGTGGGGGTGAGGATCTATCACTTGAGATATCTATATATGGCGGTCGCTTGTAGATAGTCTGAAGGCTTCCTAGCACTTGTAAGCGATCGCTTGTAGATAGTCTGAAGGCTTCCTAGCACTTGTAAGGCTTAGTACCACTAGGAAGGATTGGTCCTCGTATGAAGGCTTCTAAGCACCCCTATATAGATATCTAGGCTTCCAAGCACTAGTCTATATTCATACCAGTAGGAAGGCCTCCAAGCACAGCACCCCTATATAGATATCTAGGCTTCCAAGCGAGGGCTTCCAACCCTGAGTTGAGCGACCTATCTATATATGGGAAAAATTGACTGTAGCAAATAATATAGATAGATAGATAGATAGTGCCCCTATATATCTATCCAGTGATAGCCATATATCTATAGGGTGGCATCTATATATCTTATAGATATGGCCCACCCAGGGGTTTTTTGGCCCTCCCCCCTCCCTATATATCTTATCTATCTAGGGGAAAGCTCCCTATATAGATAACTCTCATTGGTAAGCTTACAAGTGAAGATATAGCTTTCGCTGATCCATCGCCTATGGGTTGGTTTATAGGGGAAGGGGTGCCCCATATCCCATATCTCTATAGGCAATAGGGGTCGCCATATATGGATATAAAGGGAGCACTAGAACTAGAACTCTATATGGCCTATATATACCTATGCCCATCTAAATAATTAATAACTATATGCGCGTTATCCTATAGAATTATCTTGGCACTCACCCATATAGATAGATAGGGGCTTGCAACCTATATATCTATCTGGGAGGGGCCCTCTATCTAATCCATTACACTGACCCTAGATATCTATCCGGTCAAGGGCCATAGCTCTATATAGATCTAGCTACCCTCAGCCTCCCCATCCCCATCTATTCAATAAGAAACTAACTGTCAGCCTATCTATACTCAATCCCATATCTTATTCGCTATGAGTATAATATAGATGGGGGTGGGGCCAATTAAACTATATACTGTGGGGCTTAGCCTCCCCTATACTATAGAGAGTTTTAATCCTAATCCCATATAGCCTATCTATCTATCTATCTATCTATCTATTTGGGTGAGCATAACATGAGTGCCTATCTATCTATTTGGCTATCTGGAAACTCTAGACTGTGGGGTTAATTAATTGAATAATTGCTACGAGTACTCTTTAGATGGGGATTGGATAGTATTCGCTACACTCAGGGTAGGCTTCTATTCACTATGAATGGAAGAAGGCATAAGGCATGTTTAGTGTAGTTTTTATTCTATTCGGGCCTACAGAAGGCATCACCCTATATATATAACTATAACTCATCAGATGGATGCCCATGAATTAGTCGTATCACATCTCTATCTATCTATCTATCTATAGGCGACCGCCGGCCTATATATCTATCTGGGAGGCCCTACCCTGGGTGCCAAAATAAATGAACGAAATGAATGCCAGGCCAGATATAATGAATGTCCCTATCTATAAATGGCGAGGTGGATGACCGCCAGCCTATATATCTATCTGGGAGGTGGACAAATAATGTTACTTCAAGATGAGAGTTCAAGATGAATGTTAGTTTGTCCCTATATATAGATCCATAGTATATAGTTTAATTGGCTCTATAGATATAGATATAGATAGAGATATAGATAGAGATAGAGATAGAGATAGAGATAGAGATAGAGATAGAGATAGAGATAGAGATAGAGATAGAGATAGAGATAGAGATAGAGATAAAGATAGAGATAGAGATAGAGATAGAGATAGAGTTTATTGGCATTGGCACCCCATAGATATAGATAGATTATTCAATTATTATCCTTTTAACTTGTTTGAATTCATTAGAGGACTCTGAAGACTTTAGACTCGTTCTCATTCTTTAGAAATGTCATAATCCTTCAACTCTCGATGTCTATCTAGATAGGCCCCATCTATATCTATATCTATATCTATATCTATATCTATCTCACTATCTATATCTATATCTATATCTATATAGATAGCCCAATCCCCCTATATATAGATCCAATCCCCGCCAATTTAGATTCCACTCTATATAGACCCATATAGATAGATAGGCTGGGCACCCAAGCCCCAATTATATATAGGATAATGACCCTATATATCTATCCACCCCCCACCCACATATATTAACCGACCCCTATATATAGATATGGCCCCTCCATCTATATATAGGCTATACACCCAAGCTTTAGACTAGGCACCCTATATAGAAAACTGGCCCTCTACTCCGACATAAGCCTTACACTATACACCTTCTACTGAACACCCCTATATATCTATGGCCTTCAACTCTAACATAAGCTTTAGACTAGGCACCCAATCCCCTGTTTATAGATCCAATCCCCACAGTCTAGCGATAGCCTATATATCTATCTTGGCGTGGCATTGGCCCCCAGATAGATAGGCTAGATGGGATTAATATATAGATAAATGGCCTCACACTAGGAACCCATATAGATTTATAGGGCCCACGGATCTAACCCTATATTTAGATATGGCCTCACACTCACGACTGGATCCCCCTATATATAGATATGGCTCCCGATAGAAGTCTTACACTCTACACCCAAGGCCCAGTTATATATATATAGGTTGATGACTAGATCCCCCCTATATATACCCCATGTCTGCAAGATCATTTCATGCTTGCCAGATAGATAGGGGATATATAGATATAGATATAGATTCACGAGGAGTTTGAGTTAGAATAGTCTTCACTTCAGTTGGGAATGCTAGATAGGTCTATAGGGTGTATTCTATATTCAATATGGTGAGGACCACCCCAATATTCTGTTATTCTATATGGTGAGTGGTGAGTGCCCAATAATAAGAATCCCATAGTTGAGGACTATTGTTATTGTATAGCCACTCTCCATTGATCTAGATAGCGCTCTATGGCATCTCGAATCCCCATTTTTAATACAATAGTTAGGTTGGCCGATCGACTATTCAACCCTATTCTATATGCCCTATCTATCTGGCAACTCATGATAGATGTATTCCTCGACTACATATCGAAGATAGGTTCTCCCGACTGACATCCTCCCATCTATTATATATGTAATACAACATACTATCTCCCTATCTATTTTATGGGGGGTTGGCCCCATATAGATATATAGGTGACCCCCAGAGAATATCTATTCAAGCATCCCTATCTATGCCCCCTCTCCTATCAAGCTTGACCCTATCTCTATTTTAGGCCCAATCTAGATTCTATATGCCCTACCCCATATATAGATGGAGTAGCCCCTATATATCTATCCATGGGTCCCTCTATCCCCATAAATAGAGAGGGGGGGTTGAGTTTAGCCCATATAAATTTCTCCCTGAGCTTCAAGATAGTTAGATGAGGGGCTACTCCATCTATACAGTTTTTCTGGCTAATTCTATGAATAGATCAGGAAGCACCAGATAGATATATAGGGCCCCCCTCTCTATATATGAGTCTAATCTATAGATCTAGATAGTCTATGCCCTATCTATAGATAGAGTATAGCCCTATCTATAATAATTAGTAATGCCCTATCTATCTGGGATTGAAGGCCTATCTATCTAGATGGGTGTTGGGCCTATCTATAAAGTGACTCTACTGACTGGGCACTAACCGAAAGAAGTCAGTCGGGGATGCCCAGATAGATAGATAGATAGATAGATAGGCTCTCTATCTGGCAGAGAATCTCTATATCGAGTTGGGTTGTCACTGACTGAATAACTTAATCCAATAGTTTTAATCTATAGGGCATTGGGCCCTATCTATATGGTGACCGGAGCCCCCAGATCCCTATATAGATTTCTATTCTTGTGACTGGATCCTACTCTACCAGATTGGTGACCGGCCTCTATCTAATCTATAGATGGGCAGGTGACCAGACTGGTGACCAGATCCTACTCTATCGAATTGGTGACCGGCCCCTATCTAATCTGACCTGACCGAATTAGAAATCTATAGGGCATCGGGCCCTATCTATATGGTGATCGGAGCCCCTATCTATAGGGTGACCGGATATCTGGTGATTGGATATTTGGTGATGGTGACCAGATCATACTCTACTCTACTAGATTGGAGTAAAACACACCAAATTGATTACCATACCCATACCAACCTATCTCTATCTAGATTCGAATAGCTGCACCACATACACCCATCGATATAGATATAGATATAGATATAGATATAAATAGTGAGATAGATATAGATATAGATAGTGAGATAGATATAGATAGTGATATAGATATAGATATAAATAGTGAGATAGATATAGATGATAGATAGTGAGATAGATATAGATAGGGATCTATGGCATCTCCCATCTTCCCTTTCTAGATCTAAGATCTCTATTCAAAATAGGACAAATCGACCATTCAGCATTTATCTCTATCTATATCTGGGGGGCTGGGTGGAACAGAACATGTCAACCCAACCATTCAGCATCTATCTATATCTAGGGGGAATAGGACAGATCGACCATTCAGGCATCTATCTCTATCTGGGGGGTTGGGGGGAACAGATATGATGGGGATCGACTACCTACTTTCTACCTACTTTAGATAGAGATAGAGATAGAGATAGATGGCATTTGATTAAGAACCGACATGACATATATATATATTTATCTAGGGGAAAATACGACTAGCAACTAGACATAGATATGACTAGCCAGATAGATATATAATTACCATACCCATGCCAAAATTAATTATTCACTACGAGTATTAATATTCGCTATGAGATATATAGATGGGGTGGGGTGTGGATATATATAGGGCCCTCAGAATCCCCTAGATATATCTCTATCCCTAGGCTAGATAGATATAGAATTACCATCCCTCCTCATCTACCCAGATCTATCTAGGGCCCTCAGAATCTATGACCATACCTAGGACTAGATAAATGTAGAGGTGACTAGCCCTCCCTATATATAGATATGGCTCCGACCATACCCCAACCAGATAGATCTATATAGGGCCTTCATATCCTCCCCAATGCCTGAATCCATCCCCTAGATAGATATCTAGCCCCTATATATATATATATATATATATATATATATATAGGGGCTATACATATATATATATATATATATATATATATATATATATATATATATATATATATATATATATATATATATATATATATATATATCCCTCTATCTAGTCTTGAATACCCCCGAATCAGTCCCCTAGATAGATATATGGCCCCTATCTATATATCTCCCTATGTCTAGTCTTTTTTCCCTACGCCTAAACACAAATCCAGTCTTAGGGGGCATACCCCCGAATTAGTCCCATAGATAGATATCTGGCCCCTATCTATATATATCTCCTCAGATTGATCTATAGGGCAGTCCAGGGACCCCTATATATATATCTTCCTCTGTCCAGTCTTGAGGGGCATACCCCCGAATCCAATCTTGAGGGGCATACCCCCGAATCAGTCCCCTAGATAGATATTTGGCCAACGCCCTATTTGAATAATCAATCTATATATGGGGTCCAAAAATTCTATCCTGTGCCCCCATCTAACTATCTCAAAGTGGGGATAAATCTATATGGGTTAAACTCAACTCCATGTAGATAGAGGGGGCCGTGGATAGATATATAGGGCCAACGTAAATCATCTATAGGAAGGATAGGCCCTATCTATTATCTGGGATTCTGGGGCCCTATCTATATATGGGGTTGGTACTCGAAAGATAGCCCCATAGATCTATCTGGGTGGCACTCACCCTATATATATGGGTGGCACTCGACTGACTAATTACTAAATAGGTTGGCACTCAATACTCAGCACTTGAGCCCCTATATATATGGGGTTGGCACTCGACACTCTAAGAGATAGCCCCATAGATCTATCTAGGTGGCACTCACCATATATATGGGTGGCACTCTACCCCCTATATATAGATATCTATATGGGGTTGGCACTTGACTGACTGAACCCCTGCCCCCTAGATAGATATAGATTTCAAGAACCCCTGCCTGAACCCCTGCCAGCCCTCCCCTATATATCTATATGTTTCTCAGATCTGAGAACCCCTGCTCCCCAAATAGATATAGATTCTGGGAACCCCTATCCCTCTATCTATATCTATGGCCGATAACCCCTGCCTGAACCCTAACCCCTCTATATATATATATGTGTGTGTGTGTGTGTGTGTGTGTGGCCAAGAACCCCTACCCACTCTCCAGTAACTTCTCATCACCCCAGTCAGAATACAGTAACCCAGACCCTCTATCTATATCTATAATAGAGGGGGAGGGGGAAGGGGTTAGATCTATTTAAGGGGACAGATCTGCCATAGATAGATTAGATAGGCCCCCTTCTCTATATAGATGGGATATATAGGGCTGTGGGCCCTCTCTATATATAGAGTTTAGGATAGATATATAGGGTGTCCCCCTCTCTATACTCTATAGATTAGAGCCCCTCCCCTTTATATCTAAACTCTAAACTTTAAACTAACTCAATCCCCATATAAAGTTTAGTTTGGTTTAGTTTATAAGACAAACC
Organism: Torreya grandis; assembly: GCA_037957365.1. Classification (NCBI taxonomy): domain Eukaryota; kingdom Viridiplantae; phylum Streptophyta; class Pinopsida; order Cupressales; family Taxaceae; genus Torreya; species Torreya grandis. The sequence continues at coordinate 1,912,924 of JARHVA010001759.1, forward strand.
CCATATAGACCAGACCCATTATATTACTTAGATAATAGATGTGCCAATCTATCTATCACTATGGGATGGGACAGTCGACCATGATCTAACCCATTCTAATCTAAATAGAGAGAGAGAAGCCCTATCTCTCTATCTCAATGACTATCTATGAATCCCAACTAAACAGAAAAGTCGGGGGAAGGCCACTATATATAGTTAATCAATCTATCTATCTATATAGATAAAGGGGGGAGGGGGGGAAACCCCCAACCATATAGATGAATTGAGTTAGTTTAAATATAGAGGGGCTCTATCTATTGGGGGGGTCACTCTCTCTATGGGTTGACCCTTCCCATTCTAGATAGATAGATGGATAGATAGATAGTCGACCTAGAATAGAAAGACAGTCGACCATTCTATTCTATTTTATTCTATTTTATTCTATTCTATTCTATTATTAGATTTTATTCTCTAAGTAATATGACTCGACTCACTATCTAATCTAGAGATCAAAGTTTAAGAGTCGACATAAATATGGATCTGATCTCATGTATTACTTATATAATAGAATAGATAGAATGCTAAACTAAACTCATTAAATAGAGTGAGTTAGTTTTCATTTCAAGATCCCTGCCCCATTTATTTTATATGGGTTCACCAGTGAAACCAATGATTCTTTCTACTCCTATCAAATCGAGAACGCGAGAGAGCACCCCTCCCCTATAGATTGATCTATAGGCGCCCCGATCTGATCTGATCTAATCTGATCTCTATAGATGGGGATGGGGATAGGGCCCTATAGATTAGATGGGGCCAAATCCAATATAGGGTCTCTTTTTTTGGCCTCTAGATATATGGGCCCAGACCGCTTAGTATAGTCCCAGATAGATATATAGGGTGAGAGAGCCAACATTCACTAGATCAGTTATAGGGGTGTTTAGAATCTCTAATCAGGCCCCCCCTCTCCCCTCTCCTAGATATATAATATATAGGGGCCCTCTCCCCTCTCCCCTCTTTGTATAGATCTTATCTTATCATGAGCATAGCAAATATGATCTTATCTATATATGGGAGGTTGATGCCTGCCATATCTATGTCCCAACTAAATTCGAGAACACAACACATTGGGAACACATTGGCCTTGTTCGTTGTCTATAGGATAGTGCCCCCAGGCCCAGGTTCTTAGATAGATAGGCTCCTGGTTCACACTGAAAGCTCAGATAAGATCATATTCGCTACACTCAAGATAAGATAAGATATATAGGGAGCCCCCCTCTCTATATAGATTCTAGCCCCTCTCCTCTCCTCTCCTCTCTATTTAAACTCAACTCCCATCTATATATATATATATAGAGAGAGAGAGTCAACTCCCATCTATATATATATATGGTCAACTCAACTTTATGTGGTTGGGGGGTTGGGGGTGGCCCTTCCCCCTCCCCCCTCCCCCCTCTATTATAACTAGAACTAAACTCTATCTAACTCTCCATATATGTATAGAGTCTAGTCTGGTCTAGTCTAGTCTAGTCTAGTCTAGTCTAGTCTAGTCTAGTTTATAAGAGTCTAGTTTAGTCTAGTCTAGTCTAGTCTAGTCTAGTCTAGTCTATATGTCCCTCATCGAGGTTGCCAAATAGATAGGGCATACTCCCCATTTGTCTATCTATCTATTTGGGATGAAGATGATATGCCTATATATCTGTCTGGAATTACCCTCTTCATCTAAGATTGAACCCCTGCCATACCCCAGTTATATATAGAGGATAGTCTAGTCTATGAGTCAACCCCTCACCCCAGATAGATATATAGGTGGCATAGATGGACAAGGAACCCCACTAAGAAAAGGGTGAATCACTGACCCCACTGTAGATCGTATTGCATACATCACCCTATCTAGATCTAGATGGGTGAATCACTGGGGGGAATAAAGATAAACCATTCAAGTGAGTAGAGTAGAGTAGAGTAGAGTAGAGTAGAGTAGAGTAGAGTAGAGTAGAGTAGAGTAGAGTAGAGTAGCCAATGGGTGAATCGATAACCTATATATCCCATATAGATAGATAGGGGGCCCCACTATATACGAGAAGGTTGAGTGAATCACTGGCCAACTAATATCTATATAGGGGGTGAATCGACAGCCTATATATCTATCGAATCCCCACCCCTTATCTATATCTATATGGAATTCTAGATAGATATGGCCCCAGAAGCCCCCTATCTAGATAGTTGATTCACCCCAGAGAGAGTATTCAGGCCAAGTTGAGTGCCAAGAATAGATAGGGCCCTATCTATCTAGATGTCCCCACCGACCATATAGAGATCTGATCTAGGGGTGCCTAGATAGAGTTGGGGATGAACCCCATTGTATAGAGCATAGAGATAAGATAGATAGGGTGGCCTATATATCATAGGCATAGGGGATTCTATATGGCAGATGAACCCCACTGTATATGAGAAGGTTGGGTGAATAACTGAAGCTGGTATAGGTGGGGTTGTAAGGTACTGGCCAACTAATATATAGATAGATATATATAATGGGTGAATTGATAGCCTATATATCCCATATAGATAGATAGATAGATAGATAGATAGATAGGGGGCCCCAATGTATAGGTATAGTCTAGAGCATAGCTTGACAGCCTATATATCTATAGGCCCCCCCTCTCTCTCATTTACATTTAAATCTAAATCTAGATCCCATATCTATATATAGGGCTAAATCTAAATCTATCTATGGGGTGCCAAGAAAATAGAGACCGTGCCAATGAAACTATATACTGTGGGGGGTGGGGGGTCCCCATAGAAATCCATAGTTAATATATACCATGCCCCCCCACCCCATAGATAATATCTATATCAAGCCCCTCCCCTCTCCCCTCTCTATTAAAATAACTCCCATAAGAGATAAGATATGGGGCCAAGGCCCTAGATAGAGTTGGGGGAGCTCTACTCTATAGAGTAGGTGCTCGACCCCCTCTATCTATATGGGCGCATAAATGATGGGCATCATATAGATAGATAAGGACCTCAACCCGACCTCAACCTAACCTCTCTCATTGGGCCCTCAACCTCCTTGACCCCTAGAGAGATATAGCTCGTGAGCCCTATCTATATTAATTCCTATGGATACACAGGCACTGCCTATAGATATAGATAGCTCACAGGCAACTAATCTAGAATCTAGAATCTAGAATCTATATAGAGCTCACCTAATATTCTACCAAATGTCATGGGCAACTCTATATATATGAGGAGCTCACGATCCTACTACCTATAGATACATGAGGGGCCCCTAGATATATAGGCTCTCTCGACACTAGATATAGCTGGGGGAGAGGGACTCGATTGATAGATCGAGGAGGTCGAGGCCTATCTATATATGGGGAGAGAATCACACCGACGGGACCCCAACCCATAGATAGATAGGGGATAGGGTCTCTCTATAGGATATATGCTCTGCTTGATCTATACTATCTATATGCTCTGCTTGATCCATACTATCTAGACTATCTGATCTATATGGTCTGCTCGGGAGGATATATACAGTGGGGCCATCACTATATCTCTAACAAAGTGCCCTATAGATTCTCATTCTCTAACGAAATGCCCTATATATTCTCATTGCTGATGAGTAGCTCACTCGACCCTTATATATGAATGGGGACTAACAAATGCGGCCCTACCCTAAAGATAAGATCTATAGGGAGGCCACCCCCAATAGAGAGAGTCCCTCTATATTTAAACTAACTCAACTTTTATATGGTTTCCCACCCTCAAGATAGAGTTTTTTTGGCCCTCTATATAGATTGATTAACTCTATCTTTGGCCAACCATATAAAGTTAAGTTGAGTTAGTTTAAATATAGAGGGGCTCTCTCTATTGGGGGGCCGCCTCTACTCTAATCTCTAAACAGTAGGGCGTCTAGATAAGATATTCTATAGAGTGCCGAATAGATGAGAAATGCTCCCAACCAGATCCAGATCTATATGGATGGGGGACAGGATGAGTAGATGTGCTTTGATCTATCTGTCTATAGGCTCTATCTATGCAATAAGAGTGGTGTCGATTAGGGACTAAAGACTGAAGACTATAGAGTAGCTTCGACTGGATATAGATTAGATATGTGATATGATATGAGTAGATGCCCCCTGAGAGAGTAGGTAGGGGTAGTGGGTGGGGTTGGCCCAATCCCCAGATAGATATAGAGTCTAAGGCCCCAACTCTATCTAGGGGTGGATGCATATCTCGTCTATAGAGGTAAGAACGGGCCCAGAGACTATATAGACTAGACTAGACTAGACTAGACAAGGGGCATCAAGACTCTACTCTAGCTCATAGAGATAGAGTCCCCTATCTATATAGAGAGGGGCAGGGCATAGCATAGAGTTGAGCCCTCTACTCTATATATGGATGGGACCCTCTAGATATAGTTGGGAGTTTAGATAGAGGGGGGAAGGGGTATTCACTCGATATGAAGAGTCTGAACTAAAGAGTTCCTACTTGATATGAAGAGTGAATATCTAGTCCCAATCTATATATATATAGGGGGCATACCCCCATCTCCAGTCTTGAGTCCCATAGAGGGGCATATGGATTAGATATATATGGTACAGTCTAGTCATTGGTCGAGTGAAGTGAGAGATGTCTAAGTTCATAGCCTACTGTATCGGATCGCCCTATCCCTATATATATAACTCATTAGATGGATATGGATTCTTGGGCATTGAGGCCCCTCTATCTATAGGGGGCTATAGAAAGTCAAGTCTATATGGGTCTCAATTGGGTTTAAAGGCCCTATCCTATATATAGATGGGGGATGGGGACCGATTGGGCCCTCTACTCTATATGGATGGTGACCAAAAGCCTTGGTGGTTATACATGGATAAGGGCCCTATACGACAAGCCCTATATATATGGGGACCAGTCGGGCCCTCACCCTCCCCTCCCCCTCCCCCTCCCCCTCTAGTAGATCTGATCTATAGATGGGGTTGGGGGCGGCTATCTAAGATAGTGGTTAGGTCAACATATATATAGAGAGGGGAGGCACCTATAGATAGATAGGCCCCCCCCTCTCTATATATATGTAGAGTTTTTAGCTATATAGATAGAGTAGGCCATCGGGGCTAAAGTCACTCCCCATATATAGATAGGGTAGATGCTCTTCTCTCTTTTATCTCTCTCACCAATTCTCGAGAGGGAGCCAGATCTATAGATAGGCCCCATCTCCCACTCCCACTGATGTTGATTGTAATGAACTATGATCACATGAATGTAGACCAAATCGATCCCCTATATACCTATCCAATCCCCACCCCCCTGTCTATATCTATATGGAATTCTAGATATAGATGGGAGATAAGATAGGTCACATCTATCTATATCTGAGGGGTCACCCACTCTATCTAGGGGTTTGGGTTGCATGAATGGAATGACCCGAAGCCCCAGTTCTATATATATCACATATGCCTAGATAGATATATAGGGTGATGCATCCATCCAAGAATAGAGAGAACTCTAGAGGCCCAACTAGATCTAGGTGGGTGGATATAGCTAGGTCGGGTGGGTATATTCTAGTTAGAGAGAAAGAGAGATCTATAGAGCGGATCAGCGAATAGAGATATAAATCAACGAATGGATAAATAGATTGCCATATCTATATAGTGGATGGATAGATAGAGAGATCAGCAAATCACCCCCTATATATCTTGATATAGATCAGCAGATAGCCCCCCTCAAGGTCCCTCTCTAGAGTTCCCCACTCTAGAGTCTAGTCGGGCATAGCTCTATAGTCTAGTGTATGCCCCTCACCCCAGAGTGGATTTGCTACTCCATCTATATATATGTCTCGATAGACCCGACCCTATAGAGAGAGGGGGGGCTATGCTTAAGATAAGATTCTATCATATTTGCTACTCCATCTATATATATGGGATAAGAGTCTATCATATTCGCTACTCCATCTATAGAACCTTATCTATCTCTGAAGACTGAATACAGGTTGGTATGAGAGAGACTAGTTATGCCCTATATATGGGGCAGGGTGGTTGGCAAGAGTGCCAAAGAATGAAGATATTCTTAATATTATTAGATGGGATGATTAGAGCTTTATTTTATTAGTCAACCTCAACCTCCATACATATAGATAGGGTCTAATTATGATCAAGTGTTGACTTATTGCCCCATACCCCATATAGAGGACTCTAGTCAGAGTCGCCCCTATATGGAAAGAGGTCTGATCTAACCTATGGACCTAATCAGATATGGAAATGGGAGAGGGTGATAGATTTATATAATGGGGCACTTAGCCCCCCTCTATATATATATCACTCACTCTATATGGGGTGTGGGCCCTGTTTCGGTCAGGTCCCTGTCTATATATATATGGCACAGTCCCCGACCCTATATAAAGCCCCTATTTCTATATTTTATGGCATCACATCTATATGTGTTTGGGAGGATCTATTCTAACTATGTCTATGGGAGCTAGCCCCTATTGATGATCGATATAGGCATGCCCCCACCGACAGCCCTAGATAGATAAGATATATATATAGGGAGGGGGGCTTTAGAGAATATAGAGTGTTATGCTCTAGCTCAGCTCTAGTCGAGAGGCCGAGGGCTCCACTAGATAGGCCCCCACCCTCTAGATGGAGATATATAGCCTATCCCTATAGATATAAAACTATTTCCAGATAGATATGGCGTCGACAGCCTCTATCTATGTTCTACTCGGGAGATCCCATCTATCTATCTATCTATCTATCTATCTTAGTATGTCTACTATCCTCCCCATAGGATCCGAATGACATATAGACTTATAGTGCAAGTTCTACCCCTGCCTATAGAATCGAGAGAGGGAGATATGATAGGATAAGCCCTAGGGGCACCCCCCCTCTCTCTATATATAGGGTCTAGCCTATTAAACTCAATCAACTTCACTTTATATGGTTTCCCCCCCTCCCCCCTCTATATGGATTGATTAACGATAGACAATTTCCCCCCCCTCAAGATAGAGTTAGAGGGGGCCTCTATATAAATAGGTCCCACTAAATCTATATGGTGGCCTCCCCCCCTCCCCCCCTATATAGATTGATTAATGATAGACAGTGCCCCCCCTCCCCGCCTCTATATAAACAGAGTTAGATAGGGTTAGAGGGGGGCCTCTATATAAATAGGGCCCATTAAATCTATATGGTGGCCTCCCCCCCTCCCCCCCTCTATATAGATAGAGTTGGCCTCTATAGAATCTAAATAGAGTTAGATAGAGTTAGAGGGGGGCCTCTACTCTATAGAATCTAAATAGAGTTAGATAGAGTTAGAGGGGGGCCTCTACTCTATAGAATCTAAATAGAGTTAGATAGAGTTAGAGGGGGGCCTCTACTCTATAGAATCTAAATAAAGTAGAGGCCCCCCTCTAACTCTATCTAACTCTATCTTGAGGGAGGGAGGGGGGCATAGCTCTCTAGTCTAGTTTATGCCCCCATCTATATATCTATCTGGTGAGGGGCCCCTATCTATATCTAGAGTTCAAGCAAAGGGGCTGGGAACTCTAGGTTGGTGAGGGGCATAGAATATCTATCTATAGGGGTCCATCTAGTCTATGAATAATCGTTCATGGGATGGTGAGGGGCTAGACCACTATCTATCAGATATAGTTCTCTATAGGGGGGAGGGGAGAGTGGGGCATACCATCAATACAGTATAAGAGATCTATATATGGGGGCACAACTTGTCTATGAGAACCTAGAGTGCCCACATCTATAGATCTCTTCACCCCATACCCTCACCAACCTAGCCCTTCACCCCCTATATATCTATCTAGGACCATCCCAGTGTATCACATATAGAATAGAGTAGAGAAAGGGTCTGGTCCATCTATAAACTCACCCCTCACCAGTCTTGTCTAGTCTAGTCTAGTCTAGTCTATATATAGGGAGGGGAGCCTATATATCCCATATCTATCTAGAATTCCATATAGATATAGACAGTGGGGTGGGGATTGGATAGATATATAGGCTCCCTATCTCCAGATGGATGCCCATATATATATAGAGGGCTACGCCCATAGATTTAGATATCCGCTGACCCCTCACCCCAAATAGAATAGATATATAGGCAACCCTCTATATATCTATCCAATCCCCACCCCCTGTCTATATAGATCTAATTAATAGAGATAGGGGGCCAATCTAGAGAGTAGATCAAATCTATATAGGGGGCCTCTCTATAGGTTCTCTATTGATGGACAACGACATAGATGGACATAGATGGGGATGGGGCATCAACCCCTATATATAAAGAGGAGAAGCAGCCCCCGCTCTCTATATATGGGGAGCCCAATATAGAGAGTTTTTTTGGCTCCCCTTTATATCTAAACTCCCAACTATATCTAGAGGGTCCCATATAGATATATATAGAGGGTCAACTCAACTTAACTTAACTTCACTTTATATGGCTGGGGGTTACCCCCCCTCCCCCCTCTATATAAACAAGGCCCATTAAATCTATATGGTGGCCTCCCCCTCTCTATATAAATAGTGTTTTTTTGGCCTCCCCCCTCTATATAAATAGAGTTTTTTTGGCCTCCCCCCTCCTCCCTCCCCCCCCCTCTATATAGATGGGGATCTGATCTACTCTATATTGGGAGGGGCTAGATAGATATATATATAGGGTGGGGAGTTGGCCCTATCTCTATACGGGATCATGGGTTAAGGTCGATTGAGTGACTCAGCCAACCGCTAACCCAACCATTTAATCTAATCACCTCACCAATCAGAGGAATCTCCTTCCCCAAACTATACTCTATATATAAACTCGAACTCTATATAGAATTAGAATAGAAACTCAGGGACTATCGCCACTCGGCTCTCGATGCAGAACTCCACTCACTATCATCGACACGAAACTAGGAATGCCAAACCGCAAGGAATAGAAATGTGGGATTAGGGAATCCATCATGGAATCAGATATGAATCCCCGCCCAACATCCCAATCTATCTCATCTTGGTGCTCAGCCCCCTTCCTGTTGTTTCTGTCACCCAATAGATCTAAATAGTGGCCATCTCATGAATGTTGGCTTAGAGTCTTACTGTTACTAATGAGTACATTAGAGTAATATGATTTATTAAATTAACGAGTTCACTATCATCATGCTGATGTTGAGCCCCTATCTCCCAAGATATATAGACAAGGGTGGGGAATGAACCAATCCCAAACCAGAGGTGAGAAGAGAATAGGAGATTGATCATTAATCAGAGCCGATCTCACCTCACTGAAGCGGATCGATTCCAGCATTATATAGATAGGGCTCAAGCTCCTATAGGGCTGCCTAACCCAAGATTTCCAAGCATTCTATTATATAGATAGGGGCCCACCCACATATATATATATATATATAGATGGAGTAGCGAATATTTAATAGATACGCGTAGTGAATATTTAATAGATACGCTCACCGATAGGGACTCTATTTCTCTATGGTTCTAAAATGAGTGGAGTAAGGCTAGTAAGATAAGATAAGATGGATGGTTTATTTCTCCTCTCCCCCCTCTCTATTCTAGATGCTCCCCAACTATAGCCCATCTATATAGAGAGGGGGAGCCCTATCTATTCTCGGGATGGTTGGTGTCATCACTCGGAGGAGTCCTATTTCTAGAGTTGTCTGTGATATGATGATCCCACCTTCAAAGGAAGGAGTTCTATATCTATCTAGTCGGTCTTCAGTTTCAGCATGGTCTTCGATATAGATATATAGGCACCCAATTCTAGTCTAGTTTAGTCTGGTCTAGTCAAACCCATCCTTGAATCAGAGAGGGTGTTTTATCTAGATGGGAATATGTCTTGTCACCCCTATTCTTCACACATGCATGAATTAATGAACACTGAAGGGGTGTTGAGGCCCCCAAATTAGTTAAGAAGGAAACCTTTTTGAACCCTATTGGACACTCTGAATGTGTAGCAGTAGGCACTTCTCAGGCCCCTTCCTGACTGATACTACGGGCCCTCTACCATCCATTAAGAGCAGTCTAATGAGCGGGTGCCCCCTCTAGATAGATATGATCCCATCTGAATCACTAAAAATAAATATGAATTGTGATGCACCTTGTGTTGCTCTATCGTTCGAGGGCCCGACTATATATCTAGTTGGGTAGGGGTGAGTGATAGTCTATATACTTTAATTGGCGCTCAACTAATAAGCCCTATCTATACACGGGGGAGTGAGCGATAGTCTATATATATATATATATATATATAAGGCACTCAACTGATAGGCCCTATCTATACATGGGGGAGGGAGAGGGACTCGTTTGATAGGATGAGGAGGGGAGAGGGCCCTTATATATATATGGGGGTCCCCAAATCCTTAATTTGGTTTGGCCAGCACTGGGCCCAGAAAGCGCAACCATGGTCTACTTGGTCCGAACGGTGGCATGACACTCTTTTCCCCGCACCCATTCTGCATGTACTTCACATGCCATTCATTAGCAAATATCCATCTATATGGCTCTCCTCTTATTCATCAATTTTGGATGGACTTCACCGTTATTCCCTAAAAGGAAAAGTCTCACATCGAGATGTCAATTCATTCCCTATCCCTAAGAAGATGGGTAATCCCTCTATCCATCCCTCCTCGACTCAACCTATCACATATGTCGGTTGACGTTGACTATCTAGAGTATGCACTCGACTGGTGCAGCCTCAACATCAAGAACTCTAGTCTAGTCCCCCAATCCCCCAATCATATAAAACTCACTCGATCAGTGCGGTGAATCTCTATTCTATAGTCGGGTACTTAACTTCCACTAGTGGAGTGGATAGTATCTAGTCTAGTCCATTCATGCCCCCCCAATCCCCTCTAGATAGATAAACTGGGTGGTGATCACCTATCTATATGGTTGATGGATGGTTGAGTCGACCAGCTCGCATCATCTCGACAACTGGCGGGGAGCACCTCTGTATACGATTGCACGCTATAACTGGGAATCTTATCACACCTAGGGCCAACTTCGATTTACCAATCCCAAGTTCATCTCATATAGTGTCTCACAGCATTGTGGATGGATATGGTTGGTTCATGATCTATTGCATGCAAGATATGTCGGTTGATCCCACCCAATTCACTGTGTTGCAACTTTTGGTAAGCTACGTGTCTGGTGCATGGATGTAGAACTGCCACTCCAGGCAACCTTCTAGCCGCCCAATGACCTATAATGCTAGTCACTACTCCCATCAAGGATGGTAAGTGAGCCCCAAAACTCAGAGCACCAGAGGACGAATAGAACTTGCTATGAATGCTAACTAATGGGGGTATTCGTACATATGGGGACATAGTGATGGAAGATGGAATAGCCGAAATAGGATTTGTCCTAGTTGGAGCACCTAGATCCGCTATATATTTGACACGAGTTCACCATAATGCTAGGAATATGGCGGATGCACCTATCATCATTGGTACATGGATGAAGGTACCAATTAGTAGTGATTGAATTCCTCCTATGGTTCCACATGAAAAATTGGTACAAATATAACCCACATGTCCAATCAGACTATGAGCTAAAGGTCTTTTGACTTTCATCTGGGCCATGGCAGCTAGTGCTCCTGGGATCATGGGAGCAATGTTATGGGGGAAGAAGATTTGATGTGATGTAGTTCCATAGAAACTATGGATAGAAACACGTAACATATTTGTAGGAATAGAAATTTTGGGTGTGATAGAGAAGAATGATGCAACCAAGGTGGGTGAACCCTCATGGATATCAGGTGCCCACATATAGAGGGTTGAGAGAGATATGGAGTCTGAGGGGGGGCCATCACTACCTTCTCTTCTAGATCTTGAATTCATTTAGTTCATAGAAGTGCCACATGAGGGAGAATGAGGACTATAGATAGTCATCACCTACGAGAAAAGTGCTCCTTGGACCGAACGTGAAAGTTTTTCCCATCATACGGCTTTGGTTCTCTACTCTCAACTCAGATTAGATATCCAAAAGTGCCAGGTCCACTTTAGTTTCACTCGTGGATCCGTAGTAGATGCATGCTCTCATTATGGTTAGACCCCTTTATGTTGTTGCCAGTGCTTTCTCGGGCCAAAAAGAGTGGGGATTCTTCCCTATTGTAGAGAGAAATAAAGCTCACAGTGTTATCGCTCACTGCAGCCCCCCTCCCCCCTCTATATAGACTCTCTATCCCTATCCCTATCCATATCCATATCCCTATCCTTATCCCTATCCCTATCCCTATCCCTATCTAAACAGAGGGGGGCAACGGCCCTATCCTATCTGTCTACGGCACTTGACCGATAGGTTGAGCCTAGATAGTTTCCCCCCTCTGCCAATGCCAATGCTAATGCCAATGTTTAGATAGGGATGGGGATCAGATCTATAGGGGAGGGCCCCTCAAGCCCTATATATCTATTCTATCTGGGCCTATATAATCTATCTATGGTAGATCTAGATCTATCTAGGCAGGGGCCTTAGATAGATCTAACCCCCTCCCCCTCCCCCTCCCCCTCTATATAGATATAGATATAGATATTGATATTGATATTGATATGGGATAGATAGGGCTAGGGGGGCTCTCTATATATAGATTCTAGCCCATTCAATCCACTTTATAGGGTTGGGGGTGGCTCCAAATATCTAGCCCATGAAATCTATAGGGTGGCCAAGCCCTATCTATCTGGGTTAGATCAGATCTATATAGGGGGGAGGGGGGGCCCAAGATAGGGTTTTTTTGGCAACCCCCCAACCCCAAATATCTAATATATCCCATTCAATCCCATATATCTATATAGAGGCACTTCACTTAACCTGGTTGGGGGTTGCCAAAAAAACTCTATACAGTTGCCCCCCCTCCCCCCTCTATATAGATTGATTAACTCTATCCCATATATATAGAGAGAGGGGCCACTGTCTATAGTTTTTTGGCAACCCCCAACCATATAAAGTGCCTCTCTATCTATATAAATGGGGAGTTTAATGGGCTCTATCTCTATCTATTGGGGATGGCCCCCCTCTCTCTATAGATTAGGGTTAGATAGAGTTAGAGGGGCCCCCTCTCTATATATATGTCTCGAGTTAGTTGAGGGGCCCTCCCCTCCCCCTCTATATAAACTAAACTAAACTAAACTAAACTAAACTAAACTCTATATGGGAGTTCCCTCTATATATTAGTTTCTATGGGACCCTCTATACATACACACACACACACACACACACACACACACACACACACACACACACACACACACACACACACACACACACACACACACACACACACACATATATATATATGGGAGTTTAGATATAAAGGGGAGGGGCTCCCCATAGACATAGTTATAGAGAGGGGGCCAAAAGAACTAGATATTTGGCAACCCCCAACCCCTCTCTATATATGGGGATTGAGTTGAGTTTCCTATCTATAGAGAGGGGAGAGGGAGAGGGACTCCCCATATATAGAGAGAGGGGGGGGAGTTTTCATAGATAAGGGACCTTGGCTATCTAATCTATATGGGGGCTAAGCACCCCATATATAGAGAGGGAAACCAAACTATCGCTCACACCTCTAACAGCTAAGGTGTGAGCGATAGCGAACCACTCTCCTGATAGGGAGAGTAGATCTATCTGGTGAGGGGTGAGTGCAACATATAGCCCTCTCCTCTCCTCTCCTCTCCTCTCCTCTAATTAGATAGGGATAGGGATAGGGGCACTCCCAGATAGATGGGCTCCCTATCTATTCTATCTGGGTGAGGGGTGAGCGGAGCATAACATAGTGAACCACTCAATTTCTATTTGCAAAAAGTGAGGGCCCCTATCTAGATCCCTATCTAAATAGAGGGGGGCAATAGCCCTATCTATATAATGGGGGAGAGCGCTCGACCGGCACTGGGCTCAACCAATATATGGGGATGGGGAGAGGGCCTTTCCCTTTACTTTAGGGAATTTATGCACTCAATCGATAGATCGAGACATTCCCCCACCCCTACCCTACACCACCCCTGTCTATATATCTTATATCTTATCCTTAGACATAGTTGGGTGAATACCATTCTCCCCTCTAGATAGATAGATAGATAGTGATAGTCGGGGGCCAATCTAGAGTTCTCTATATAAGATATATAGGGGGTGCCAATGAAACTATAGACCGGGCCACCCCTACCCCATCTATATATCCCCTTAGAACTATATGGGCGAAGACTATTCTCCCCTCTATATAGAGAGTTGGGGGCCAATCTAGAGTTCTCTATATAAGATATATATGGGGTGCTAATGAAACTATAGACCGGGCTGTGCCGTCTATAGTGGATAGATAGATATATGGGGCATCTTTTCCCCCATATAGATATCTTATATCTTATCCCTAGACATAGACATATATATATATATATATATATATATATATATATATATATATGGGGTGGGGTGGCGAATACTAATCTCTTATTGGTCTATTGGGCCGACTCTGGCTATATAGAGTCCCCCTTGGGGGGGTAAGAGATAGATCTATATAATAGATCCCATATATAGAGAGGCCCCGCCCACAACTAATAGATGGTATTGGGGTTAAGGCCCCTCTCTATAGGGCAGATAGGGCCTCGCCCCTATATATCTATTTGTGCCTCCCCCGATGGCCTACTCTATCAAGAAATTGGCCAATGGTATCAGTATTATAGACTTTAGACTAGGCACTCGACCGACCCCTATCTCTATTTGGCATGCATTTCTCTTATCTATATGGTGACCCCCTATCTATATCTGGGGCATCTATAGTCGGCAGTCGACACTCCCCCACCCCTATATACATAGGCCAACAGGAGAGAATTCTATACGTAGGGGACTGCCCACATCCTGCATCTGTCTATCCTGTCCCTGTCCCTATCCCTATCTAGATAGATGGGGAGAAAAATAACTCTCTATAGGGCCAACTCAAAGTCGAGGAGGGGGAGAGAGGGCCCTTATCTATGAAAACCCCCACTCTATCTATATGGCGATAGCCTATATATCTATCTGGGGGGCATGAAGTGATGGCTGCTGGTACTAAAGGTCCTTAGACTTCCAATCAGGGTTTTCTTCTAGAGAATCTAGTTGTTCACCATTGGATCTCACTGATATAGCCCCCTATGGTTTCTGTTATCAAGATATCCTTTTTCCCATTATTCCCAGAGAGTTGTTGGGTGATCAGCTCCCATGCTGAGTCACTTTCGAATATGAACCTTGTCGCTCTTTCCTCATCGACGGGTAGGAGGTACACTAGATCAGATTCACAATATTAGTGTTGTGTTGTGCTATGATAGTGCAAGCTAGTGTTAGTGCAAGAGCGTGCATTCACCGTAGCATTCCAATGTTACGTTCGCACTTCACTGGGTGGACAGTTGACCAGGAGAGAACTTCGATTTATAGTGCTTATCTTGTGTGACAACACTATGGAGTGAGTAGCTCTTCTGGGTGGGTAGCTACAGAGAAAGGCATGTAACATGTTATGGTTTCAATGCCCTTATGAGGTAGTGATGAGTTGCGCTCTCCTCTCCCTATCAGTCAAGAGCATAAATGCCCTCGATCTATCGAGTGCCCCTCTAATAGAGAGTTTTTTTTACCGAGAGAGTAGGGGCCCCCTCTATATATAGAAAAATTGATGGGCTTCACTATCGAGAAACTCTATCTATAGTGGATAGGCTAACCTAATTCTCCCATATAGAAAAATAGAGGGGGGGCCGAGAGGCTGAGCCCTATCTATCCCATATCTAGTTTAGTTAGAGGGGGCAAGGGGTGAGCCCCTCTAACTATAGATGGGATCCATCTGGGATGGATAGCCCTATCCTCATCCTCTAATATATAGGGATAGGGATAGGGATAGGCCCCTCCCCCAAGCCCTATCTATCTGGGCCCTATCTATAGGGTGGCCCTCTATATATAACTTAAACTCTATCTAACTAGAATCCCCATCCCCATCCCATCTATATAGAGAGGGAGAGGGAGAGGGAGAGGGAGAGGGAGAGGGAGAGGGGGGATAGGGAGCCTATATATCTATCCAATCCCCACCCACTTAAATTCTAGATATAGATGGGAATAGATATATAGGCTTCTCTAGACTTTCTATGGGGTGAATGTAGCAAATACCCCTCAAGCCCTATACATCCCATCTATATAGAGAGGGGGCCTATCTAATCTATCTATGGCAGATCTAGATCTATCTAGGCCACCATATATATTTTAATGGGCTCCCCATATATATAGAGAGGGGGGGCCTCTCTATATATAGAGTCTAGCCCATTAAATCAACTGCACTTCACTTTATATGGTTGGGGGTTGCCCCCCCTCCCCCCCCCTCAATATAGATTGACTAACTATATATAGTTGGGGGTGGCCCTCTATATATATATAGAAACTAAATCTAATATAGACTATTTGGGAGGCCCCCCGCTCTATTCTATATTGGATGGCTCGGCCTCTCCATCGGCCAAGTGCCTAATGGAATCTATAGTGGAGGCCATCGGCCCTATCTCATCTATCTATGGGGGTGTCGAGTGTGACTATAGATAGTTGTCGAGCCCATAAATGTCCTATCCTCTCAGAGAGTTGGTTTCATCGATTAGTTGTAATCTATCGACCACCCATAGGTAGTTGTCCTACAGCCACCCAAAAGGGAACTGCAGTGATCTTAGATGAAGATCCTATAGTGATGAATAGAATCCCCACAAAAATACCACCGAATCGATCACCGAAAAAATTCATTTCATATCCAGTCAAAATCTTAGCTAATTGATTGAAGTGGGTCACTCTAGTGGACCCATAGATCATGGAACAAATGGGGTAGGCCACCACACTATGCCATAGACGTGAACCCCCCCTGTAATCATACATGTGACTCTCACTACATACGGCTCGCACAGAGACTCTAAAACACTTCCTTCACCGGGCCATATGCCATCTAAGGGGCCCTCTCCTAGCTATCAGCTATATATTCTATAGTAGGCTGTCAGGAGAGAGAACAACATCTATATAGATAGGGGACCTGCCTATATCTATAGGGGCGATTGACGCACCATAGTGGGATGGCCCCCACTGTATAGAGATAGAGATAAAGTCTAGATTCAATTTAGATATGGGGTGGGGGGCATTAGCATTGGGTCTAGATTCAGTTTAGATATGGGGTGGGGGGCATTAGAATTGAGTTTAGATCTTATCTATGGGGTGGGGGGCACAGTCTATAGTTTAATTGGAAGATATAGAGATAGAGATAGAGTTTCATTGGCACTGTATAGAGATAGAGATAGAGATAGAGTTTCATTAGCATTGGCACTGTATAGAGATAGAGATAGAGATAGAGTTTCATTAGCATTGGCACTGTATAGAGATAGAGATAGAGTTTCATTGGCACTATCTAATTTTAGTCTCTAGTTGGCACGGTATAGATTAGAGTTAGTTTAATTTATATAGAGGGCCAAAGAAACTCCCCATCTATATAGAGGGGGGCCAAAAAAACTCTATCTTGGGGGGGAGGGGCACAGTCTAGATTCACTATGATAGATAGATAGTGGATTCACCCCCAGCCTCCCCCCCCACCTTTCAATTTAGAGGGGATCTAGGGATAGGGGGATAATGAGAGTGGGGGCACAGTCTAGATTCACTATGATAGATAGAGATAGAGGGGGGTGGCAAGATAGAGATAGATTTTATTGGCATAGTCTATATTAGAGTTAGTTTAGTTTAGTTTAGTTTAGTTTATTTTAGTTTAGTTTAGTTTAGTTTAGTTTAGTTTATATAGAGGGCCACCCTATAGATAGGCCCCCCCTCTATATATATATGGGATAGATAGGGCTTGGGGGGAGGCCACCCCCAATAGATAGGATTTTTTTGGCCAACCATCTAAAGTGCCTCTATATATAGATGGGAGTTAGTTTCCTATATATAGAGAGGGCCAAAAAAACTCTCTCTATTGGGGCTAGTCTCTACTCTATATAGAGAGAGGGCCAAAGAAACCCAGATAGATATATAGGGCTTGAGGGGTATTCGCTATGCTCACCCCCACAGTATATAGATAGAGTCTACCATTCAGTTTAGATATGGGGTGGGGGGCATTGTCATGGTCTATATTAGAGTTAGTTTCTACACAGGGCCCCAAGATAGATTTTCTTTGGCCCCCCTCTATATAAACTCTATCTAACTCTAATCTATATAGAGAAGAGATCCCCAACCATATAAAGTTAAGTTAGTTTCCTATATATAGAGAGGGGCTCCCCATATATATAGAGAGAGGGTGCCACCCCCAACTATCTATCACTCTAATCTAATCCCATCCCATCCCATCCCATCCCATCTATATAGAGAGGGGAGAGGTGAGAGGGCCACCATAGAAATAGAAGTTTAATGGGCTAGATTAGATATTTGGCCCCCTATATCTATCTGGGAGAGGGCCACCATAGAAATAGAAGTTTAATGGGCTAGATTAGATATTTGGGGAGAGGGGGGCCACTGTCTATCATTTTTTTGGCAACCCCTCTACTCTCTATATAGATGGGAGTTAAGTTAATCTATATATATATATGGGGTATATGGGGATTGAGTTAGTTTCCTATATATGGAGAGGGCCATAAAAAATCTCTATTGGGGCTAAAATCCCCATCCCCATTCTATAGAGAGGGAGAGGCCCCCCCCATCTCTATATATATGGGGAGCCCATTAAACTCTATATGGTGGACCCCCCTAGATAGATCTAGATCTGCCATAGATAGATTAGATAGGCCCCCTCTCTATATAGATGGGATATATAGGGCTTGAGGGGTATTCGCTACGCTCAACCCCCTCCCCCTCTAGAACTTAAATATAGATTATTAATTAGATTGATTCTATATAATGAATTAGATCTATATAGACAGGGGGTGCCAATTAACTACTATACCGTGAATCTATCTATAGGGGATTGAGTCTAGATAGGGGATGGATCACCCTGACGTCTACTATACCATATTGGTGATAGTGATGGTGATGTTGTACCAAATAGAGGTACAGTGATGGTGATGCCATACTCTATTGGTTGGCTATATCGGTGATGCTACAGTGATGGTGATGCCATACCATACTATATACGTAACATGATGCATGATGGTGGTGTAATCATGAGCGCATGTCCTCAACCCACCAAGTGTTCCTGGCTCACAATGAAGGTGAGCAACCACCTCTACCTATCTATCTACCTCTTCAAACACAATATCTTGAGTACCGATGATGGTGACCACATCTAATGGCATGTGATGTTTGGACATAGAATCAGGTCCTTATGAATGGGCAAAGCCAGGTGCTCTTGTTCTATGATGATAGGGATGATTGCTCCCATTACTGACTAAAAACACACCAAATTCTCCTTTAGGTGCTTCGACTACGGTATAGGTAGAAGAAGCTGGTATGGAAAAACCCTCTGTATAGAGTTTGAAATGGTGGATTGAGGATTCCATGGAGAGTTTCATTTGGCATCGTGATGGGGGACATAACTTATGATCATCGGCTTTCACCATGCCACCAGACATTTAATTAGGACATTGCACAATGATTCTCAGACTCTGTTGCATCTCTTCGATGCAGATACAGTAGTGATCATAGCAATCTCCCCTAGTACCCACTGGTAAGTCAAAATCCAATTGGTTATGGGCATCATAAGGTGCTGCTTTTCTCAAATCCTAGCATACTCTCGAACCTCTTGGCATTACACCACTAAATCCCCATTCCTTGGCCTACTGTGTAGTGACATTACCAATATCCACTAATCATTGTTTTTGAATATGGTTACCAGTTAACATCTCTTCTAATTCATCAATATGGGAAATGAATTGTCGTGTAAAATCATAAATATCTTAGCATAAGCCAAGAGGTAGATCTTGTGCCACTCCACCTGGTCCTATGTAACTAGCATGCATCCTAGCTCCCGAGACTCTCTCATAGAATTCTAACAATTTCTCCCACTCCTCAAAAGCCCACAAGAACGGGGTTAATGCTCCCACATCCATAACATGAGTGGTTGGAGCAAGTAAATGATTCAAAATTTGAGTGATTTCATGAAATGACACTCATATATATTGAGCCTGTAATGGTACCTCGCAATTCAAAGGTTTCTCTACGACTGAAGAATGAGCATGTTCCTAGGCCATCATAGGAATATGAATAGGGTCAATGACAGAATCGCCAGGCAAATCTGAAGCAAAGGCCATTTCCATTTATCTCAACCCCTATCTATGGCGATCGGGAGATTCATGCACTCGACCAGTGGGTTGACTATCCAGTCGACTATCCATTCTTCCTGTATCCCCCTCAAGCCCTATATATCCGATCTATATAGAGAGGGGGCCTATCTAATCTATATATGGCAGATCTAGATCTAGATCTAGATCTATATAGTGGGGGGCCTTAGATAGATCTAACCCCCTACCCCTCCCCCTCCCCCTCTATAGAGATATTGATATTGATATTGATATTGATATTGATATTGATATTGATATGGATAGATAGGGCTTGGGGGGGGGAGGGGGCTCTCTATATATATGGGGAGTTAGATAGAGTTTATATAGAAGGGGCCAAAGAAACTCTATCTTGGGCCCCCTCTCTATATATATGTCTCAAGTTAGAGGGGCCCTCCAATATATTGTTGAGTTTAAATATAGAGGTAGAGGTAGAGGTAGAGGTAGAGGTAGAGGGCCCAAAGCTATATCTAGTAGGGTAGGGTAGGGGTAGGGTAGGCCGTCGGGGCCTCTCTCCCACCACTGTCTAGGGGGAGGCCTCCCCCAATAGAGTGGGGAGGCCATCGGGGCCTCTCTCCCACCACTATTTAGGGGCGACCCCCCCGCCCCACCTCTATATACTATCCAGCTATATATAGAGTAGGCCAAGGCCATCAGCCCCCCCACCCCCTATCTATCTTATGTAGAGAGCTCTATATTGTCTTGTCCCTCGATCTCTCACCAGGGCCGACTAGACTCTAGATAGTCCCCCCCAAATAGTTATATAGGCAGTCGAGTCCCCAACCTTCGGACCGTCATATAGATTCACATGCACAAGTGCTCTCTGAACCGTGTAATAAGGTCACCCATAACATGGCTCTCCCACTTGATGGATCCCCCATCTATTAAATTCAAGTCTATTACTTATATGAGATTTGAGATTGGGTTCACTTCTCTCCTAGGTGAGTGATGACTTAGTCTTCTTCAAAACAATAAAGAGGAGATCTTAGAAGCCCTATCTCTATATGATATGGGGATTCTATACATAGGGTACCGCCTGCTCGCCAACCCCCCCTTTCTCTATATGGGAGTTAGGGCCCATGCCATCACTATAGAGGGGGGCCATCTCTCTATATAGAGGGTAGAGGCCCCCCTAGAGAGTGGTGATATATATATATATATATATATATATATATATATATATATATATATATATATATATATATATATATATGTCGAGGGAAGCTATAGAATCTAATATAGAGTCAGATATCTATATATAGGGGCACCCCTATCTATATAGATTAGATGGCGCCCCTATATATAGATATCTATTGGGAGGGGGGAGGGCTAGCTATATAGATATATAGAGTCGGGGTGAGCGATAGCGAACCTGACTCTATCTAGGGGGACCCACGAGAGAGGGCCCCTATCCCCTAAATAGTGGTGGGCTAGGGGCAGGCATTTTTTCTCTTGCTCTCTCCCACCCCCATATATATATAGATGGAGTAGTGAATAATAGACATCTACATATCTGGCTATCCTATTTGGGGGGCGGCTATAAGGTGCTCGACCTCCATCTATATAGATATATGGCTTTAGGTAGGTCGAGGACCGACACCCTATCTATCTATGGGGCATTTATGCTCCCCCCTCTATATCTATATCACTATCTATATCTATATCTATATCACTATCTATATCACTATTTATATCTATATCTATATATAAGCACTCACCCACCCCAAATTCTCTATATGGGATAGAGGATAGAGGGCCCATCTCCATCTATATAGAAGGGGGAAGGGGGAGGGTTGGGGTCAAGGCCATATATGGGTAGGGCCCCAATGAGATGGCCCCAGATAGATATATAGGCTCCACTATATAGCTTCTATATTCTATATAGATATATATATATATATATATATATATATATATATATATAGCTTATATAGCTGGGCCCCCCTTAAGATAGAGTTTCTTTGGCCCTCTCTATACTATCTATATGGGGAGTTAGATAGATTTTAGTTTAGTTTAGTTTAGCTTAGTTTATATAGAGGGAGGGAGGGGGGGAGGGCCACCCTATAGAGTTTAACGGGCTCCCCATATATATATAGAGAGAAGGGGGGCCAAAAAAACCCTATCTTGGGGCCCTCCCCCCTCTATATATATGGGGAGTTAGATAGAGTTTATATAGAAGGGGGGGAGGGGCCCTCTAGATATAACTAGAACTATATCTATCCCTATCTAAACATTGGTAGAGGGGGGCAACGAAGCATAACTAAACTATAGAGAGTTCTTTGGGAGCCCACCAAATAAGACACCACTCAGCCAGTGGGACTCTCTAGAGTTCCCTTATATAGAGAGTGCTCGGGAGGCCGAGCCATATAGAGTCTAAATAGGCAGGCCCTCGCACTACTAGGCCAAGCCCCACCCATATATAGATTAGATAGGCCCTCAATTTCTGCCTATATACCCCATATATATAGAGGGGGTCCCCTATCCATCTATATACCCCTATCTATCTATCTATCTATCTATCTATCTAACTATATACATACTATGCGAGACATATATAGATAGCGGTATATAGATGGATAGGGGCCCCCTCTATATATGGGATAGATAGGGGAGCCTATATATCTATCTGGGAGTGGTTCACTAATGCCCCCTCCCCCTCTAGAACTATGTCTATGGGATATGGGTTAGATAGGGGTATATAGATGGATAGGGCCCCCCTCTTTATATATATATGGGATCTATAGGGAGCCCTCTATATAGACTGGGAGTGCCAAGATAATTCCCATCTATATATAGAGGGGCTACACTCCATAATTAAGATAGGGGTATATAGATGGATAGGGGCCCCCTCTCTCTATATATAGATGGGATATATCAAGGCCCTATCTATATAGATATGGACAATATATCTAATCTATCCTATCTGGGAGTGCAATTATCTATATCCAGATGGATGCCCATATCTCATAGACATAGTTATAGAGGGGGAGGGGGAGGGGGTGAGACAAGACCATATAGAGTTATTAATTAGATAGGCCCTCCCAGATAGATAGAGGGGGGGGGCCTAGATAGATAGATATGGGCAGCCCCCCTCTATCTATCTGGGAGTGCCCCTATCTATCTAACTATATACATACTACGCCCCCTCCCCCTTTAACTAGATGGGATATGGGTTAGATAGGGATCTATAGATAGATAGGGGCCCCCTCTAGATATATATGGATGCCCCTCTAGATCTAAAGTCAGTGCTTTGATACCAATTGTTAGGATCCTACTCCTTAAGAGTATAATTGATTACCTTTGTATAATCAACTAAACATGGAATTAACCAGAAGTAATATGTAACTAGAATTCAGAAACAACACAAAATATTAGAGACAATACAATCTTGTATTAACAATCTTCCAAAAGGAAATACAATGAATAAATCACACTCTTCCCACACCTCTTGGGTGTACAGTAATTCTCCCTCAAGAGTTCTCTCTCTCAACCAATTACAACCATAACTCAAACACAGAGTTGTTCCCTCTACTAGTCAGTAACAATACTGCCAATCCACCAAGTACTCAATGTACTCCAAGTAGATCTCCTTTGATCTTGCACACCTAAAAATCAACTGATCTTACTTACCATGTAGATCTCCCTTGATCTTGCTACTTGAAGATCAACTGACCTTACAATTGGAAGAACCCTTGTCCTTGTTCTTGACAAGTCCTTTTGATCCTTCACACTTACAATACAACCCCATGGGTCTCTTAAATATATTTCATACAAACAATAATTAGACATCCCAATTACAATAATTAGAAATGCAGACTCAAGACTAAAATTATTCTTTTACATGCAAACTAACTATTCATATAAAATTAGACTAGTTCTGGAAATGCATGCAAATTCACACACACATAGGTTGCCGATGTCGGTTCCTATCTGACTGATGTCAACCGACCCCTAACCAATGTCAGTTACTGCATATACTAAATATTACTGACATCAGTTGATCAGACTGATGTCTATTGCTCTGACACTTAGCAATCTCTTCCATTTGCATCAGTGAAGCTTTTAGCTCCATAACTTAATAGGGGAACCTATAAACAACCATGTTAAAGCCATTCGACATTTTACCTTGTTAAAATCTTCAAGCGATAAACAAACCAAAAAATTAGAGTCAAGGTCAAACTTAGTATGAAAGTATACTAAACAGAGATACAAACAAGATTTCCAAGTAGAGGTAGATAAGTGCATAGCAAGTATAAAAGTGGGTTAAGGCCATTGTTAGTAAAAGTTATTACAGGTTGTCAGATTCTGCTATTATTGAACTATAAATCTTGAGGGTCAAGGTAAGTTAAAGACCACCATGTATTCATTTGGAAATGTGGGATGGTTGAGGGTTAACTTTCAAGCACCTCAGTGGGTAATGCAGCCAAAGAGAAAAGCAAAAAAACCTGAAAAACTATGAACCATAACTAAAGATAAAGAGGTAGGTGAAGAGTGGTTCCCTATAAGAAAGGAGCCTTTGGAAAATCTATGAGAGACACTAAGGCAAGAGTAGCATGCAATATTTTAGATCAAGAGCATGGAAGAAGACAAAATGGTGAAAAAAGGAAAGTAGGCATAGGCCTCCTCATCACATACTGCTCCACCATCTTCTCCTCCAACCATTTACATTGAAGAGATGCAATACCCAAAGTTAGTTTTGCACACTAAGAACTGGGTTTCTAAGGTAGAAAATATGAATATTTTTTTTTAAACCATCATCAATTAGGGAATGAAGTTTAGTTACAAAATTATTATCAGGTTTGGACCACCAACACACAAAACTAGGTGGTTTATGACTTGACTATCAAAAACTAGCTAGACAAAGTTGGTCTCTTCCAAGTTTTCAAACTGCCATACTTTGGAAAGCCTAATAGGGTAGTTCAATTCCTCCTCTCATGCATTCATGAGGATTATATCCACTTCATAGGGTGGAACATGAAGATCAATGCATAAAGGGTAATCAAGGTCACATGACTCCAATGCACTAGAGTTAATGTACTAGATGACTTGACAGACATAGAGGAAATCTAGTAGACTACCACCACACTTATGTATCAAAAATAGGGACATGCAATGCATATCACAAACCTATAGGATCTTACTTTAAGAGTAGTAATGCAAATCATTTCCACTAAGATTGGAGGGACTGATAGATGGAAGGAAGTAGATATGGCCCACCTACACATATCAAACCAAGTAGTATAGGGAGTATAGTACAACTGGGCACTATACTTTACCTAGAGGATAATCAAAGATATAGAGAAGTTACATATAACACCTAAGTTCTAGTTTCCTTGGGGCATAATTTTGTTATTGATGTTGTTTGATGAAATCAGTGTGCCCAATTATATCATAGGATCCTTGAAGTGGGTGTATCCTACCACTAACAAATTCCCCATCGAATGCTACAAAGCCATTACTTTCCCTCACCACATCACTCCAACATATAAGTTGAAGATGAGACATTAGTTTGATGGAATGAAGGCAACCTTTGGATATGAATGGGCCCTCTAGAACAAAGGATGAAATAGAATTCATTATGAAGCAACATTTCTCCATAGCATGGAACCACATGATTCCTTTAGGGGAACTCTCCATGTGGCTCAAGCTACCCTATGCTTTCTCTATGTACTACTTCATCAATTTTGTGAAAAAAATTCATGATGCATAACCAATTAACTTGTAAGTATAATGGATCGATGTAAAGCACTACACTCTCTGAAAGATGTTTGTTTACTCTAGCAAGAAGGCCTACACTAAAAGAAGATAAATGAACATGACCATCATCTTGAGTGTAGTGAATATTATCTTATCTTATCTTATCTTATCTTGAGCATAGCGAATAGGATAGACTCTTGAGCGTAGGCCCCCCCTCTCTACTCTCTATATGGCTATCTGGGGATAGACTCTTGAGCATAGCCCCCCCTCTCTACTCTCTATATGGCTATCTGGGGATAGAATCTTGAGCGTAGCCCCCCCCTCTCTACTCTCTATATGGCTATCTGGGGATAGACTCTTGAGTGTATCCCCCCCTCTCTGCTCTTTATATGGCTATCTGGGACTCCCATCTATTATCTGTCTATATATATATATATATATATATATATATATATATATATATATATATATATATATATATATATATATATATATATCGTAACGCCCCCTCTCTATATGGTTATCTCAGACTCCCATCTATATATATATATCGTAGCGAATATGATCTTATCTATAGGGTGGACCCCCTCTCCCCAAATATCAAGCCCATTAAACTTCTATGGTGGCCCTCTCCCCTCTCCCTCTCCCTCTCTATAGAAATGGGGATGGGGATGGGATGGGATTAGATTAGAGTTAGATAGAGTTTAGTTTAGTTTATATAGAGGCCAAAAACACTCTATTTATATAGAATAGAGGCCAAAGAAACTCTGTTTATATAGAGGGGGGAGGGGCCAAAACAACCCTATTTTGGGGCCCCCTCTCTATATATATGTCTCGAGCTTATATAGAGGGGGGCCAAAGAAACTCCCCATATATATAGAGAGGGGGGGCCCTATATATAAACTAAGCTATAACTAACTCTAAACTTTAAACTCCCATATATAGAGGCCATCTATATATAGAGGGTGGCCTCTCTATATATAGGGCTTACCCACATTCGTTAGTCCCCATCCAGATATAGGGAACTACTCATCTCATCTCATGTCTCTGAGAACACACACTATATATATGGCCCCTACCCCATAGACATAGTTCTAGTTGGGGTTGGGGTGGACTGATTGTGATTGAATACGTGATTGTGATATGATATATCATGAACGGGCCCCTATCTCTACTCTATATGGGCAACTTGAAGGTTGAGGAGGCCAAAGAAACCTATATATTGGGATGGGAGGGCCACTCAACCTGTTTATAGGAGATAGCACATGGACAGTAGGAGATATCACATGGACTGAGCTAAGCGAAGATATCTATTCCTCCCAATGGTAAAAATTGGCTGCCTGATAGACGATAAGTGCCTCCTAAAGGCGAGGGGTACACCTGGTGACTCGATTGGGGAATCTAGAATCAGGTCAGGTATCACATGAATTTGAAGCCATACAGTAAGTAAGTGGGGCCTATATATATATTCTCTTTGGGAGCCTATATATCTATTCTCTATGGGGGCCTATATATCTATTCTCTATGGGAGCCTATATATCTATTCTCTATGGGAGCCTATATATCTATATGGGGTAGGTGGGTAAGTAGGTGGTTTTTGTTTCATAAGTAGGTAGGTGGGTGAGTAGGTGAGTGAGTGGGTGAGTAAGTAAGTGAGTAGGTGAGTAAGGGGCTCCTACTCATCTCTTGAAGTCATGATGGGAGCCATATCTATAGACAAGGGGATGAACTCCTTTCTAAACTCCTTTCTGAACTACTTCCTGAACTACTCTATGAACTCCTTTATGAACTACTTCACTTCACGCTCTATAGGATCTGAACCCATGGCATCAGCACGCTCTATAGGATTCAAACCCACATCATCAAGTTTTGGAGACCCGTGTTCTACCAGACTGAACTGAAAGTGCTTTCTTAGGATTAGGATCTTGAAAGAGCATCTAAAAAAGCAGGATGACCCCCTATCTACTATTTGGGATCAACACGGGAAGGACATAGGCCCATTCGAGTGTTGAAAGTGCCCTCTCCCTCCTCTCCCCATCTAGCCCCATCCCCATCTATAGAGATCAGATCTGGGGGGGTCGAGAGCAGAAATGCCCTCCTCCCCCCTCAGCCTCCCAGAGCCATTTATCTCAATAGGGCCCTATAGATTGGAGGGGGGGTCAGCCATATCTATATAGAGGGGGGGGCAGATCTAGATATTAATTATTAGGCTTAGGGGGCCCTCAACCCCCTCTAACTATATATGGGAAGGGCCCCCTCTATAGATTTCTCTATCCCTATCTAAACAAAGTGGGGGGCCTACCCATATCTAGTTAGAGGGGGAGTTCCCCTATCTATCTATCTAACTATATACATACGAGACGTCTATAGATTATTAGATAGGGGCCCTCCCAGAGAGAATAGATAGGGCCTAGTCTATATTAGAGTTAGATTAGTTTAGTTTAGTTTTTTTTTTTTTGTTTATATAGAGGCCAGAGGCCAAAAAAACCATGTTTATATAGAGGCCCCCCTCTAACTCTATCTAACTGTATTTAAATTCTATAGAGTAGAGGCCCCCTCTAACTCTATCTAACTCTATTTAGATTCTATAGAGTAGAGGCCCCCCTCTAACTCTATCTAACTCTACTTAGATTCTATAGAGTAGAGGCCCCCTCTAACTCTATCTAACTCTATTTATATAGAGGGGGGGAGGGGGGGAGGCCACCATATAGATTTAATGGGCCCTGTTTATATAGAGGCCCCCCTCTAACTCTATCTTGAGGGGTATTCTCTCACCCCATAGAAAGTCTAGAGATGGGCAGCCCTATCTATTCCCATATCCCATATAGCCTATAGAGAGAGGGGGGGCTCTCTAAATTGATAGAGTTAATCAATCTATATATGGCAACCATATAAATTTGAGTTTAATGGGCTCTATATAGAGAGAGAGGGGGGGGCTATCTCCTTATCTTTCCCATCTATATATAGAGGGCTACACTCACCCCTCTCCCCCTCCCCCTCTATATATAGATGGGATATGGGAAGGGCCCCCCTCTATATAGATTATCTATCCCTATCTAAATAGAGGGGGGGCCTCTCTATATCTATCTAGCCCCTATCTCCCTATATTTCCCATCCCCATCCCCATCTATATAGAGAGGGAGAGGCCCCCCCTATATAGATCTACTAGAATCTATATAGAGAGGGGGGCCAAAGAAATAGATAGATATAGGGTGGGGAGAGGCCACCCCCAACCCCTCTCCCCCTCTCTATATAGATGGGATGGGGATTGAGTTAGTTTAAAGCTTAGATTTTAGATATAAAGGGGAGGGGCTAGAATCCCCATCCCCATCCCCATTTTATAGAGAGGGAGAGGGAAAGTGGGGCCAAAGAAATAGATAGATATCTATAGGGTGGGGAGAGGCCACCCCCAACCCCTCTACTCTATATATAGATGGGGATTGAGTTAGTTTCCTATATATAAAGAGGGGAGAGGGGCTAGATATTTGGGAGAGGGCTACACCAATTAAACTCTATAGACTCACCCCTCGCCCCCTCTCTATATAGATGGGATAGATAGGGCCCTGATCTATAGAGATATAGAGATGGGAAGCCCTATCTATTATATCTGGCCCCTATCTTTCCCATCTATATAGAGAGGGCTACACCAGATATAGATTATTAGATAGGGGTATATAGATGGATAGGGGCCCCCTCTATATATAGTCTAGATGGGGTATATAGGGCAAGCAGAAAGTGAGTGCCCCTATCTCCCTATCTCAGATGGATGCCCATAGAGTTTAGTTTAGTTTATTCTAGTTTAGTTTAGTTTAATTTATATAGAGGGGGAGGGGAGGGCCCCTCTAACTCTATCTAACCCTAATCTAATCTAATCTAATCTAATCTAATCTATAGAGAGAGGGGGGCCAACTAGATAGAGTTTTTTGGCAACCCTATAATATAAAGTGAAGTGGATTGAATGGGCTAGATTAGATATTTGGGGGGAGGGGGGAGGGCTCACCCCTCACCAGATAGATATAGATAGGGCCCCCTCTATAAATAGATCTATCCATATCTAAATAGAGGCCCCCTCTCTGCCCTCTCTATCTATATCTTATCTATCCATCTGGGAGTGCCCCTATCCCTATCTAATTCTAGGGGATCTAACTAGATACATACTATGCTCCGCTCACCCCTCGGCCTCCCCGACCACGTATGACCTATATATAGATATGGCCCCCCCTCTATATGTATGTATGTATAGATTTTTTTTGGCCACCCCAAAAAAGAGATATAGAGCCCCAATAGAGAGAGTTTTTTTGGCCCTCTCTATATATAGGAAACTCAATTTTATATGGTTGCCAAAAACATGATAGACAGTTGGGGGTGGCACTAATATAGAGCCCATTAAACTCTATAGGTTGGCCCCCCCTCTCTATATCTATGTCTCAAGTTAGATGGGCCCTCCCCCCTCCCTATATAGATCTTATCTTGAGCGTAGCCCCCCCCATTATTATATAGGGTCTATCGAGACTTATCTTA
Source organism: Torreya grandis (assembly GCA_037957365.1). Lineage (NCBI taxonomy): Eukaryota > Viridiplantae > Streptophyta > Pinopsida > Cupressales > Taxaceae > Torreya > Torreya grandis. Next base: position 1,943,345 of record JARHVA010001759.1, read on the forward strand.
AGTGTAGCAAATATGATCTTATCTTGAGCGTAGGCCCCCCTCTTTATATAGGGTCAGGTCTATCTGGGACTCCCATTTATATAGATGGAGTAGCAAATACTTATCTTATCTTGAGCATAGCCCCCCCTCTCTATAGATGGCTATCAGGGACTCTTGAGCATAACGAATAGGATAGACTCTTATCTTGAGTGTAGCCCCCCCTCTCTATATATAAGGTTGGGTCTATTTGGGACTCCCATCTATATAGATGGAGTAGCGAATATTATCTTATCTTGAGCATAGTGAATACTTCTCTTATCTATCTACTGTCAGCACGAGGGCCCCCCCACCCCCTATAGAGTCTAGATAGGGGCCCTCGATTGATTTATTGTATCAATCGAGTGCCAATGAAACTATATACATACTACACTCACCCCTCGCCCTCCCCATCCCCCTCTATTCAATAGGCCCCTATAGATTGAAGGGGGCCCTATAGATTGAAGCCAAAAAAAACACTGTCGGTATGAGGGGTGAGCGTAGCCCTCTATATAGATGGGAAAGATAGAGAGATAGGGCCATATGGTAGGCCCCCCCTCTGTTTAGATAGGGATAGGGATAGATAAGGGGGGCCCTCTCTATCTGTCCCATATATATATAAAGGGGGACCCTATCCATCTATATACCCTTATCTATATCTATCTCGCATATATCCTCTCCTCTCCTCTCCTCTAATTCAGATAGGGATAGGGATAGGGATAGGGAGATAGGGGCCAGATAGATATATAGGCTCCCTATAGACCCCATGTATAGATAGAGGGGGTGAGGGTCCCCTATCTTATCTCTAGATGGGGCCTCAGCCTTTCGAGCATTCTTTTATAGATGTCGGTCGACCTTCATTCAGGTCGAGGAATAAGTTGAGTGATCTCTATTATATATGTGATACGATGTGATATGAGTCATTTGTATCACGTATATAATAGGGGATGGGATATAGAATAGAATAATAAGAGGATGATGTGGTGATGAATGAGACCAGTCAGATGAGTGAGTCATCAATCGTATCATCTCATCCATTATTCTAATTAGATCATATATATACGTTACATGAGTGATGAGTGATATCAATCATATCACATCTATAATGGATGATATGACGATGTGTGATGGATAGATGTATGATGGATATCTTGTCCTACCATCCCTTCTCTACTTAACCCAATCACAGGCTGCTCTACCTACCCCCTTGATTCTTGGTCACCCCCATATTCGATTCCATGTATTTACTCATAGTCTCGTTGCCCTTGCCTGGTAGTTCCATAGCAGTTGCTTTCAGATGTTTTCCAGGTTTGGAAGGAATTTCCATAGTAACCACCATGTGCATTTCATTATCTCCTATCTGATCCTTGACTGCTTCTCATGAGGTCACACCAGGAGCTAGTGCTTGTTATCCAAAAATTTATCCATGGATATCATCAGAAATGTTTGATGCTTCTTGGGGCTTCTTTGGCATCCATGAAGTCACCAAAATGAGTAGATGGTAGATGGATTTACATGTGTCTAGATGTAAGCCTGACTCTCTCTATGGAACTAGGGCACCATAGCATGTCGGGGAGAAGGGGGGGACATATGGGACAACCCCTCTATTTCTTGCCCCTTTCGATACACAGTTGAGGGGATCACGAACACTACAGGTGTGGGATCCCATCAGTCCGAAGGTCATTTATGTGCTCTACTAATTGACAATTGACACGTGCCCTCTCCCTCATCCTATCACCTATCGGCCCTCTATATATATATATATATATATATATATATAACTGGAGGGGTGCCAACTAGATGCACTCGTACTAGTTGGGATCGAGGGACCCCCTAGAAATTGATAGGCAACAGGGAGATCAGTTCGCTACGCTCACTCCTATCTATAGATTAGATAGGGCCATTTCCCCCCTCTGCCACTGCCCTATATATTAGATGGGGCCAATGCCCTATAGATTAGATGGGGCCAATGCCAATGAAACTCTATCTCTATCTTAGGGATAGGGATAGGGATAGATAGTCTATATAGAGGGGGGAGGGGGGTGAAATATAGATCAGAGTTTAGTTTCTATAGAGGGCCACCCTATAGATAAGATAATATTCACTACGCTCAAGATAAGATAAGATAAGATAAGATAAGATAAGATAAGAGTCTATAGTATTCGCTACACTCAAGATAAGATAAGATAATATTCGCTACGCCCCTCTATATATATGGGATAAGAGTCTATCATATTTGCTACTCCATCTATATATATGGGATAAGAGTCTATAATATTCACTACGCTCAATATAAGTAAGATAATATTCGCTACTCCATCTATATATATATATGTGATAAGATCTATATAATCTAGGGAGGGCCCCTCTAACTCGAGACATATATATAGAGAGGGGGGGCCACCCTATAGATTTGAGTTCAATGGGCTCTAACTTTAACTTTATATGGTTGCCCCCCCCTCTATATAGATTAACGATAGACAGTTGGGGGGCCCAGATAGATAGGGCTTGGGGGGGAGGGGTATTCTCTACGCTCACCCCCCTCTCTCTATATGGGGAGATAGGGGCCCTCCCATAGATATATAGGGGCCTCAACCTTGATCTCGGCATGAGGGCCCATATCCATATCTCTCTGGAGCACTCGACTTACCCCTATCTCTGGGGCACTCGACTGCCTATATATCTATCTAGAGGGCCCCTATCTCCCCATAAACAGAGAGGGGGGAGCATTTTTGATCAACCCTATCTACCACTATGGGAGATCAAGGGCCCCTATCTCCCCATATAGAGAGAGGGGGGGCACTCGTAGGAGAGGGCAAGGGCAGCTATGGCTATATGGCTATATAGAGTCGGCACCCTATATATATATGAGATGGTGATGAAAGGAGGGAGAGGGCCCCTATCTATACTCAATCCCCTGTAGTCCACCCCCCACCCATATATATAGATTACAATCTAAATCCCTTGTAGATAGATCCATGGTATAGTGGTTCATTGGCACCCATATAGATTGATTAATATATAGGGAAATCCCCATTGAACTCTATATGGCTATATATGGGGTGCCAATAAACCACTATACTGTGCCACCCTATCCATTCTATAATAAAATAGATCTCTATGGCCACCACATCCATTATAGAATAGATATCTATGGGTGCCAAATAAAATAGATATAGACTATGGGGGGCGCGGTATATATTCACTATGATAGATAGAGATAGAGGGGGGACCCCCACTCTATCTAGCCAGCCTTATAACTGGGGAAGAGGGACAATATAGATAGAGTTATCTATATAATATATATAGGGGGTGGGGGGGGGGGGGGGGGGCGACGGCCTACCCTACTCTATATAGCTCTAGCAGAACAATCTAGGTGGGGAGGAGAGGAGGACGAGGGTCTGAAGGACCGCGACCTATAGGGCATTTCTCGACCGTCGAGGGAGAGCACCTATATAGATTTCCCTCAGCCTATCCACTGAGCATTAACTATAGAGAGTTGCCCCCCAATAGATATTTTATCGATCAAGAAATGCCCTACCAGTCGAGGGCAGACTAGATGCCCTCTCCCATTGGTCGAGGTCATTTATGTATGGTCGAGGGTCGAGCCCCATTTATGGATAGGGGTCGGTAGTTGGCTGAGCGCTAACTCTATCTAGGGGACCCTAGCTAGGGGCTAAGGTGACTCACATATGGGTAGCAAGGGGGCTCTTATGCTAGGCTTAACCCTGCAATGAGGCCAAGAGTAGCACACTACTTCACACCTCTGTATCGGTGAAGAACTGGAAGAGTCAGTGGAACTAGTGAACCACGCATGAGTCATTGGTTGTGTGGGGCAGAGGGCTTGTAGTACCCCAACTATTGATCGATCCCCTATATACCTATCTCGCCCCCTATCTAATTAATAATCTAGAATCTAGAATCTATATATAGGAGGTGGGGGGGCAAAGAAACTCTATATTGGGCCCCCCTCACCCCCTATCTAACTATGTCTAGTGATAGATCTATATATAGAGGGGGACCCCCTCTATATATATAGATGGGATTGGGAGAGGGGCCTATTGCTCTCCCTTAGCCTCCTCTTTTCTAGGGGAAAGGCCCCAACCCCCCTGCCTCTACCTCTATATAGCTCTATTCTCTAGAGGTAGGCTCCCCTCTATTTAGATAGGGATCTAGGGGGGCCTCGACCGTAGCAAAGATTAGTAGGGGAGAAGGGGCCCGAGTCAGCAGATGCCGTAGACTTGATTGGCCCATCTCGATAATATCTTTATATATATATGGGGTGGGCCACCATAATATCAAATTGGTGAGCCGTGTGATGGGAGACCTCCCCGCACAGTTTGGAGAGCACTTACTTCAATTTGAGTGGGGTGCACCACTGCATCGACCATGGGTAATAGAGCTCGCTTGATTCGGTTCAACCTAGAATTCACTTTCAACCCTGTGTTTGATAGCTTGACCGTAGTGATGTTAATCATGGTTACATTTGTAAGTAGCTCAGTCCATCTCTATTATATCTCCTATATGTCTGAGGATCCACATAGCCCTCAATTTATGTGTTATTCATCCATTCCCACCTTCTTCATGCTCATGTTGGTTATCGGGGATAACCTGATTCAATTATTCTCAAGATGGGAGGGAGTAGGTCTCACTTCCCATTTGCTAATCAATTTTTGGTTCACACGACTTCAGGCAGATAAAGTAGTTATCAAAGCTATGCTTGTCAATCGAGTAGGTGATTTTGGATTAGCTGTCGGTATTCTGGGTCATTTCACTATCTCTCAAGTAGTAGACTCCTTGACCATTTTCACTCATGCTAGTGCCTTTTTCGAACCCCATAATTCTTTCATTTTCTACAATGTGAGATTTCATGCCATAACTGTGATTTGTATCTCACTCCCTATTGGTGTTATTGGAAAATCCACACAGATAGGATTGCATACTCAGTTACCCAATGCAATGGAGGGTCCCACTCCAGTATCCACTTTGATTCATGCAGCTACTACAGCAACATTAGACATTTCCATGATAGCAAGGTGCTCCCCTCTATTTGAATACCCACCACCAACGTTATTCACGATTGCTTTTACAGGGGCTATGATGGCATTCTCTGTAGCAACCACTAGAATATTATAGAACGATCTAAAGAGGGTCATAGCTTATTCAACTCGTAGTCAATTAGGCTATATGATCTTTGCTTACGGCATTCCAAACTATTTGGTTAGCATCTTTCACCTAATGAATCACATGTTTTCCAAAGCATTACCATTTTCGAGTGCAGGTTTGGTGATTCATGCCATGTTGGATGAGCAAGATATGCGCAAGATGGGGGGGCTTGCTTCCTCGTTACCCTTTACCTATGCCATGATGCTCATAGGCAGCCTATCTCCAATTGGATTTCCTTTTCTCACTGGATTCTATTCCAAATATGTGATCTCAGAGCTCGCTTACACCAAATATACCATCAATGGGAACTTTGCTTTCTAGTTGGGAAGTGTCTCTATCTTTTCCACTTCTCAATACTCTTTGCGTTTGCTTTTTTTGACATTTCTAGCACTAACTAATCCATTTAGGTGAGACATCTCATGATGTCATGATGCACCCATTCCTATGGCCATTCCTTTAATCGCTCTGGCTTTTAGGAGTCTTTATGTAGGATACTTGGCCAAAGTGTGACCCATTAGCCCATAACCATAAGTATTGTGTACTATGACAAAGCGGTTGTTGCTCACCCAACATGATTGTATGAGGTACCCACAATTTTTTTCTGGGGTGAACAAGAATTGGGGATTAGATGCAGGCAAAATTCTTGCCAATGGCTGAGATGCTCAGTTGACTCTCAAAACCTTTGGTGCCTATATATCATATGGTGCATAAGTGAGCAGAAAAGGGAAGAGGAAAGAGGCCCTAGTGAACGCAATCAGTTAATAGGTGTAAGCTTTACCGCTTGCTTGATAGTATTCAGTACTAACCACACTGAGGGATAGGACCTAAAGTGAAGGTTGAGAATGTGGGTGGCAGTGCATTCCAATTTTCGGCCTTGCACCAAACATCCAATGGACCATGGACTAAGTAGCCACTGTCTGAAAGGACTATGTCCAAGTTGTTCCACCCCCATAAGGTACATCTCGTGCCTATGGGCCACTATAACTATCCAAGAAGACACTTAGAATTGGAAGGGGACAAAAACTTGGTGGACCACCGAGCTGTAAGTCGACACGCATGCACAGGAGCAAGATTCCCCAAAAACCCAGGGTCGCGGGTGGCCAAGAGGGCCCACTTGGAGATCTGGATCAGTAAATGCCAGAATGAGTAGTAGAATATATGTTCTAAGTCAGTAGGCTCATGATAGATAATACCCTCAGTGTCCATTCATTCCTGCATAATAAATATAAACTCTCTGCCATTCCATGGGAATACCTATAGCTCCCACCCCGCTCCCCACCACCTGCTCCCCACCTCCCGCTCCCCACCTTTTGCTCCCCATCACTCCCCATCGCTCCCCATCATATAGAGGGGCTAAACTCTATATATAGAGAGGGCCCCCACCAAGATAGAGTTTCTTTGGCCCCCCTATATAGATCTAGATCTAGATCTACCATAAATAGATTAGATAGGCCCCCTCCCTATCTAAATGGGATATATAGGGCTTGAGGGGCTAGAATCTATATAGAGAGGGCCCCCCCAAGCCCTATCTATCTATCCCATATCAATATCAATATCAATAACTATATCTATATCAATATCTATATAGAGGGGGAGGGGGTTAGATCTATCTAAGGGGCCCCCCCTAGATAGATCTAGATCTACCATAGATTATATGTTAAGTCTCGTTGTCAATAACGGACCCCTATCTATCTATATGTGTTGTGTCATGAGAGAACCCCATAGAGATAGATAGGCCTGCCAGATGGCCTATACATCCATATCAGATGCCTTTCATATAGAGAAGAGAGGGGGGCCACCCTCTATCTAGATAGGCCCACCAGATGGCCTATACATCCATATTGCCTTTCAATTCCACCATTCTTTCCTCCCGTCAGATGGCCTATATATCCATATCGCCTTTCAGAACATTTCTAGGGGCTAGGAGTCAAGAATATCTATATAGGGAGCCCCTCTACTCTATATGTTCTCTCGACAGCTAGGATCAAATATCTGGTTAATACAACCAACCCCATCTATATCTAGGGCGTTGGTTTCCCATATATATATATAGGGTGCTTTGCTGGTTTCCCATCTATATCTAGGGCGTTGGGCCCATCCCCATCTATATATAGGGGATCCGTTGGGCCTATCTATATATAGGGGAGAGATATTCATTAGTTATGAGATTCATTGTACCTAGATAGGGGAGAGATATTTGTTGGTTATGAGATTCACTTTGCGGGGCCCATCCCCATCTATCTATTTATCTATCTATAGGGGATCTGCTTCACTGGTTTCCTTTCCCATCCCATATATAGATAGGGAGGGTGCTAGTTTCAACCCCCTATTTAATCATGGTGACCGTATTCCATTCGTGATCAGGGGTGGAGTCGAGATAGAGATCTAATCTGAGGGCCAAGGGTATTCTAGATAGATAGATAGATAGATAGATAGATAGATAGATAGATAGATAGATAAATAGATAGATAGATAGATAAATAGATAGATAGATTGAGGGAGACTCTCTAGACTCTAGACCCTAATTATTTGGAACTCTACAATCTATTTGGGACCACCGGCATGGCATTCTGTGAGGAGTCCAGTCCCGTTGTCGCGAGAAGAACTAGAGGGATATAATGGATGGGGCTCTCTCTGGACTAGCTCTCTCTGGACCAGCTCTCTCTGGACTTCTAAGCTAAGCTTGGAGACTAAGCTACCATATCAAGTCTAAGTAGAGACCAGCTCTCTCTGGACTGGAGACTAAGCCATATCTAGACTAGATAGGGCTGAGTGGTATCTCCCTGTCTCCTATAGTCTCTCGGGATCTATATGGATGATTGATGATTGATTCTCTGATGTTATGTCAGTGTCGATTGAGTACAATCCCATCCATCTCTAATTTAGACCGCTAAACTCCCCCTCTACTATATATGGTGGATGGAAAAGTGGGTAAGTGCACTCACCCCTCTATGTTCGACAACCAGTCATTAGCCCCCACCACATAGATAGATTCTTAATTATATGGTCACGTAGATAATGGAATGAACTTGTAGACACCAGAATTGTGTCTAACCCTTGTCATCCTCCCCTTAACCCCTGTCGACCATTTTCCCACAAGCCTTACCCCTAGCAGCATGTAAGAGTGAGTAGAAGGCTAAATTTAGCCTCTGTCTCCATTCTGCATCTGCTGACACCGGTCACTACTTGATCGACGTCGCCGATGTCGGTCACCTTTTCGGTTGATGTCAGCATTCCTGCCGACGTCGGTCAGCCTTAAACTACGTCCGTTAATGTGTTTCTCAATCCATTATCCGTTATTTGGTTACCAATCGGTTTGGCAACCAGTTATCAAACCTACGGCATCAAAACATTTCTTCGATCAAAACCCTGCAGCAACCGAATGATCAGCCAACCCCACAGCAATGATCAACCAGTTTTCTTGCATCTAACTGAACGATCACCATTTTTTCTTGCATCCAATCAATTTACGATCAATCTATCATGTCTCTCTCTCCAGTATAGGAATTCTGCTTCGGTCATCTGGCAGCACAGCGACAACTTCAATCATATCTCTTATCACATCTTCAGTGTGTAACAGGTAAGTATCTTGCTCTGTGTTTTTGTTTTATTCTCTAGTTATTGTTTTTTATTTACTGTCATCAAATCCTATTTAGACTTAGACTATAGCCCTGAGACCTTATTTCTTCCTGTATCAACTCTGTCTACCATTCCAAAATATACAGTCACTCTACCCAGATCCCTGTAAAAACCCCCAAACAATCCTTCTGATTCCTAAACTGACTCCTTAACCCTCAGACACCATTCTGTAACCCACCCTGACCAGACCCGACTAGACCTGACTGGACCCGACCGGACTCGACCAGACCTATCCAAGAACTGTTGCCCCGACTGACGCCGGTCATTACTCCGATCGACGTCGGCACTTTAACTGACATCGGCACCCTTCCCTGACCGACACCGGCGACTGTGCAGAACATTTTTGCTGCATATCAGGTACGCAATTTTTGTTTTTTGTCTTTTATTTGCTTTCATTCTGTCTTTCATTATTTCTACTATAGTCAAATATTTTGTTTTTAATCAGTGGGTTGATATCCCTTAAGGAATTATTTGTACTTCAGGGATCAAGCTTTTGCTTGTCAACCCACCATCTCCTTGTCTAACATTTTTCGTGTTTCAGTCTCTTCTTCTTTGCAGGTGTCATTCCTCCACAGCCAAAGAGGAGTACCTTCCAACGTCTAATTTCGGTGCGCACGACTATATCCAGGTATCTTTTAGCCTTGACCATCTTTTAGTTTCTCATTTTCTTCTTTGAATGTAGAAAGCGATTTAGCATAGAAACATTTTGGCACGACCGGTGGGACCTTAGGGCCTTCCTTGGGTTCTTTCTTTCTTTCATTCATATAGGTGCATTAGGTTCCTTCCTTTTTTGCCTCTTTTGTCTCTTCTAAACAACATCATAAGCAGGAATAAAAAGAACTTTTCTTTTCTTTCTTGCACTTCTAGACTAGTCAAAACTCATATTCTTCGACTCTTTCTCCATTCGTCTTCATACGAACAAACATTTTGAATTGGACTTAAAACACTTTTGCATACATTTATGCTTGCTTACATTTCTTAGATCACACTTAGTAATTAATAAATGCATATTGAATTAATCTAGTCCACTTGATGTTACATGACCAAACCACTTGCAAAAAACAAACATCTTAACTTACCTAAGACAAGGCCTGACCGGGATTTCATCCCCTAGCGGATACCTTACCCGTCCCGGTGATCTTACTTGGATTTCATCACCAAGGGGAAAGCCCACTCCGTTCTCTGGCGGAGGATAATCTCTAGGGGAAGTATATTTTGGCTAAGCGGGCCCAGTTTATCACTGGACTCGTGAAGTGAGGGGAGCTTGCTCCTTAGCACCAGGCCGTGTACGGAACCTAACACATACTTCTTGAGCACCATAACTAACCCAAAACCATCCATAGACTACTTCTTCTAGGACCTGACTCAAAAGCCAATCTTCCTCTACACACATTCTAACGCATAAGCCACTATAACCCTAATAATTTACTCCTAGGGTTTTAGGATCTGCTTGTGTTCTTCATCTTTTTAGTTCTTATCTGCTTGTTTGAGCTTATGAGGATGTTATTCCTTGCCTTGAATGGTTCTAACTCATAGCCAAGCCAAGGCTCTAGTCGATCACGTGAAGCATCATCCACTTCCATCTACCCCGTCCATAACTAGCCCTAAAATGGAGTTCAACTCGGAGACTGAAAGAACTCCTACTAGACCATCCCCGATCCAAACGCCTATTGTCCCAGAAGGGGACCAAGATTTTGCATGATTCTTGGACCTCAACGTCAAAGCCTTGTAGCACTATCTCGTGAATAGCCGAATGTGAGACTCCTTAGGCAATCCAATTTACGGAATGCCGACCTCTTTTCTCGAAACTGCGGCCGTATCAACAACGTCTGTAGTTCAACCCTTAGACACCCAGGCTATTGCCCAGACCAATGACCAGTATTTGACCAACCATCCAAGTTTGGCCTCTCCTTCCATCGTTGGGCCCACTTCCACCAGGGTTTCGGCCCCCTATCCATCTCAGCCCACTCAACCACTTTCTACCCCCTTTCAGAATCTGGTCATCTCTATTCCAGCTACCCTTGCTCCTATCAACACTAGGGTGGCTACCTATCCATTGGCCCATGTTACCTCTAACCAACCTCCTGTAACAACATCGAACCTAGCCATGCCTTCTACCCAACCATCCTTAGTCTCCTCTTCTATCCCTACGACTAGTCATCTGTACGTTACACCCTTACTAGTACAACTGACTGCATCGTATACCTCTTCTATCCTCTTTCAAGCACCTTACAATCTATGGGGCACTCCACCCGCCAATCTGTCAGTAGATATCATCAAAATGCTGATGGACAAGATGTCCAACCTAGAGACCTCTATTTCTGGCTCACGCAATACTCTCTCATACGAACAAATTTGCAATGAGCCCATTCATCCTTCTGTCCCGATCAGACCATATCCTAGCCAATGGAAACTTCCTAAGTTTTCTCATTTTCAAAGCAAGGAAGACACACAACAGCACTTATGGGCATTCAGACATGCCCGTTACCTTATCGCCCATGATGATGCGTTGCTTTTACGTACGTTTCCTATGTCTGTCTCAGGTGCTGCGCTTGACTGGTACAGATCCCTTGCCAGCCATTCCCTCTTCATGTTCACTCAGCTAGCCCAGCTCTTCCTTGATCATTTCTCTATCAACATCACCAAGAAGGTCTCCATCACAGACCTCTATTCTATCCGTCAATTTGAGGATGAATCCATTGTTGATTTCGTTGCTTGATGGAGGGGTCTCATCAATCAACTCTCCTTTTCCTTACCCCAGCCCAAACTTATTGAACTTTTCTCCCAAGCCTGTGCCAAACATATTTCTTCCACCTTAAGGGTTCAGACCTTCCGCACTTTTGATGAAGTCTTCACGATGGCCCGTAAACTTGAGTTACGTGTCATCGAGAAGAATAAAGTCAAGTTGCGGAGCAAGAATCCCAACTCCAAGACCAATGACCCCTCTTCTAAGCCTTCCTCATCCAATCCTAAATCTAAAGCTTCAACAAACACTGTGGTCATTAGATCTTCCTCCTCTTCACCTTCAACTAATCAGCCTGAGCCATCCACATCTCAGAGTGCCACCTGCCAATTTCAATAGAGATACATACAGCGATAGTTTACACCACTCAGAGAATCATACGCGTCTATGCTGGAAAAACTCATCAAACAAGGGGCCCTCAATCTCCCCCAGATCCAACCACCTCCATAATTTGATCCCTCACGTGCCATCCCTGCGTGGTATAGGGGAAAATGACTTCTGTAACTACCACCATGTTAAAGGTCATGACACGGGAAACTGTAAAACCCTTAAAAACATAGTCCAAGACATGCTTGAAAAGGGTGACCTCATCATAGACAATCCAAATGTACCCCCTAATCAGGGTATCAACATCCTCAAACAACCATTCCCCAATCATCCACCAACTCAAAACAATGTCCAGACCTTGATTGACAACACTCATGAACACAACATTCGAATAGTCAATACGGTCTCACCCTTCATTTCCGACCAACCTCAAGATGTGAGTCCATCCATCAGTCCATCACATGTGGACGAACCTCTTTCTCTGGTTAGTTCTTTGTCAACCTCTCTCATCTTGGAGGACGCCTCGACCTTACCAGCACTGCCGATTTCACCATCCTCCTTCTTGCTGCCCATGGAGGACCCGACATTTCCTTCTCCTCGATTGCAAGTGGAGGGCACAATCATCCCTGCCCTTTACCCGCTTGAGGAGCCTCATTCTCCGATTTCTTCTCCACCCAGGGAAGAACCTACCTCTCCTTCGTCTCCAACCAAGGATGAACCCGTCACGACTTCATCATGCGTTGGGGCTGAGACTACCACACCTTCGATCCCACAACCGTCCACATCTTCTCAAGAACCCAAACCTCATCCCACATCTTCTCTGCCATTTTCCCAACTAGTGGAGAAACTCGAACTTCTCCCTTCAAGGAAAGTGGAGCATCAAGGATTGTGGGAGCGTCTCATAGCTCTTCAACATGCCCGTGCCCTCTCATCTCATGCTGCTAATCCTCCCATGGCAGAACCTCCCAAGACTCTCAACAAAAACCAGACTTCCACTTCAAGACCATCTATATCTCAACCGACCTCATCAAAACCAAAACCCGCATCTACCCCATCTAAACCTATCAAGTCACTTGGCATTCACCCTGTCTCCAACCTCACTCATCTGCAAGTGAAGGTGGACTTAAACCAGACTTTGACCAATAGTAGTCTTCAACCCAAATCACAAAAGACTGCCAAACCATAGAGGCGAACGCCTCCTCTCCCATCACCATTGCCCTCCATTTTGGGCCCTCATCCTTCAACCCTAACCAGAATCCTTCCTACTTCAACCTCTAATCAAAACCAGTTGCCTCCTTTGCTTCCTTTGCCTACTGCTAGCCTACCCTCTCCCAAAAAGGTAGTACCTCTCATGAAGAATGTATCGTCTCCACCTGTCGCTGCATCATCAACCCAGAAGGTGGTACGGAAACCTCCTCCAACTCTGCCCAAGTAAAAGTCACTGGCATCGCATGCATCGATGAGCACAGACCCTTTAGTGGGCTCATACTCTTTGATCTTGCATCAACTTTTGCAGACTTCCAGCATAACTCTTCCACCCATCAGGCCTTTCTAACCCCTCGGGTCTAAGCCCTCCTGATTCGATGACATGAAGATTTGCTTATACCATCGTACGCCAGGACACGATATCGAGACTTACTGTGCCCTCAAGGCTATCATTCACCGCTATCTGGAGAAAGACACTCTTCTCTTTGAGGACACTCTCGACCACCCACTGACTCCTTCTCATAACCCTCCAACCTCTTCAAACCCATCAACATCTCATCAACAGGTTACAACCCCTTTATCTCCTTCACCTCCCATCTTTGAAATCAATGCCATTCACATAACCACTAGGTCACAAAAGGACAAGGTGAAAGAAAAAGCCGCCATTCCTTGGTCCTACCCTTTCGTCAATCCACCTCAACTGCCCAAGCCTAAGATTTCTATCCTTGGCGCACCTCAACCCTCCTCTTCTTCTTCCTCTTCAGGACCAATCCACGACTCCATGTTGAAATAGCTTCAACAGACGCCTGTGAAGATGTCCCTCTATGACCTCATCCAAACCTCGCCTCAACATCATCAGGCCCTCATCCAAGCCCTGCAAGTAGTGGAGGTCTAACCTGAGGACCCCCAGCCACTTGCTGCCCTTGTCCACTCCTTAGCCCCTGTTGCCTCCATCACATTCAGCGATTCTGAGATTCCCACATCGAACACGGAAGATCAGGACACCACCCTCTTCATAACTACCTATGTTGATTGGACACGCATTAAATGCATTATGATTGATGGAGGTGCTAGCATCAACATTATCTCCACCCATGCCTTTGATCAGTTGGCTCTTCCCAAGAATTGCATCTCCAAAACTGACGTAATCTTGTGCTCTTTTAATGACACCACTGCCACGACCATTGGCACAGTCATCCTTCACATTCATGTTGGTCCACGCACAGTCCCAAAGCTCTTCTACATCATCAAAGGAGAGTTTCAGTACAACATCTTGCTGGGGTGACCCTAGATCTGTGCCATGGCCTGTGTCCCCTCCACCCTGCACCGTTGTGTGAAATTTGAGCACGACGGACAAGTCCACACCATTCTCGCTGACCCTTCACCCTTTAAAACTTGCAACACCACCTACCATCCAAATTACGTCCTCATTCCTATCAAGCCATCAATCCCATTACTGGCTCCATCAGCGAAAGCTTCAACCAGTTCGCAACAGGCGGTCGCCCTCACACCTCCCCTTCAAGCGATGACCACAGACCCCATGGAAGACATCTTCCAAATACTTTCATTAGGGGAGTATCACTTTCTAACCTTAGACATGTTCCAAACTCCATAAGAGTATGGACGCCTTCATCATAGCCCCAGTTATGACCATCGGATCGGGATGATCGTGCCTTATGGTCCTCCTCACCTCTGAACCAACCTCATCTATGGGGGGCTCAATCAAGCTCCTACTGATAGTAATCCTCTTTCTTCACCTCAACCTTTCACATCAGACTTCTCATTTCTTGGCAACCCTGCCTTTGCACACACTTACCTTTACAGGTGTGCATGGAAGGGTTTTGGTTTTGGACGCTATGAGTAGGGCTCCCATCAGCCCATCAAACCACTCAACGATGATGATGCCAAGAAATGGTATGGCCTGGGATACCACAACCCCACTCAAGACCCTGCAAACCTTTACCTCGAACCAACCATTGACCAATCTCCTCCACACTCGCCTATTCTTCCCCCTTCACCTATAGAGTCAGTGGTTTCCATTCCTCCTAGTTTTTTTTTTTGCATAAACACCATCCACCTAGAACCCTTGACTTATCAGCTCGATGGGGTGTCTAAGTCTCTCCCTCTCATTTTTCCCAGCATGATCGAAGATGAGTCGGCAACCATTCACACTGTCCACTGCGTTGACGACGATGCCATTCTTTCTTACATGGGCACTGACGATTCTTTCATCCAGCGCTCCCTCCCTTTTGAGACCCAGGTTATGTTAAATGAATCAACCATTGACATCAACCTTCCTTCTTCTGATGTTCCTTATGTCTTAAAGATTGGCCAATCTTTAGACGCTCAGGAGTAGCTTGACTATATCCAGTTCCTATCCGACCATAGCAAGGCCTTTGCCTGGACTTATAGTGACATGCCTGGCATCGACCCCACCATCGCTACCCATAACATTGTCACCAAACTAGAGGCTAAGCCTGTCAGGCAAAAGCTTTGAAAGATGCATCCTCACATTGCCCTCCTTGTCAAAGAAGAGCTTCAGCGCCTCCTTTCTGTCTCCTTCATCTAGCCCATCGATTATCCACAGTGGGTCTCTAACATCGTCCCAGTCACCAAGGCAACTGGGGGGATCCGGAGCTGCACGTACTATCGTGACCTTAACTTAGCCTATCCCAAAGATGACTTTCCTCTTCCCAACATTGACCAGCTTGTTGATCTTACGGTCGGCCATGAGATGCTATCTCTCATGGACGGGTTTTCAGGATACAATCAAATCCTAATCACTCCAAAAGATCAGTACAAGACCACTTTCATTACCCCATGAGGGAATTTCTGCTATCGAGTCATGCCTTTCAACTTGAAGAACGTAGGCGCCACTTATCAGTGTGCCATGACCTACATTTTCCATGATCTCCTCCACAAAATCATGGAGGACTATGTGGATGACCTGCTCGGCAAGTCCAAGCGTCTTCGTGACCATCTGACCATTCTCAAGATCATCTTCTCTCATCTTCTTCAATACAATGTTCATCTTAACCCCAAGAAATGTGTCTTTGGGGTCCTCTCTGGCAAGCTTCTTGGCTTCATCGTTTCCTTTCGTGGCATCGAGATAGATCTCGCCAAGATTCATGCTATCCTCGAAATTTCACCCCCGACCAATCTCAAGCAGCTTCGCAGTTTGTAAGGGAAGCTCCAGTCCATTCACCATTTCATCTCGCAACTTTCTGACCACTGCCAACCTTTTCATCATCTCCTTAAGAAGGATGTCTCCTTTACATGGGATAAGGACTATCAAGAGGCTTTTGAAGCCCTTAAACGCTATCTGGTCTCTCCACCAGTCCTCATTCCACCTAAAGATGACCAACCCTTCTACCCTTTTATCTCAGCCACTAATCATTCGTTAGGTGCCATGATCGTGCACCAAGATGAGCATCACCGTGAGCAAGCAGTCTATTATATCAGTCGAACACTGGTTGACTATGAAACTCGGTACACCCATACCGAGAAACTCTATTTGGCGTTAGTCTTTACCATTACCAAGCTCTGCCACTATCTTCTTAATCACAAGACCTTTGTCATCACCCACATCGACCCTCTCAAATACATGCATTCCAAGCCATATCATAATCAATGTATGGCTCGGTGGCTCATGCTGCTTACTGAGTTTGACCTCAAATTCATCTAGCAAAAATATGTCAAGGGGCAAACCATTGCTGATCAACTAGCTGATGCCCCTCTTCCTGACAATCAACCTTCACAGTGTGAGTTTCCTGATGAATCTATCGTTGTGCTTTCCACTAATGACACCATCTATCAGATGACTATGTTCTTTGATGGCTCCAAATGTCAACTAGGTGGGGGTGCTGGGGTCATTCTCATCTCACTCGAAGGGGAGCCCATGCCTCTGTCTTTTAAGCTTGACTATGATTGTACCAATAATATGGTTGAGTACGAGGCCTTAATTTTGGGACTTCAGACCGCCCTCTCTCTCAACATCAAATCCATCAACATCTTTGGCGACTCACAGCTCGTCGTCAATCAGGTCAACGGTTCATACCTCTGTAAAAATGAAATTTTGCAAAGGTACAAAAACCATGCTGACATTTTCCTTGCATCTTTCGACCATTACCTCCTGCAAACTGTTCCTCGATCCACAAATAAGTTTGCTAACACCATGGCTTCTCTCACTTCGCATATCCCATCTTCCTCATCTGCATCTAGACTTTTTGTCATGAGCGTCGTGTGTCATTGCCTTCATATATCTCTCCTCACATTAATCATGTCAACACTATAGACCCTAGCCCACGAGATGATTGGTATAAGCAACTTGTGGACTTCTTATCTTTTTCTGTTATTCCTCTCAACCTCTCTAACAATGTGCGATGAGCTTTTATCAAGCGTACCACTCGCTATACCATGCTAGGGGGTCTTCTCTATAAGCGAGGCTTCGACGGCCTCCTTCTTCACTATCTCACCTCCACTAAAGCATCTCAGGCCATTAAGCAAGTCCACGACGGGATTTGTGGTGGACATTTCAGTGGGAATTCAGTTGCCAAGCGCATCCTTCGTCTGGGCTATTATTGGCGTACCCTTCATCAAAACTGTAGCAACTATGTTCGGCATTGCATCAAGTGTCAGCAGCACTCTAACTTGCTTCATCTTCCTAGTCATGCCTTACAAATCACTCAAGATTTTTGGCCTTTTTCTCAGTGGGGTTTAGATCTCATTGGTGAGATTAACCCTCATTCGTCTCTTCGTCATCAATCCATCATCACAGCCACTAAATATTTCACCAAGTGGGTAGAAGCCATTCCTCTCGTCTTCACAAAAGCTGACAAGATCATCGACTTCATCAGCACCCATATCATCTATCATTTCGGTGTCCCTCATAAAATCATCACCGACAACGGCAAGTCCTTTAAAAACAAGACTGTCCAAAAGCTATGCGACTCATTCAGCATCAAACTCAGTTTCTCTTCGCCTTACTACCCACAAGCAAATGGGCAGGCTGAGGCTTCCAACAAAATTCTCACTAAAATTCTCATGAAGGTGGTCAGCGACATAGGAAGGGACTGGCACATTCACATTCCATTCACTTTCTAGGCCTACCGCACTAGTATCTGAACCTCTACGGGTGCTACCCCTTTCTCTCTCATGTACAAAATAGAGGCTGTCCTACCTCTCAAAGTACAAATCCCATCTCTCTGCATCTCTCTACATGACATCCTCTCCAACGATGACTTTCATCAAGATCGCTTAGCTCAACTTGAGTTACTTGACGAGCGCCGTCTTGCTGCCCTTAATCATCTCCATGTCTATCAACATCGCATCAAGCGCGCCTATGACAAAAATCTGTGAGAACAAGATTTCAACATCGGAGACCTCATCCTCAAAGAGAATCAACACATGACCAATATGGAGCGAACTAAACGAGGCAAGTTTGATCCTAATTGGCTCGAACCTTTCATTATCACGCACAAGTATGGATCAGGGACTTATCGTCTATCCTCTCTTGATGAATGACCAGAACTTGAGCCTCTTAATGCGTTGCATCTACGACCATTCTACTGCTAGTCGAGTACTCATCCACTTGACACTTAACTTGAGCTCATCCCTTGAGCAATCCCCATCCTCTTCGTCCTAATTCCTTTCAACCCTATTCCTCTTAACAATTCCTCTATAACCCTTTTATGATGTATGGATGCTTTGTCCTAATAAAAGGGAGCCCTTGACCTTCTATAGTCCTGTCCATGACTCACATTTCTGTCAAAACAACTCAAGATGTCAAAATATCCACGGTAACCATATCAATATCAAATCAAAAGGCAGACTGCTCCCTTGAAGGACAACTATACTATCATTTGCTATAATTAATAGACTGCTCCCTTAAAGGACAGCTATTCAAAAGCCCTTATATTAAGCAAAATTCTAGACCACTCCCTCGAAGGATGGCTATGACTAACTCTGGAAATAAACAGCACTATCTTAGAAGCTTCCCGCATCGATCAACTTCACAACTGACCACCAAGCAAATGACATCTCTATGCAGACTTCCCGCATTGATCAGTCTGCACCCTAAAAAAAAAAAGAAACGAGTCATGGACCTGACTTATAGTTGTCTCAGGGTCTCCTATAAAAAGGGGCAAAGTTATCTCTGCTCTTAAAATAGGTTACCTTTTTTCCTCCTCCTATCACCTGCTCAAGGGACTTCGAGCTCACTTTAATGTCAAAGTGATTCGATTACCATTCTAACACAACATCTGGTCAACGATGTCATGCATGAATGGGGCTCTTGGTTCCAATAACCCCTATCTATGCTGTCATTCTGGTCCTTGTCAATGAAAGAGCAATATGCTTTTCACTTCGTCTACACTTTGGTCACATTCAACTTCATCACTTGTCACACCTAATCAACTCAACTCAACTCTCTTTTCAGGCCACTCCCATAGCCTATTCACACTAGTTTCTATGGACACCAATACACATGGAAACTATCGACCAGACGCAATTTATGTTAAGCATAAACCAATACTTGCTGACGCATAAATAGACCTCAATTCATCTTTAGCATACATCCATCACGAATGTGGAACATTGCTAGGGATGAAAGACCCCTCAACCAATGTTGTAGAATACACCATTTGGAAAAGGCTGTAACATCATTTTACCCTCATCATTCATCATGACCAAGACCAATCTATCGACCACTTTAACCATGCCAATCATCGACCAATCTTCTCTTTGTCTGAACTACATTGGTCTGGGGCCCCTTCCAATCTGGGCTATGTAGGCAGCACTCAGATGATACGACATCATCTGGGGTTAGATCGACCACCCTCATTTATTCATCTCTCTGATGGACAAACCTTCTTTCCTCCTTTTAACCATGACCTTGCCCTCGACCAAGACCAATTCCATCCCTTTGACCCTTCCTCCCTTCTAGGGAGAACTACATTGGCCTGAGGCCCTTCCATAGGGGCTATGTAAGCAGCACTCAGTTGACATGGGGTCTTCTGAGGTTAGCTCGGCCATTCCTTCGTCCATTCCTTCACCTCGACCAATGACCATTGGAGATCATGCCTATTTCCTCCGACTTTGACCACTTCCAAGATAATGTTGCCTTGGTTGTTTTTGCCTGTATGCTACCTCATGAGTGGTTAGCAAAATTGTGCGCAGACTATTTTTGGACCCTCACAAGTATAAGATCGCAAGCCGGTTGATTCGCACTACTTGTAACATTTTCGTGTTTCTGGGAGCACTTCCTGAGCCTGGGATACTTGGAACATGATGATCATTTGGATCTTTAGCTTAGATTGAATAACCCAATCAGCAGATGACTAAATGCTGGGCCCCAGTTACTTCAATTTTGGCACTCCTTGACCTGCGACACTTTGACCTGACCATCTCGTGCAGTGGTATGCATGCAATCATGACTTTTTTCGCGTTCACCCTCACAACCTTTTTCATCCTCTCTTTGTCAAATCAACACCTGATTCCCGATTCCCTTCTTTCAACTCCTGCTTTGAGGGGGAATACCTCATCCATAATCGGGGCAATCTGCCTCCTATTTTTGGGCAATCCACCTCCTATTTTTGTCTTGTAGTTCATTCAAACAACCAACAAGATGGAATCAACCTTATCCCACACCTGGGGCAACCACCTCCTATTTTTGTCTTGCAGTTCATCCAGAACAACCAACAAGACAAAAAGGGGCAAATGTAGACACCAAAATTGTGTCTAACCCTTGTTGTCCTCCCCTTAACCCCTATCAACCATTTTCCCATAAGCCTTACCCCTAGCAGCATGTAAGAGTGAGTAGAAGGCTAAAATTAGCCTCTGTCTCCATTCTGCATCTGCTGACACCGGTCACTACTCGATCGACGTCACTGATGTCGGTCACCTTTTCGGCTGACATCGGCATTCCTGCCAGCATCGGTCAGCCTTAAACTACGTCTGTTAATTCATTTCTCAATCTATTATCCATTATTCAGTTGCCAATCAATTTGGCAATTGGTTATCAGACCTGCGGCATCAAAACGTTTCTTTGATCAAAACCCCGCAGCAATCGAACGATCAGCCAACCCCGCAGCAATGATCAACCAGTTTTCTTGCATCCAACCGAACGATCACCATTTTTTTCTTACATCCAATCAATCTATGATCAATCTCTCGTGTCTCTCTCTCCAGTACAGGAATTCTTCTTCAGTCATCTGGTAGCATAGTGACAACTTCAATCATGTCTCTTATCACGTCTTCAGTGTGTAACAGGTAAGTATCTTGCTCTGTGTTTTTCTTTTATTCTCTGGTTATTGTTTTTTATTTACTATCATCAACTCCTATTTAGACTTAGACTACAGCCTCAAGACCTTATTTCTTCCCATATCAACTCTATCTACCATTCCAAAATATACAGTCACTCTACCCAGATCCCTGTAAAAACCCCCAAACAATCCTTTTGATTCCTAAACTGACTCCTTAACCCTCAAACACCATTTTGCAACCCACCCTGACCAGACCCGACTAGACCCGACCAGACCCGACCAGACTCGACCAGACCTATCCAAGAACTGTTGCCCCGACTGATGTCGGCACTTTAACCGACGTCGGCACCCTTCCCTGACCGACGCCGGCATAGAGACCGACACCTGCGACTGTGCAGAACATTTTTGCTACATATTAGGGATGCAATTTTTGTTTTCTGTCTTTTATTTGCTTTCATTCTATCTTTCATTATTTCTACTGCAGTCAAATATTCTATTTTTAATCAGTGGGTTGATATCCCTTAAGGAAGTCTTTGTACTTCAGGGATCAAGCTTTTGCTTGTCAACCCACCATCTCCTTGTCTAACATTTTTCGTGTTTCAGTCTCTTCTTCTTTACAGGTGTCATTCCTCCATAGCCAAAGAGGAGTACCTTCCAACATCTGATTTTGCTGCGCATGACTATATCCAGGTATCTTCTAGCCTTGACCATCTTTTAGTTTCTCATTTTCTTCTTTGAATGTAGAAAGCGATTTAGCATAGAAACAGAACTAGATATCTATATGGGGATGGCCCATCAGAAATCTATCTAAAAGGGCTCTATGGTGTATATATCTCTATGGGGATGGCCTATATATCTATCTGTGACCCCCCTCTCTAAGATATATAGGGAGGCCCCCTAAAGATAGGGTTTTTTGGCCTACCCCCCTCTATATAAACTAAACTAAACTAAACTCTAATATAGACTGTGCCTCCCATGCCATATCTAAACTGAATATAGACTCCCCATAGAGAATAGAATAGAATAGAATAGAATAAAATAGAATAAAATATAGTGAGATAGACCACGAGCCATCTATCTCTATGGATGAGCCCTATAGATCAGATCTATATAGCCATCTCACGTATTACTTATATAATATAGTGAGTGTTGACCACTCCAGATAGATAAGTATTCGCTACACTCAAGATAAGATAAGATAAGCCAGATAGAAATAGGGGGCTACACTCAAGATAAGATATATAGGGGGGCCCATATCTTATCCCTTATCCCTTATCTATATAGCGGGGGGGTGCAATATCTATTAACTATGTCTAGGGTGGCACGGTCTATAGTGATCTAAAATCAACTCTAGACCGTGGATAGACAAAGCCATCTCACGCCATGCCCTATATATAGATCTCCCAGTGAGATTGAGATATAGACTTGCCATTGAGCCCTATCTAATATATGTGGGTGAAATATCTATTAACTATGTCTAGGGTGGCACGGTCTATAGTGTAGACACCGAAATCGTGTCTACCCCTTTGGTCGTCCTCCCCCCTTGGTCTCCTTGGTCCATTTCCTAAAACTTATCCTAAGCCCCTCAATTTTAAATCAAAATAAATCAAATATTTTAATTTGGTGGCCCCCTTGCCACCTCACCCATGCCACCTCGAATTCCTTCCCTTGGATCCCCTCACCCCATGCCATGCCTTAATGACCCAAATCCCATCTTTACCCTTCCTCTCACATCCATTTAAGCCCCTCACAACCATTTTTTAATGACCATTTGACCCTGGCAGCGTATAAGAATGGACATAGGCTAATTTTAGCCTCTGTCCCCATTCTTCTGCTGCCGACGTCAGTTAGTATTCGGCTGACGTCAGTGATTCTACCAGCGTCACTTATCCTTAAAACTACATTTTTGCAACTGTTCTCCCCCCGCGAACGTGAACTCTTTTGCACTTGGCATTCTGTCTCTCTCTCTCTCTCCCTCTAGCATAGCAAACTTCACCAGCTATAGGTACTCTGCAGGACAGCTCTAGATTATGAGATCAAAGGCATTTGCAGGTCCATCAACAGCAACAAGTCTCCTTCATTCTTCCTTCAGCAAGCAGGAGGTAAATACTTCATTGTTTTTCATTTTAGTTTTATTTGAATTCATCTATTAAGCAAGACCACTACCCACAACCTTCCCTATCCTTCCCAGAGAGGTTGAAAGGCCTTCTCTGATCCCTGTCTCCCTATTATCCCCCTTTTGCCTTTGTTACTCATTTAGTCCCTTTTTAGACCATACTCCCAGTCTAATCAGCCCTGCACAGACCTCCAGGCAGTCCCTCTGACCCCCAAATAAACTCTCTGACCCTCAAACGAAATCTAAGACCACTTTGTGGATGAAAAACTAGACTTGGAACTTGTCCCTGGCCATTACCCCAATTGACCTCGACCATTACCCCTATCGACGTCAGTAGACTAACCGACGTCAGCGACCTTCCTTGATCGATGCTGGCAAAACCACCGACGTCAACGATTGTGCAAAGTAGATTGCTGCAAACAGGTACGCATTTGCTTTTTATTTCTTCATTCTATCTTTATCATTTCTATTTCTGTCAATATTCTATTTTTTAACAGTGGAATGTCATCCTCCAAGAAGTCCTTACGCTTCTAGGATCAAGCTTTCGCTTGCAAGTCCACTTTCTAGTCATCTAACAATTTTTGTGTTTTAGTCTCTTTCTCTTTCAGGTGTCATCCTCCACAACCAAAGAGGAGTTCCTTTTATCATCTAAATTTGGTGCGCAAGTCCACATCTGAGTACGAATAAACCCTCGTCCATTCTTCTTAGTTTCTCATTTTCCTTTTTGAATGTGAAAAGTAAAATCTTGTTTGGAAACATTCTGGCATGCCCGGTGGGACCCTAGGATCTTCCTTGGGTTCTTTTCTTTCTTTTCATATAGGGTGCATTAGGTTTCTCCTTTTCATCTCTTTCTTCTATCTTCCAAAAGACACCATTAGCAGGATTAAAAAGAACTCTTCTTTCTTTTCTTGCATCTTAGACTAGTCAAAAGTCATACTCTTCAACCCTTTCTCCATTTGTCTTCATATGAACTCACACTTCAATTTTGGGCTTAAAACACATTACATTTCATTTCTGCTTGCTTGCATTTCTTAGTCCACATCTAGTAATAAAAAACCGCATCATGAATTAATCGTAGATCACTTATGTTACATAACCAAATCACTTGCACAAATCAAACATCAAAACTTACCTGAGATAAGGCCCAACTAGAATTTCATCACCCAGTGGATACCTTACCCGTCCCGGCAATCCCACTTGGATTTCATCACCAAGGGGAAAGCCCACTCTATTCTCTGGCAGAGGATAATCTCTAAGTGAGACCAGCTTATCACTGGGCTCGTGAAGTGAGGGGAGCTTGCTCCTTAGCACCAAGCCATGTACGGAACCTAACACAGACTCTTGAGCACCTAAACAAACCTAAAACCATCCATAGACTACCTCTTCTAGGACCCGTCTCAGAAGCCAACCTCCCAAACACATTCTAAGGCATAAGCCAACATGATTCTAAAAGTTGATTCTTAGGATCTAATGCTTAGGGTCTGCCTGTCTCCATCTATTTTTTTGTTCCTATCTGGTTTTTTGAGCTAGTGAGGACGTTTTCTTCTTTCCAAAAAAAATTGTTAAATCTTCTAAGTTTCTAGAAAACACAGTAACCGACATCGGTTTTTACACTGACGTAGGTAACTTTATTCGCCGGCATCGGTCATTTGACCGACATCGGCAGCCTATTTCACTAACATCAATTTTTAAATTGATGTCGGTCTCTGTCCAAAACTTTTTTCCCAAAACAGTAGCCTTAAAACCCAACCCTTTTTTTGCCAGAACCACATTCTGAGTTTCTAAAATTGAAAAAACACAATTTTTGGAACCTGACCCTCTCTTGCCTTGAATGGTTTTAACACGTAGTCAAACGAAGACTCTTGTAAGGCAATGACCACTTTCACCTTTGCCCTTCATAACCATCCCTCTAATGGAGTATCATTCAGAGACCGAATGAACTCCCAACCGGCCTACCCCCGACCAACATCTAATTGTTCCCAAAGGGGACCTAAACTTTGAGAGACTCCTTAACCGCAACGTTAAGGCTCTCCAACACTATCTCGCAAGAAACCAAATGTGGGACCTTTCAGGTGCAGCAACAATGACATCGATGTCATCCGCTACCCAACCCATCATGACTCAGCCTATTGCCTCAACCACTAACCAGACCATGGCCAATACGCAAAGTTTGGCCTCCCCGTCTATTTTCGAACATACCTCCATCGGGGTGTCATTACCCCCTCAACCACACGCAATTCAACCAATTTCTACACCATACCAGAACTTGATTGTATCGACCTCACCCACTCTTGCACCTATACACGCAGGAGTGACAACATATCCTTTCACTAGTGCCACCACGCAACCACCTCTGGCAGTATCTAGTCAACTTATGTCCTCCAACTTCATGGCACAAGCCCCTTTGACCATGACATCTATCCCTATGACGCACTACCCATATGTTGTGCCTACACAAGTGTAACCAAGTATGTCATACGCCTCTTCTAGCACCTTTCAAGTGCCCTACAACCTAGGGGGTGCTCCATCCACCAATTCGTCAGTAGATCTAATCAAAATGTTGATGGATAAAATGTCTAGTCTTGAGGCTTCCATTTTTGGTTCAAGCAATGTCCTCTCATATGACCAAATTTGCAATGAACCCATTCATCCCTCCGTCCCTATCTGACCTTATCCTAATTAGTGGGAGCTTCCTAAATTTTCTTGTTTCTAGAGTAAGGAAGACCCACAACAGCACCTACGAGCATTCAGACATGCTTGTTATCTCATAGCTCATGACGATGTGTTACTTCTATCCACGTTCCCCATGTCACTTTCTGGCCCCACCCTTGACTGGTATAGCTCTCTTACCAGACATTCTATCTTTTCATTCATTCAACTCACCTAATTATTTCTTGACCATTTTTATATCAACATCACCAAACAAGTCTCAATCACAGACCTCTACTCTATTAGGCAAGTTGATGACGAATCCATAGTCGATTTTGTCGCCCATTAGAGAGGCTTGATTAACCAACTCTCCTTCTCCTTGCCTCAACTTGAGCTCATCAAGCTCTTTTCTCGAGCATGTGCCAGGCACATCTCTTCTACCTTGCAGATTCAAACACTCCACACTTTTGACGAAGCTTTCACCATGGCCCGAAAGCTTGAACTCTGTGCCATTGAAGAGGATAAGGTCAAATTGCATAATACTAATGCAAGAACTAATGACCCTTCTTCTTCCAGACCTTATTCTTCCCACTCCAAGTCCAAAGGAGTGGCCAACATTGTGGTCATTAGAGCACCATCTTTGAAAACAACTGACCAATCTCAACCTTCTACATCTCCAAACATCACCAAACAATTCCAACAACGGTACATCTAGTGTTCATACACTCCACTTGGAGAATCATACACTTCCGTTTTGGAAAAAATTGTCAAACAGAGAGTCCTCAAACTCCCTCTAATTTGACCACCTCAATTCGACCCTTCAAAAGCCCTCCTTACATGGTATAGGGAGGCTAACTTCTGTCACTATCATCGTGTCCACGGTCATGACATCAACAATTGCCAAACCTTCAAAAACATCATCCAAGACATGCTAGATAAGGGTGACCTCTTCTTAGACAATCCAAATGCCCCACCCAATCAACACATCAATATCTTCAAACAACCCTTTCCTAACCATCCGTCTACCCAAAATAATGTCCAGACCATGGCTGATAGCTCCCAAGAGCATGACATACACACAGTTAACACGGTCTCGCCTCTTATCCCTGACCAACCTCCTCCACAGGGTGAAGAACTTTCTTCTCCTATTAGTCCTCTATCCACCACTCTTATATTGGGGGACGCCTTGACCATGCTAATGCCATTATCCCCACCTCCAATGGAGGACCCTATCCTTCCTACTCCTCAACCACAAGTAGAGGGCACGATCATCCTTACCCTCTACCCTCTTGAGGGGCCGCACTCTCCTATTTCTTCTCCACCAAGAGAAGAACCAGTCTCTTCACCCATTTCAACTGAGGAAGACCCAGTCATGGTTTTCTCTTGCCTGGTGAGTGAAATTGCTACATCTCACTCACCTCCATCCACATCTGAACCCAAACCCGCATCTAACCTCACCTCACACAATGGTGGCCCTCAACTCAAACTCAAGGCCACTAAACCACACTGGAGGACTCCTCCCCCACCTTCATCATTACCTTCAATTTTGGGCCCGCATCCATCCACTTTAATAGGAGTGCTTCCTACTCCCATAATTCACAAAGGCAAGTCACCTCCATTATCTCCTCAACCCATTAGACATATATTTCCTCCAAAACATCCAACACCTATCACCACCAAAGTGTCATTTACACGTGTGGCTACACCACCCATGAAAATGATGGTACAACTAATGCCTCTTACGCCTCTCAAATCAAATTCATCAACCCCCACTGCAATAAGACACACAGACCCATTAGCAGGTTCTTATGCCTTGCTGTTACAGCAACTATTGCAGTCTTCTAGCATCAATCTCCCACCTCTTAAACCATATCAATCCCTCAAACCAAAACCACCCTGGTTTGATGACACTCAAATTTGTGTGTATCATCGCATGCCTGGGCACGACACTGAGCATTGTTTTTCCCTCAAGGTTGTCATTCACCAATGCTTGGAGAAAGACACCCTTCTTCTTGACCACATTATCAACAAACCTCCAACACTGCCCCACCCATCAACTCTCAGATCAAGACCATCTTGGTTCGACAACTCTAAATTTTGTCACTATCATCAAAAACTAGGACATGACACTGAGCTTTGTTGCTCTCTTAAAGCTATCATTCATCAACACCGGAAAAAGGATACCCTTCTCATCAAGGATCCTCTTAACCGCCCCTTCGACAAATCATCAACACCGACCCATGCTTCTCAAACCTCATCACCTAAATCAGGATCTCCATGCCAAACTATGGTCCCTTTGCCGCCTTTAACCCCCTTATTCAACATCAACACAATCAATCTGACCACCACGCCTCAACTGACCTTGACCAATCTGTCAAACATTCTCCCTATCCGCTAGGGGAACTCAACATTCATCCATGCCTCGACCAACCTTTCAACCCAGTCTCAACCAAATATCAATCACTCTTTTAATCCTCAACCTCGACCAAATATCAACCAAGTCTCAACCAAGCATCGACCAAACATCAACCAACCTTTTAATCATGACCTCGACCAACTTCGACCCAACATCGACCAAATATCAACCGACCTCAACCAAACATCAACCAACTCCTTCAACATCAACCAACATGTGACCAATTTAGAACAAAGCAAATGGGACAAGTTTGCTCCTAATTGATTCAGACCTTACATCATAACATAAGCATGGGCCAGGGACTTTGTCAAAACCTGAGCCCCTTTATGCCTTACATCTTCGACCAGTCTACTGTTAGTCAAGTAATTATTCACTTGATGTTTAACTTGAGCTTGATCCCTTGAGCAATCCCCGTCATCGTCATTCCTATTCTTTTTTCAACCCTCAACCCTGCAAACATCAATTAACCCTTTTGTCAAGCATGAATGCTTTGTCTTAATAAAAGGGAAACCCTCTAAACTTCTATAGTCAAGTCCATGACCAAAGTCCAGTCAAAAAACAAAAAAAATCAAAAATATATAAGTGGGATGCATATTCCAAGGTCATAAAACTATAAATGTAGACTGCTCCCTTGAAAGACAGCTACATAATTGCTGCATTTACTATACTGCTCCCTTGAAGGACAACTAGGCCAAAGTCATCTCAAAAGCATATAAAGCAGAATATAGACCACTCCCTTGAAGGATGGCTATGCCTAACTCTTACTACATACACAGCACTATCTCTGAAGCTTCCCGCATCGATCAGCTTCATGACATGACCACAAAACAAAACAACATCCCATCGTAGGCTTCCTGCATCGATCAGTCTGCCCAAAAAAAAAAAAAAAAACCTGACTGACAACTTTAAAGTCATGGACTTGTCTATAGTCATTCTCAGGGTCACCTATCCTACCAGAAAGGGTTCCCCCTTCCATCCATATCACATCAAACCTATCTACCCAACATACTCAAGGGATTTCGAGCTCACTTAACGTCAAGTGATTTGATTACTTCTCTAACACAAACATTGGTCAACGACGTAATGCATGAATGGGGCTTTTGTTTCTAAACAACCCCTAACCTATGCCATCATTATAGTCCTTGTCAATGAAAGAGCAACACGCCTTTCACTTCTGACACACCTTGGTCACATTCAACCAAATCATTTTTCCAAACTCAACCCAATCCAACCAAAACATTTTCAGACCACAGACATGACCTAGTCTATTTCACATAGTTTCTATGGACACCAATACACATGGAAACTATCGACCAGACACAATTTATGTCTGACATAAACCATTACTTGCTGGCACATAAATAGACTCAATTCATTTTTAGCATACATCCATCACAAATATGGAAAATTGCTAGGGATGAAAGACCCCTCAACCCATGTTACAGAATACACCATCACACAGTATGGAAAAGGCTGTAACATTGTCTTATCCTCATCATTTCATCATGACCAAACCAATCTATCAACCGACTTTGAATCCTAGTCTGAACTACATTGGTTTGAGGCCCTAATGATCAGGGTTATGTAGGTAGCACTCAGATGACACACGTCTTCTGGGGTTAGCTCGACCACCCTCATTTATTCATCTACCTGATGGACAAATGATCTTCCCCATTTGACCATGACATTGACTATGACCACAACCAATCATCAACTACTTTTCCCCTTTGTCTGAACTACATTGGTCTGAGGCCCTAACAATTGGGGCTATGTAGGCAACACTTAGATGACACACGTCTTTTGGGGTTAGCTCGACCACCCTCATTTGTTCATCTACTTGATGGACAAACCATCTTCCCCCTTTGAGCATGACCTTGACTATGACCACAACCAATCATCAACTACTTTGACTCCTAGTCTGAACTACATTGGTCTGAGGCCCCTAAGACTGGGGCTATGTAGACAGCTCTCAAATGACACGATGTCTTTTGAGGTTAGCTCGACCACCCTCATTTATTCATCTCCCTGATGGACAAACCATTCTTTCCTTTGACCATTCCTTTGACCTTTGACCAATCCTTTGACCTTTGACCATGACCTTGACCTCAACCAAGACCATCGACCACTTTGACCCTTCCTCCCTTTTAGGGAGAACTACATTGGCCTGAGGCCCTTTCAATAAGGGCTATATAGGCAGCACTCAATTGACATAGCATCTTTTGGGGTTAGCTCGGCCACATTCCTTCGTCCATCCATCTCACGGACTATCTATCTCGACCCGTCCTCGACCAATGACCTTGGAGATCATGCCTATCTCTTTCAACTCCAACCACTTCCAAGACAATGTTGCCTTGGTTGTTTTCATATATATGCTACCTCACGAATGGTTAGCAAAATTGTGCACAGACTATTTATGACCTTCACAAGTATAGGATCGCAAGCCGGTTGATCCCCACTACTTGTGACATTTTCATGTTTCCAGGAGCACTTCCTGAGCTCGGGATACCTGGAACACGATGACCATTGGAGCTTTAGCTTAGATTGGATAACCTGATCAGCTACGACCAAATGCTGGGGCCTAGTTATTTCAATTTTAGCACTCCTCGACCTTGACCTACGATAATTTGACTTGACCATCTCGTGAAGTGGTATACATGCAATCACGACTATTACAGCATTCTCACTCCAACTTCACCATTTTCATCCACTCTTTGTCAAATTGACACTCGATCTCAGGTTCCCTTCCCTCAACTCCCGATTTGAGGGGGAACACCTCATCCCATACCTGGGGCAACCAACTCCTATTTTTATCTTGCAGTTCGTCAAGAACAACCAACAAGACAAAAAGGGGCAAATATAGACACCAAAATCATGTCTACCCCTTTGGTCGTCCTCCCCCCTTGGTCTCCTTGGTCCATTTCCTAACACTTGTCCTAAGCCCCCTCAATTTTAAATCAAAATAAATCAAATATTTTAATTTGGTGGCCCCCTTGCCACCTCACCCATGTCACCTCAGATTCCTTCCCTTGGATCCCCTCACCCCATGGCATGCCTTAATGACCCAAATCCCATCTTTACCCTTCCTCTCGCATCCATTTAAGCCCCTCACGACCATTTTTTAATGACCATTTGACACTGGCAACGTGTAAGAACGGATAGAGGCTAATTTTAGCCTCTATCCCCATTCTTCTACCACCGACATCGATCAGTATTCGGCCAACGTCAGTGGTTCTACCGGCATCGGTTATCCTTAAAACTGCATTTTTACAACTATTCTCCCCCCCCCCCCCGCGAAGGTGAACTCTTTTGCACTTGGCATTTTGTCTCTCTCTCTCCCCCTCTAGCACAGCAAACTTCACCAGCTATAGGTACTCTGTAGGATAGCTCCAGATTGTGAGATCAAAGGCATTTATAGGTCCGTCAATAGCAATAGGTCTCCTTCATTCTTCCTTCAATAATCAGGAGGTAAATACTTCATTGTTTTTCATTTTAGTTTTATTTCAATTCATCTATTAAGCAAGACCACTGCCCACAACCTTCCCTGTCCTTCCCAGAGAGGCTAAAAGGCCTTCTCTAATCTTTATCTCCCTATTATCCCCCTTTTGCCTCTGTTACTCATTTAGTCCCTTTCTAGACCATACTCCTAGTCTAATCAGCCCTACACAGACCTCCAGGTAGTCCCTCTGACCCCCAAATAGACTCTCTGACCTGAAACAAAATCTAAGACCACTCTGTGGACTAAAAATGAGACCTAGAACTTGTCCCTGGCCATTACCCCGACCGACCTTGACCATTACCCCTACCGACGTCAGCAGACTAACTGACGTTAGCGACCTTCCTTGACCGACGTTGGCAGAACCACTGACATCGGTGACTGTGCAAAGCAAATTGCTACAAATAGGTACGCATTTGCTTTTTATTTCTTCATTCTGTCTTTATCATTTCTATTTCTGTCAATATTTTTTTTTTAACAATGGACTGTCATCCTCCAAGAAGTCCTTGCGCTTCTAGGATCAAGCTTCCGCTTGGCAGTCCACTTTCTAGTCATCTAACAATTTTTGTGTTTTAGTCTCTTTCTCTTTCAAGTGTCATCCTCCACAACCAAAGAGGAGTTCCTTCTATCATCTGAATTTGGTGTGCAAGTCCACATCTGGGTACATACAAACCCTCGTCCATTATTCTTAGTTTCTCATTTTCCTTTCTGAATGTGAAAAGCGAAATCTTGTTTGGAAACATATAGTGATCTAAACTCAACTCTAGACCAT
Organism: Torreya grandis; assembly: GCA_037957365.1. NCBI lineage: Eukaryota > Viridiplantae > Streptophyta > Pinopsida > Cupressales > Taxaceae > Torreya > Torreya grandis. The sequence continues at coordinate 1,976,148 of JARHVA010001759.1, forward strand.
GGATAGATAAGGATAATATAGTGAGATAGACTGTCCACCCCCCCCACTTTGAGATGGCAGTGAGTGTCGACCACTCACTATCTATCTTCCTGGCCACTCTAGATAGCCCTACCTTATAGATCTATCTATCTAATGAGTGGGGGGTCACCTATCACTATGGACCAGTGCCATAGTGATAGATAGGTGACCCCCATAGAGATATCTGGCCATCTATAGACCACTCACAATAGTGGTGTGGTAATAGATGATATGAGTGGGGGGGTCACCTATCACTATGGACCAGTGCCATAGTGATAGATAGGTGACCATGGATCTCACGATAGATTATATCCCATAGAAATCTGTAGTGAATCTAGACCGTGCCCCCCATAGTCTATATTCAGTTTAGATATGGGGTGGGGGGCACAGTCTATATTCACTATGGATTATATAGTATTTGCTACAATATATATATATATAGATGGGGGGTGGCATGGTCTAGATTCACTATGGATTTCTATGGGGATAGTCTATAGATAGAGATAGAGTCTATATTCAGTTTAGACATGGGGTGGGGGGGATTGGCATTGGGAGTTTAGAGTTAGTTATAGTTATAGTTCTAGTTCTAGTTAATATAGAGGGCCAAAAAAACTCCCCATATATATAGGGGGCACCATATAGAGTTTAATGGGCTAGAACCTATACATAGAGAGGGGGGGAGGCCACCCCCAAATGTATAGAGTTTTTTTGGCAACCCCCAACCATATAAAGTGCCTCTCTATATAGATGGGGAGTTTAATGGGCTAAACCCTATATATAGAGAGGGGGGGAAGGGGATGGGCATGGTCTATATTCACTATGGATTAGATAGAGATAGAGGGGGGTGGTAGCCCCACCCCATAGAGAGATTTATCCCTATATATAGAGATGGGCCCCCAGAGAATAGATAGGTATAGAGATGGGATTTAGATTTAGATATAGATTTAGCCCTATATATAGATATGGGATTCTGGCTTGGTCTCTATTTTCTTGGCTCCCCCTTTATATACAAGTGGAATAGATATCAGAGATTTAATATCTAAACTCAACTCTAGACAGTGGATAGACAGGGCCATCTCACGTATTACTTATATAATAGAATACAATGAGATAGACCATCTCACACCCTATCTATATATCTGCCAATGAGCCCCCCTCTCTCATTTACATTTAAATCTAAATCTATCTATGGGGTGGGGGGTCCCCATAGACATAGTGAATATAGACCGTGCCACCATAGAAATCCATAGTGAATATAGACCGAGCCCCTCCCCTCTCCCTCTCCCTCTCCCTCTCCCTCTCCCTCTCTATAGAATGGGGATGGGGATGGGGATTCTAGCCCCTCTCCTAGATAGATATAGGGGCCTTCTCCCCTCTCTATATATGGAAACTAAACTTCCATCTATATATATAGAGGGAACTCAACTCTATATGGTTGGGGGTTGGGCCAAAGAGAGAGTTCTATAGAGGGGGGAAACCTTATAAAGTTGAGTTTAATGGGCTCTATCTATTGGGGGTGGCCTCCCCGCTCTATATTAACTCTAACTCTAACTCTAACACTAACTCTAACTCTAACTCGAACTAGAACTAACTCTAAACTCTAAACTTTAAACTCAACTTTATATGGTGGCACCCCCTAGATATAGATAGAATTTTTTTGGCCCTCCCCCTCAATATTTCTTTGGCCTCCCCCCTCCCTATAGATCTTATCTTGAGCATAGCCCCCCCTCCCCCTCCCTATAGAATAGTCTTATCTTGATTGTAGCCCCCCCTCCCTATAGATCTTATCTTGAGCATAGCCCCCCTCTCTTTATAGGGTTAGTTCTATCAAGACGTGAGCCCCCCTCTCTCTATAGGGTTAAGTCTATCGAGACTTGAGCCCCCCCTCTCTCTATAGGTTCAGGTCTATCAAGACCCCATCTATATAGATGGAGTAGCGAATACTTATCTTGAGCCCCCCTTCTCTCTATAGGGTTGGGTCTATCAAGACGTGAGCCCCCTCTCTCTATAGGGTCAGGTCTATCGAGACTTGAGCATAGCCCCCCTCTCTCTATAGGCCCATCTATATAGATGGAGTAGCGAATCCACTATGGCCATTGTGTTGTGAGTGGGGGGGTCACCTATCTATAGGGGGCCCTATAGATCCATATGGGCCCCTTATAAATAGGTGACCCTATATGGTTGGTTCAATGCCTACTATATCGAAAAGAATCATACTCAAAAAATGAGTTTGATCCTACCTCAGAATGAATGCTAGCTATATTCTCAACACATGCAAGTCAAACGTTGTTCCCATGCTTCTGACCCATGTAACCTCTTTCCCCGACACATACCATCAGAAGAGAAATCATTTGATGCCAACCCCATATCCATCTCCATAGAGTGGGGTTGGGTTGGTTGATTGGAAGGGAGAGGCACCCTATAGATAGTGGGGGGGTTGAACAGTTGAGAACAAAGTGGTGAATGGGTGTGTAACGCTTGGGAATATGCCAAATAGTTTAGGCCAAATCTTGAATTCCATTCACCATTCTCATCCCATCTAGAGACCTTATCGTAACCAATCTATATATAGATAGCCCAAGTCTCTATCTCTATATCTCCACCTATCCCCTATCTATATAAAATAAGACAAGATATTTGGCCAGGCCATCTATATGCACCAGGGACCCAAGGGAGAAGATCCACTGGGGTTGGTAGGCCCTATATATCTATATGGGGGGTGTTGAATGTAATGAAAAACCACTCTATAGAGATTCTATAGAGGTGTTGTTCGATGAGCCCACATAGTATTAGGTAGTCAGTTAGGTAAAGGCTGACCAAGTTGATGATGCTTAGCTGGTCTTTTTAGATGATTAACCACACTGGGACTGAGACACGAACTAGACTCCCATGGGGGGCAGTAGTGGGGAATCTTGGACAATGGGTGAAAGCTTGATCCATCAATATTACGTGGGTGAAGAAGGGAAATTCTGCTTGTAAAGATCTTTCATTGAGTGCGTGATCATGACAGGACTCAAGGAAGAAGCCCTGACTAACTCCATGCCAACAGCTGCGGTAAGACGGGGGGCAAGTGTTATTCAGAATGACTAGGCGTAAAGGGCATGTAGGCAGTGAATCAGGTTAGAAGTGAAAGTCACCAACAATTGGCGGGGTGATTTCAGAACCAATTCACTTGAGTGAGATAGGGGAGAGTGGAATTTCATGTGTAGGGATCAAATTTAGAGATCTACGAAGGAACGCCAAAAGCGAAGGTAGCTCTCTGGGTCTACACTGACACTAGGGTGTGAAAGCATGGGGAACAAATAGGATCCGATACCCTGGTAGTCCATACCATAAATGATGAGTGTTCATCCTTGGTCTACCAATATATTGGTCTATACTAGACCAGATCAGGGGCCCAGCTAACGCATGAAACACTCTGCCTGGGGAGTACGGTCACAAGACTGAAACTTAAAGGAATTGATGGGGGCCTACACAAGCGGTGGAGCATGTGGTTTAATTTGATATAACACATAGAACCTTACTAACCTTTGACATATAAACAAGTGTTCTTGTCCTTAATGGGATGGTGTGAAGCATTCATATTGGTGCTGCATGGCTATCGTTAGCTCGTGTCATGAGATGTTTGGTTAAGTCCTATAATGAGCGAAACCCTTATCTTGTGTTTTGAGATGCCTCTCCTATTGCCTCTACCTCTCCTACCTCTCCCATAATATAGAATCAATTTCTAATCCAAATTTAGAATCTATATATGGGGGGGTGGGGGGCCCTCCCCTTTATGTCTAAACTCTAAACTCTAAACTCCCATGTATATAGATAGAGGGTCAACTCTATCTAGCGCTACGAGATATGAGATATGAGACATGTGATAAGATAAGATATATATGCGGGGTGAGGGCACCAAGAAACTCTATATACACCCCACTCTATCTATATGGAACTAGATAGATGCCAACACTGAGCGTAGCCCCTATATATTTATCTGGGTATACATGGTGTTGAGTTTAGTTTGAGCTTCGCTCATGCTATGCTCAACCCCCTCTATATTAATTCTATAGATATGGAATTCTATTCATGATGGTGGGGCCTGTCTAATCCCACCACTCTCTAGGGCCCCCCACCCCCCCATAGAATATAGATAGATTTAGATTTAGATTTAGACTTAGATAAGGGGAACTCACCTATCTATAGCCTAGCCTATATCTATATAGCCTATAGCCATCCCCCAATAGATATGGGTAGATAGGTGGTTTCACAGTGATTATGCCAATGCAAAATTAATACATGTGCATTGGCACTCGATCTGAGTGAAGAGAAATGTCACTAGCACAGCCCCCCTCCCTAGATAGATGCCCCCCCTCTATTTCTGAGGGATAGAGGGGGGCTGAGGGCAACTCTCTAGAGTTGCCAACTTCACTCTATCTAGGTGGCCCCCAACCCCAAGGGATAGGGGAGGCCCTCTCTCGATGCCTCAACTCACTATTCTATAGAACTAGAGGTGAGAGGACCAAGTGGCATGATTGATGACACTCCAACCAACCGTACCACTTAGTGCTGCACTCACAAGAGACTACCAGTGATATGCTGGAAGAAGGTGCGAATGACGTCAAGTCTGCATGGCCCTTATGGGATGGGCCACACATGTGGTACAATGGCAATGATAATGGGAAGGCCATATTGTAGAGCAAATCTAGAAAGGTTGCCTCAGTTCGAATTGTTCTTTGCAACTCAAGAACATGAAGCCATAATCGCTAGTAATCGTGGATCAGCATGCCATGGTGAATATGTACCCAGGCCCTGTACACACTACCCATCAAACCTTGGGAATTGGTTTCACTCAAAGCATAAGACCAAGAATCACCAATCCACATAGCCCTATCTATGGCACTGGGGGCCCCTATCTATATAGGGCAGCTCTCTTCTCTGTGTTCCACTAGTGTGGCCCATGGAGGTTTGGTCCTATTGGCGCATACCACAGTGGGGTCTTCGACTGGGGTGAAGTCGTAACAAGGTAGCCATAGGGGAACCTGTGGCTGGATCGAATCCCAACCCCCCCTCTACCAATGCCAATGAAAATATATCTCTATCTTAGGGATAGATAGATTTCTAGTTATAGTTCTAGTTATAGTTATAGTTATAATAGAGAGGGGGAGGGCCAATAAACCCCATCTATATAGATTAAACTAAACTTCTAAAAACTGATGGGGATGGGGGGTCCCATAGAGAGAGAGACTTTGGCCAAGCCCTATCTATCTGGCAAGTCCATAACATTGGCCAAGCCCTATCTATCTAGCAAGATTAGAGTTAGATAGAGTTTAGTTTAGTTTAGTTTATATAGAGGGGGAGGGCCAACCCTATCTTGGGCCACCATATAGATTTAATGGGCTCCCCATATATATAGAGAGGGGGGGAGGGGCCCTATATATCTATCTAGGTTAAATCATATCTCTATAGGGCCAAAGAAACCCGGATAGATAGGGCTTGTGGGGGGAGCTCTCTATATATAGGAAACTAACTCCCATCTATATATAGAGGGAACTCAACTCCCATATATATATATAGGGGTTTCCCCCCTCCCCCCCCTCTATATATATTGATTGATTGATTGATTGATTGATTGATTGATTGATTGATTGATTGATTGATTGATTGATTGATTGATTGATTGATTGATTAACTATATATAGTTGGGGGTTGGGGGGGTTGGGGGGGTTGGGCCAAAAAACCCCTATGGGGGTGGCATGGTATATAGTTTGTTTCATTGGCCCTCAAGCCCTATCTATTTTTATCTAGGTTAGATCAGATCTAGATAGGGCCAAAGAAACCCAGATAGATAGGGCTTGGGTGGCCTCTCTATATAGTGGGGAACATATAGAGAGAGACTTTGGCCTATCTAGTGGTGGGGCCAAATATCTATTAGATCTATATAGGGGGGGCCTCCCCCAATAGATAGAGCCCCTCTCTATATATAGGAAACTAACTTAACTTAGCTTTATAGGGTTGGGGTTGCCCCCCCTATATAAATAGTGTTAGATAGAGTTAGAGGGGGGCCTCTATATAAACAGGGCCCATTAACTCTATATGGTGGCCTCCCCCCCCTCTTCTATATAGATTGATTGATTGATTGATTGATTAAGATAGAGTTTCTTTAGCCCCTCTATATATATTTGATTGATTAACTCTATCTTTGGCCTCCCCCTCTCTATAGATGGGGATGGGAGTTGAGTTAGTTTCCTATATATAGAGAGCCCCCCCCAAGCCCTATCTATCTGGGTTTCTTTGGCCCTATAGAGATCTGATCTACCCTATCTATTGGGAGATGGGCTCTATATATTGGGGGGGCTAAGCTCAAGATAAGAGATAAGATAGATAGGGGCCCATATCTATCTATAGGGGATAGACAAGATAATATATAGAGAGGGGGGGCTATGCTCAAGATAAGAATATATATAGGGAGGGCCCCTCTAACTCTAGATATATAGGGGCCTTCTCCCCACTCCCCAAATATCTAGCCCATTCAACTTCTATGGTGGCCCTCTCCCCTCTCTATAGAATATAGATGGGATGGGATGTCTCGAGTTTAGTTTTGATAGAGGGCCCCCCTATATAGATCTACTAGATATTTGGGCCCCCTCTCCCAAATATAGATATAGATAGGGGCCCTCTCCCTCTCCCTCTCCCTCTCCCTCTCTATAGAATGGGATGGGATGTCTCGAGTTAGAGGGGCCCTCCCTATAGATCTTATCTTGAGCGTAGCCCCCCCTCTCTATATAGGGTCGCCTCTGAGACTCCCATATATATATATGGACTAACCCCCTATATCTATCGAGACTTATCCCATATATATAGATGGAGTAGCAAATATTATCTTGAGCTTAGCGAATATTGTCTTGAGCGTAGCAAATATTATTGCAAACCGTTTATAGTTAATCAATCTATATAGAGGGGGGAGGGGGGCAACTGTATAGAGTTTTTTTGGCAACTGTATAGAGTTTTTTTTGCAACCATATAAGGTTAAGTGAAGTGCCTCTATATATATATGGGGAGTTTAATGGGCTCTATATCTGGGTATTCACTACGCTCACCCCCCTCACCCTCCCCAAAAATAGATAACTTTAACTTAACTATAGATTATTAATTAGATTTAGATTCTTAATTGTATTTATATACAGTCGAGTGCCCGCCCCCTCTCTATATATGGGGAGTAGGGGGGGCCTCGATTGCCCTATAGATCTATTCCATCCATGAGCCCCTCTATCTATATGGGGTTGCCATAGAAATGTATTTTTGCTACGCTCACCCCCACCCCATAGATAGATTGATTTATTAATCCCTATATATAGATGGGGCTGGGACCTCACCCTCCCCAAATTCTATAGGGGCACCATATCTACATATAGGGTGCCCCCACCCCATAGATAGATTTAGATAGGGGTCCCTTTATATAGATATGGGGTGAGGGCCCCCTCTCTATATATGTCGATTGGTTTCCCAACCCAATTGAGGACCCCCCTCTCTAATCCCCATTAAACTCAACTTAACTTTATATGGTTGGGGTACTGTCATATTACTTATATAAGAGAAGAAATAAGAATATAATTACCCACTCACTATGATTTACTATCAAGTCATATGATTTACTTAGAGAATAGAATTCCCCTACCCACTCACAATGATCTTATGTCAAGTCATATTTATTACTTAGATAAGATAAAAATAAGAATAGAATACTCACTATGATCTTATGTCAAGTCAAGTTTATTCCTTAGATAATATATCCACTCACTATGATTTTATTACTTAGAGAATAGAATCCCTCGCTCTAGACTAGACTAGACTAGACTAGATTAGATCACTCACCCATCTATCTAATCTATCTATATAAGTAAGACTCCGACTCCCACTCTGATCTTTTTTTTTGTCCACATGGTTTAAATGGCTGGTGAAACCAACCAGGGACTTCAGTCAGATCATTTTCCCTTCCCAGGGGGACTAGAGTGATAGTCTAGATCGATCTATAGGCGTAGGTGCCCAAACCTGATCTCTATCCCAGATCTAATCTTTATAGGCTGGGAATAGAGGGGAGGGGGTCTCACTCTATGGTGAGAGGTAGTGGGATGGGAATGCAATCTAACTCTAGATAGAGAGGAGTGGGGGGAATAGATCAGACCATCTCACTGTCCTATCTTTTTGTATCCCTAAGATGGCTACTTTACTTAGAATGAACCTAAGAATTGTCACATGCTCTGCTTTATACATTTGACTCTCCATCACTCATATGTGCCTTTTTGTCCTTTTCCTTTGACCTTGGGTCGTGATTCGAATATAGCACTAGCTCTCTTTCCCTCTATTCGGGGGAGCCCACAAACTATAGACTTTGTTAGGTATGGCACAAAACTGGAGGAGTCTATGATGAACCTACCCTAAAGTGAAAGTGGAAGTGAATTGTTGGGGGCCCAGACAAAAAGTAAGTGTCAGTGTGGTCAGTGCCAGGGGGCAGGGACTGGAGATAGAGAGAGCAAGGCCCCCATGGCTTATCTTAAGCACACCCCCTCTACCAGAAGTTAGTCTGGTTCCTTTCCTTCATCTCCCCCAACCACCTTGGAATCGGTAATGCATCAAATTTCTCTTTTGCGTAATATACATCTGAAGATTTCTCGAGTTTCTTTTCTTTCCCTTTTATTTGATTTGAAGTTTGAGCTGACATGGAGGAAAGTTAATATGTGGAAGAGTGGCTGGAGTTTGAGTGGTTTGGGAGTTCGATTCTACCACACCATGGAGAGAGTGGCCCAGCTAGATATAAAAGGGAAAGGGACACCAATCTCTATCAATATATTTTGTTAACGTTGTGTCATGCGGAGATAGGGGAAAGAGCTGCAGTCACCCCCAAAGAGATGTTGAGAAGGATAGTGGGGTGCTTTGCATGTCAAGAAATTGTGATTGGGAAAGAGGCACACCAATAGGGGCACTCATTTCCATCTCAGAATCAAAAACACAAGTGCCTCCTGGTACTTTGTGATTATGATTCTACACAAGGCATTTCCTAAATTTGACGGGGTCTCGTTGAACATTAGCTTTCACAAATCATGGAATACAGTGCTATGATACGTCAAGAAGGGAGGGGCTCAGGTCCTCTTGAGTTGGTATTATCGAGAGGGATTGATGGAAATAGAAGCAGCCCTTAAGTATGAGAAGCTATCAAAAAACAAATAATTAGACGAGATACTATTAATGAAGGAAAGTTGGGAGGACATAGTTCAGGAACTGCAGCTTTACAAAGACATCTTTTCACGATATAAGAGCACAAAAAAGCTCTACTATGACCTTCAGATGAGTAAAGTGCCAATTCTTGATAGGGATATGAAAAAATCTTTTCTAGAAGAAACATCCCGCGAAGTAGTACCGTACAATGAGTCAAACCCTATCTATCCTGTTCTGGATTGGCTCGCGAAGGAATTGTGCATTTCGCACAAACTAGTGGGTAGCAAAAATTTATATATATGTCTAGAAGACTCTGACAGTAGGAACGTAGTTGCATAATTGATATTGATTCTGGGTCAATTTTTGAGAATCTATATGAAGATGGGAATGTCACCTATATGGGAAGGGCACAATAATGAATGTGGACCTGTCGCTGATTGATTTGTATTCAAAAATAGGCAATTTAGAACTACCACAACCACTGAAAGGGTTGTTCCAACTACTAGAGGGTAATCCTTTGCATGTGGAGACTGGCAATGATTGTCTCTATCTATGATGGAATATTCTGAAGATAGTGTTGGGGGACAAAAAAGGGCCCCCCGCATTAGAGGGCTCGTGCATGAGATAGAGACCCGACTCGAATGCTTGGAAGAGCCGTGGGTGTTGGAAAAACTTTTGGAGAGAATAGGTGTATATGAGGTGAAAGGGATGACTGAATACGAGTAAAAAGACTCATCATCAGCCTCAGAGGGAAAGGAGGGAGTCTCGGGCCCCTCTTCGGACCCTGATCGGGCGGGTGTGGAGACAACAAGTGTAGTTTCTATAAAAAATCAGCAAACCATGCTCCTCCTCCTGATTCTTTTGATCCAATCCCTACTTGTCATCCTATTTCAGGGTGCAATACCTGACCCCTTATTTTACTTTGACTTTGACTTTCCAGATATGATCCCCATCCCCATCCCCATCCCCATATTAGTGGCGACGTCGTTGAGTCGGTCCCTGATCATCCTACTGACCCTAATCCCACTGGTTTTGACTAGAGGCCTAAATCCAGAATTGATAGGATAAGGGAGGAGGAACACATGGTGCATGCTATGCTCCAATGGGAGTGCCTTGACTGGGAGTAGGAGCCCCACTCCCCCTCAAATAAACTACAGATATGGAAAGATTGTGTCCTGAAATGAATTTTATTGGGGAAGATCACGAATGGATCTCAGGTCACCCCACCCCTTCTAGAGGGCCTGATGAAGGGGTTTGCTTATATATATATAGATATGATATGGCTTGGATGGTTTTTGAGGGGATCAGGGGGGCCTCCCCCACCCTATAGATAGATAGAGAGTGAGTGGGGGGGTCGCCTATCTATCACTATGGGACAGTCGACGCCCCCTCTATATATATATATATATATATATATATATATATATATATATATATATATATATATATATATGATTAGTCTATCTCACTATGACTTATAGAATAGGATAGTTAGTCATTGAAGTGGGTAGGGATTAGATAGATATCTAGGCAACCCCCTTTGTTTAGATAGGGATAGATAGGGCCATTCTATTCTATACATGATAGGATTGATGGCTCGGGGGACCCATTAAACTCAACCCTACCCCATTAAACTCAACTCCCATATATATAAGTAGATCTTATCTATGGTCGGGAGGCCCCCTCTCTATATAGATGGGATAAAGCCCCTATCTATTCTATGGGGGGTAGATCAGGAGGCTTATATCTATAAATAGTGGCAAGAACCTAGTCGATAGCTATCTCAGGAAGCTTATATCTATAAAGATAAGCCTCACGATCTATAGGGTGGAGCCCTCTATAACCCATCTATATAGAGAGGGGGCATCCCAAGCCAACCCCACTGTATCCCACTAGCTAGAGCTCGGGTGTATTCTATTCTCTCCCAGGGCACTGGACAGTGGGTCCTGTATTTGGTTGTATGGGGTTGGGGAAGCTTGAGATGAGAGTTCATCTCCATCTCTATATGGGTGGGGTGTCCCTCACTATAACCCCACCCATATCTAGCATCTAATCCAGACCACCCATATCAATTCTATAGAGAGCTATGCCCCACTCACCCCTCCCCCTATATATAACTGATCTGATAGATAGGGGTCCTAGCCCCACTCGTCTAGTCTATATGGCAATCAACACCCCTATAGAGTCGAGTCTATGATGGCCCTATAGAGTTGAGTCTATATGGAAATCAACACCCCTCTATAGTCTATATGGCCCTATCATGTCTGTCTAGTCCCATATAGAGAGAGGGGGGGCACACCCCACCCCTATATAGTAGAGAGTAGAGCTAGAGTAAAGATGGCCCTACCCTATAGAGTCAAGATGCCCCTCCTAGTTATATCTATTCTATAGGGGAGTCTAGATTGAACCCCTCGATAGTCTAGTCTATATAGATAGGGGAGCCCTATCTATCTCTTTGGGATGAGAGATAGATAGATAGATAGATGGGGTCCTATGCCATATATATATATATATATATATATATATATATATATATATATATATATATATCTAAAGGGGGACCCTTGCCTCACCCCATCTATATAGGGAGCCCTCACCCTATCTATATATATGGGGAGCCCTATCTATCCCATCTATTATATTTATCTATTTAGAGGGAGCCCTCTAACTCTAGACATATATATAGAGGGGGGGCTCTAACTCTATCTAACCCTATCTTGGGGGACCCTTGCGTCACCCTAGATATATCTATGGGGCCCTATCCCATATATATAGAGAGAGGGGAGTCTCCCTTGCATCACCCTTGCCTCACCCGATAATCTAGAACTCCCTATCTATCCCATAGTTATGGGGGGCTCCCCCTCTCTATAACTATGTCTATGGGGAGCCCCTCAACATAGAGTTTCTTTGGCCTCTCTATATATAGGGTCTAGCCCCTCTCTATTTAAACTAACTCTACTTTATATGGTTTGGGGTGGCTTCCTCCCCCTCTCCCTCTCCTTCTCTATAGAATGGGGATGGGGATGGGGCAGGGAACTTGCCATATATCTATCTATCTATCTATCTATCTATAGGGGGTAATTATTCTCTAGGTGACCTTCTCTACCCCATGTTCATAAGACTGATTCGTTCCATTCCTTCCTACTGAATGGGCACTAAAACACATGCTTCAGATGAAATAGACAGAATACCCCCTGTATATAGATATGGGATAGACTACAAAATGGGCACTTACTTCCTACCAGATAGATATCTAGGGAGCACTTTCAGACATCCCGAATGGGCATTGGGCACTCGAGGATAGAATGGGCACTGGGCACTAGGGGACAGACTAGCCAGATAGATATATAGGGGCACTTTTGGACAGATGAAATGGGCACTGAGCACTCTGACTACTGAATGGGTGGTCACTGGGTTTGTTCCTATTTTCTGGGTGGGCACTAGGCGCTGCCATATCTATATATCTCAACCTACCAGATAGATATATAGGGGCACTTTCAAACATATCTCATTATATAGGCCCTACCCCACTCTATCCCACATATAGATAGGGGTGAGTGAATAATCTATCCATCTCCATCTGGTGATAGTCGAGTCCCCTGGAAAGCTTCTCTAACTTGATAGACTAACCGTATCTAGATATCTGTGAGAGTAAGACTAACTACCAACCCATCTCAAGCCATATATATAGATAGGCGACTGAATACAAGCTATTAAACTCTATATAGCTCAACCATCACTAGATATAGGACTGCCACTCGACCTAACCCCCCTCTATATATATATGGGTATAGGGACCCCTATATCCATATGGCAACGACCAGCCCGATCTAGAGTTCTCCTGATCCACCGATGATAAAGAGAGAGAGTGGTGCCTAGTCTTGATGACTATAGGGTATTTGTCCCTCATTGTATGGGTAGAGGGAGAAGGCAGTGCCTCATTCTTAGCGGCAATTGCTGGTCCTGACTGCTACTCTAGAGTGGAGTGGTTGGTGTCCTCTCCCTTTGGGAATAGAGTGGTTCCTCTCCCCATATAGACAGAGACAGATAGGGGGCCTCCAACTGGAATGGTTGAAGGATATATAGCTAGATTCTCCCTCGTCCCCCCAAGCCCAAGCATAGAGAGTCAGTTTTTGGGAGTCAGGAATCGGCACTCTCCGACGTGACTCCAACTAGATTTAGGGGATCAATAGATCGAGTGCCCACCACCTCTCTATATATGGGGAGATAGGATATGGATGCCCTATACTATAGATATGTGGCCAGGGCTAACCCATATAAATATATAGGCTTCCCAGGTTCAAACTCATTCTATCTAGATTCTGTTGATTATGCTCAGCCTCCCAGAGCCATAGATAGATAGGGGAAATGGTCCACTATAGTCTATAGTGGGGAGGCCGAGGGGGAGAAGGGAGAGCCCTATATATCTATCCACAGTCTATAGTTTAATTTAATTGGCTCAGCTCTATAGATAGAGATAGAGATAGAGATAGAAATAGAGATAGAGATAGAGATAGAGATAGAGATAGAGATAGAGATAGAGATAGAGATAGAGATAGAGATAGAGATAGAGATAGAGTTTCATTGGCATTGGCATTGGCATTGGCATGGTATAGATTTTTTTGGCACCCCCCCCATAGATAGCCCCTCTATCTATATATGGCCTCTATATATAGATGGGAGTCCCTATCTAAACAGAGGGGGGCAGGGTTGAGTCCCTATCTAAATAGAGGGGACCCCCAAGCCATATCATATAAGTGGAGTTGAATTCCCTCTATGGAGTAGGAAATCTTATCTTGAGCATAGGCCCCCCTCTATATAGGGTCGGGTCTATTGAGACATATATATAGAGAGGGGGCTGCTCGACCCTGATTATACAGCACCCCAGAGCCAGAGAATAGATAGGATAGGGCTATCAGTAGCGGTCGAGAGCCCCCCCACCCATAGTATATTGAGTATAGATAGGGCTCGGCCTCCCTATATAGAGGCCCCAACTATATATAGTTTTTTGGCAGAGTAGAGATAGTCGATTTATCAATCTCAATCGAACATGATTTATCTCATAGAAAACTTCTTATCTCAAGTGGGCAGCTCTTATCTCTATAGATTAGATAGGGGGGGCCCATAGATAGAGTGGAGATAGGGACCTATGCATAGCATAAACCCCCACCACTATTTAAGGACCTCATGGCCCTATCTCTTATCTGGGGGTGGCTCAGCTATATAGCTATATAGCCTATATATCTATCTAGGGCAATAAAACTAAACTCTATGGGGCATCCCCCCCTCTCCCCCAGATAGATATATAGGCTATGTCTAGATAGAGGGGTCACAAAAATGATCCATCACATAGCTTTTCTACCACATATGGACTTCATATGGATACACCGAGATGGCCACTAGCATACGGAAGAATGCCAACTACAAGATGGTGCTACTCGACTTCAACGGTGCTCTTATTGGTGAATGGAAATGCATTGGAATGGTGCTAATGAGACCAACTGGGATAGGAATGGTGCTAACCAACTGGGAGTGATACCAACTAGGATAGGAATGGTGCTACGTGGGATAGAATATTAGTATGGTGCTCTGCCTATCTCCCTATCTTGAACCCCCCGAGATCTTCCAGCAACTAGGATAGGAATGGTGCAAGAGATGGGAATTAACCAAATGGGATAAGAATGGTGTAGCATTTATACCAATGACTTGACTCCTCAACTCAGTCCATGCTGACATACCCATTGGGTCAACACCAATCCCAGTCACCACCACACTAGAGATTGAAGAACCCAGACCTGCTTACACCATGTCAGATTGAAGAACAAAGGTCAACACCAGTGATTGAAGAACCAAGGACAAGGAGCCTTATTGAACCAAGGACAAGGAGCCTTATCCCTTATCCCTTATCTATTATAAGCCAGGCCAGGTAGGCCAGGCAGGAAATCTGCACCCTCTTGAATGGAGAATGGAATCTTAATCTGTGCTAGCTTGAATGGAATCCTTCCTCTTGAATGGAGAATGGAATCTTGTTGCTTGAATGGAAATATGCACCCTCTTAAATATATATAGTTAGATCTATGGCCCATCCACCTAGGGATTCTATGCTCGAATCTAGGCTAGAAGAGATAGCCCTATCTAAATAGGGGGCGGCCAGAGGGTGCTCTAGCCAGTAGAGTTCACTTTAGTGCAAATCTTTGATTTGATTGATTAGATGTTGCAACATAGATAGATAATAGATATATACCTCTAATGACCAATTAGATAGTCGATGCTTAGTCCCCTCCACCCCCCTATAGTCATAGTCATAGCCATAGACATGGCATCCTGCTATATAGATATAGGGAAATCCGGTTATATGGATATAGGGTAGCTAGTAGGTCATGGAGAAAAGAAAATGAGTAACACGCCCTACCCTACCCCACCTATATCTATCTATCATAGATCGATCATAGGGGGGATTCGATCCAGCCAAACATATAGATTCTTATCCATGACCTATATCTATATAGGGCTCTGGTCGAGGCCCCTATCTATCTATATGGGCAATATACTAGATGCTCTACTCTGATCTGAATAGATGCCTATATATCTATCTGGGGATGGCCTATATGGACTCTTTCTTCTCAGACTGAAGGAACCAAATAGATTTAGATAGGGGCCACCCCCATAGATATATAGGCCTATCCCTATCGCCTATCGATTTCTAGAGGGCCCTCTCCCAGCTATCTCTATCTATATAGAGTAGGGTAGGCCATTGGGAGGCTATATAGAGGGGTGCCCCCCCATAGAGAATAGATATATAGGGCTCCTCAGATCAGAAGAGTTGGGAGTGAATACGAAGTCTAACTATAATCTATGATCTATATATTAATATCATATCATATCATATCGAGATAGGAAGATCCAATCTAGTTGGGATGGCCTGGCCCCTCTATCCCCCATATATAGAGAAGGGGGCCCCTCTCCTCTATATCAGGCCCCCTTGGAATTTCTAGGGGCCATACCAATCCATACCATATTTGGTTTCCCCTATATAGAGAGAGGGGGCCGTCGGGCCCCCCATATCTAGATAGGGCCCATATCCATTCCATATATATAGAGGGCCAAAAAACCCCTACATATAGATATGGCTTGGGGGGCACATAGATAGGGGGCCCACCCCATATAGATTAGAGATAGGGGTTGAGCCCCAAATCTATATAGTCGTCAGTCGAGTCCCTCTCCCCCAGCTATCTAGAATCTAGAATCTAGAATCTAGAATCTATAGTAGGCCGTCAGAGCACACAGATGGTATCTCCCCATGGCCCATATATATATATATATATATATATATATATATATATATATATATATATATATATATATATAGGGCACTCGACCCCCTCTACATATATGGGCCTAACCTTTATCCATATAGCTATAGTCTCACCCTCCCCTCTCTATAGAAGTGGGGATTTGATCTATTCCATCGCCATAGTTTAGATGGAAAGGGACCCTCCCCCCAGCTCTATATAGACCCCCAGGCATAGCATAACTATAGAGCCGTCGGTGGCGTCCCCTCCCTTCCATAGAGATGAGCCCCTAAAAATAGATTTGATTTGATTTGATTTCAAGGGGGGGTTAGTGAGTGATCTCATCTTATTAGACTGACTATATTGATTACATAATCACATAACATTAGATAGACCCTTTAGCCCTTATGTCGAGTTGATCTGGCAACTCCCTTCCCCCATACTTACTATAGATAGGGAGATAGGAAGTTGAGCTTCTAGATCGATCCATTTGATCATATCTAGTTGGGGTTGGGGCATTGATGCGCTAAGAGTGGCTCATATAGAAACCAACCCTATAGATGAATGGATGAGGATGAGGAGCATGCAACCCACCCCACTATCTATACCCTATACATTGACCATACCATAACTAGAATAGTTCACTTCGTCGAGAGAGTGCCAGTTATATAGATAGGGATAGGGCCGTTGGTCGGCCTCCTCGACTGCATGAGTTAAGTTTTGGCCCCATCTATAGAGCAATATCTAGGCACCTATATCTATATAGGGGTGCACCGATAGGGAGTATAGGGCCCTTGCCCCTGTTAGGTTGTGGAGCTAAAAGCTTCACCAGGATGCAAACAGGAGAAGTTATGGAGGTTGTAGAAGAGTTGCGGAGTGTCACAGACACCGGCATCGGTTAGGACAACTGACGACGGCAGGAAGGAGATAGAAGGCAACTGACGTCGGTCATGGATCGGCCGGTGTTGGCACCCCCAAGCAGTCAGGGACCGGCGTCGGTCACCTGTGGTTCGAGCTACGAGTATATTACAAGCAGTTGGTTGACGAACCAAGTGTTTGCATGTTTAGAGCTATTCTTAGACTGAGAGCTACGGATTTAATTATTGTATTATTGTCTAATTATTGTTTGGATGAGATCTATATATAGACTCATGATTGTATTGTAAATGTGTGCTAGAAAGCCATAGAGCTTTTAGAGAGAGCTAGTGTAGCTCCTCCTAGTTCCAAAGGGGCGCTGAGTGTGTATGATCAGGGAGAGTTGCAAGGTCTGCAAGGTCAAGGAGCTGATACACCGGGGTACTGGTTGAAGAATAATAAGGACTTGGTGAGGCAAGGACAAGGGTTCTTCAGGGGTGTATAGATATCTACATGGTGAGTAAGGTCTAGTGATTTGTAGGTAGCAGTAGAGAGCAGGAGATCTACTTGGAGTACGGTTGTGTACTTGGTGAACTAGCAGCGTGTTACTGACTGGTTGGATAGGTGAACATCAATTCTATATTGGAGTTGATTGTTGGGACCGAGAGAGAGAGGGAAGAAGGTCTTGAGGTGTGGCGAACCTTTGAGGTGGAGGAAGAAGTGGCATCTTCCTTATTGTATATTCTTCTGAGTGATTATTAATACAATTGTGTATTGTCTCTCAATTCCTGTGTTGTTTCATATTTCTAGTTACTTATTGACTCTGGTATAATTTCGTGTTTAGTTGCTAATACAAGAAGTAATCACATGTGTTCTAATTGGTAGAGCAAGATCCTGACTCAGTAGGGATCAGAGCATGTTTATTGTTCTAGGTTCCCTTACACGTGGTATCAGAGCTTTTGGTTGGGTTACTAACAGGTGGTTTCAGATCTGGTAGTGTTTGTTGATTACAAGTTACTCACAGGGGTTTCTGATTGAGTGGGAGTATAGCAATGGCAGAAGGAAGTAAGCTACGAATGGAGAAACTGAATAGCACGAATGGTCTGATTGATGGAAAGAAAGAGCAGGGAAAAAGATATTGTTGGTTAGTAGCAGATCAGCATGAAGGAACTGAAGATGCAGATGTTGTAGGTGTTGTTGCACAGGATGCTTTGGGAGGTTTCTTGGATGAAGTTGAATCTTGGATAATAGATTATGTTGCCTCTTTCCATGCAGCCTCAGGGAGAGGAGCTGGTGAGCCTTGTCAAAGAATTGACAAAGGGGAAGTGAAGCTGAAATTGTAGATGGACGACACACAGTGGTTGAAGGAAGTCATGCAGGTACCAGTCTTGGAGATGAGTCTAATTTCTTCAAGAAATTTGGGTGATGGGAGATGTATTGTAACTCTCACAGCAGATACACTTGAATTAGATGGTGGTAAGAAAGTAGGTATCCTTTATCTATCTACTTATATTACTGATTCACCTTCTGTTATAGAGATGTGGCTTTGTAGGCTTGGTTACATATGTAGGAGGGGAATGCATGTTCTGAAGCGAAAGATAGATGTTTTTGACAAGCTAAAGAAATGGAAAGCCTTGGTGTTCATGGAGGAGATGACGGACAGAGATCAGGTGAGGGAACTGATTTATTTTGAGCAGAGCAGGGTTGATTTGATTAGGATTTTGATCATACGGTCACCATGATTAGATAGGGAGTAAAACATGAAGTCAGGTCAGGTGCAAATGTGGTTGGCACCTCTCTCTATATGGGGCATGAATGCTCCACACTATAGATAGATATATAGGGGTTATTGAAATCGAATCGGTTGAGAGTCAAGCCAACACCCATTGCTACATATATAGATCCAATCCCCACCCCCTGTCTATATATAGATGGGCTTATATATCTGTACGGGATAGGGGTCCATCGGGACTAGTGAGAGAGATAGTTAAGATTCGCAGAGAGCCCTATCCTTATCTACCGAGCATCGATCGATCAAGCTATTTGTGATGGCCCTTGAAACTACCATATCCATATCTATAGAGGGGGAGGGGGAGGGGCTCGGGAGGATTTAGACTATATATAGCTGGGGTGGCCAAAAAAACTATATATAGAGGGTCCCTATCTATTTATATACCAACCTCAGGGAGTATATATATATGGCCATCGGGAGAGGAGCCCTATATATTATCAGGGGGCGGCTATCTATTTAGTTCTAGTTGGCACCCCTATATACAACATGGCGGTCCCATATGCCCCTCGAGCCCAACTAGAGCCCAAGCTACGAGTGCGACTATCAAAAAGGCCCTATAGATCTATGGGGCCATGGGGAGAGGAGATACATTTACCCCCCATGGATAGATAGGGCGATCCGAGTGAATCATTATTTGAGTTGCTGCCCTATATAGACAGATAGATAGATAGATAGATAGACAGACAGACAGACAGATAGATAGATAGATAGATAGATAGATAGATAGATAGATAGATAGATAGATAGATAGATAGATAGATAGATAGATAGATAGATAGATAGATAGATAGATAGATAGATAGATAGATAGATAGCAGTGAGCACATATGATTCTTTCTTCCTTATCCCTTCTCTGTTATCTGCATCCGTTATCTGAGTGGCACATAAATGGATTATCCAACCCTATATATATAGATAGGCCTCTCTGATGCTTTCGTGATTGATCTAGCATCTAGCCCACAGAATAGAATTGTATTGGAACCCCAACTACCAACTACAAACCCATACCAATGACTACAAGCTTCTATTATACACTACTAACTTGAACTACTATCTATAAACCTCATCTCCCCCTATAGATATATGGGCAAACACTGGGCACTACTAACCTCAACTGGGCATATATATCTATATAGTTAGGGGCATGAGCATGACCATTATAGAGCATGAACAACCATTCCCCCTATCTCTATGTGGTTATCTATGGCCTCAGCCTCCCAGAAAGCTATAACTGTCAGTGCGAGGCCCCCTATCTCTATGTGGCTATCTATGGCCTCGGCCTCCTTGAGATAGCTTCTCCACTCTTTAGTTTGATTTGGGGGGGAGGGCACCCCCTAACGGATAGACTCTCAATAGTTCTCTAAGATAGAGAAGAGATCGTACCGTCAAATAGCCAAGAGAGTTTCTCACACTCAACAAATGAATGCGAACATATCCATCCAACCACATTCACATATGCTCAGCCTGGTAGAGGATGGATGCCAAGGGCCCCTATCTATATAGTTGCACTCAATTGAGATAGATAGATAGTTGCCAGATAAATAGATAAGTCTTACATATATAGATTCAATCCCCAAAGCCCACTCTATCTATCCCATATAGATAGATAGGGTGCCAACCTATATATTTATCCAATCCCCACCCCCTGTCTATATATATATGAAATATATATATATATATGAAATCTATATATATATATATATATATAGCTTGATTATGAGTCGAGGTTGTAGATAATATAGGGTAGGGCATCGACCCTATCTATATATTTCTCTACTCTATATGGTATGGGGTGAGCAGAGCATAGCATATAGACTTGACTTCAGATGGATATATAGGCTGCCCTGCCCTACCCTATATTAGAGATGAGTAGAGATCGGGCCCCATCTTGAGCGTAGCTTAATGATATATTTATGAGATAGATATATAGAAGGGGGTCTCAACGATCTCATAGTGAATAATATAGCCCTATCTATATATGTAAGCCCTATCTATTTATCTGGAAACTATCTCACGAGAAGAGATAGGGGCCCCATTCCCAAATAGTTAGGGCTCCTCTATCAGCTCCAGCTCTAGCTCTATATAGTAGGCCATCAGGGCCTATCTACTATTTATCCTCGACTGTATAGATAGATGGCCCCATCTCTCTACCCATCTATCTACCCTATATAGAGATAGAGATAGAGATCGAGTAGATAGGCCAGCCCAGTTATCCTATTCTGACTGATCAAGATGGATTCGTATGTAATAAACTAACTCAATTTCAATAGGGAGAGCCTACTATAGAATAGATATAACTGCCACTCGACCCCCCTCAATATATCTATCTGGGGGAAGGTCATTGATCGGTATGGAATACGAGATACTCAAGATGGATTTAATTGATATGCCAGCATACCCTGTCTAGATATGGTTAGCGCCAGCTGAATTCATTCTCTGGCCCCCTGTGGTTACCATGGAGATAGATAGGGCCACTGATTCCATCATCATAAGTCCAAGATATCATGGGATAGATAGATCGGGCCACTGATTCCATCATCATAAGTCCAAGATACCATGGAGATAGATAGATAGGGCCACTGATTTGATAGTTATATATACAATAGGCAACTGGTGCCCCCATCTATATATCTTGCCATATGTAGATATAGAGAGGGGGGTCATATCTATATAGATAATCACCAATGACTAATGGCATAAATGACTAGTGGTCGAGCCCCTCTGCCTTCCTTGATCTATCTCCATCTGTAGGTAGGTCTGCCTTCCCTCGATCCATCTCTATCTGTAGGTAGGTCGAGTGCATAAATCCTAGCTCTTAATAGGGCCCCCTATCCTATAGACCATATATATAGGCTAGTGCCACCCTATTCTATGCCATATGGAGATAAACTAGAGGTGGGGGTAGGTTCCCCCTCCCCTGATATCTATCGAACTGGGAGAGGTGCAAGAGTAGCTACAATAGGGCAGCCAGTCAAAGACAATATTTGGTAGGGGCCTAGACCCTAGATAATAGATAGGGATAGGGGTGGTGGCTGCTCCTATCAATCACGATAAACTAGAAGTGGTGGGAGGTGCCCTCTCTGATCGGTAGATAGGGGTGCACCTGGACCCTATATATCTTATCTGATACGGGTGGTGGCCACCTATACTAGTAGATAGGGTAGGTGCCCCAAAGTATCTATCGCAAGAAACTAGAGGTGGGGGTAGATGCCCACCAGGAGCCCCCCTCCCCCCTCCCTATATATCTTATCTTATCTTATCTTGAGAGTAGCCCCCACAATATATAGAGCCCCTCTCCCCTCTCTATATATGGGATAGGAAACTAACTCAACTTTATAGGGTTGGGGGTGGGACCCCCCCTCTCGACCCTATATATAGAGGGGAGCCCCAAAAAAACTCTATCTATTGGGGGGATCACCTCTGGCTTATCTTATCTTGAGCGTAGCCCCCCCAAATATCTATTTGCTTCAGCCCAAGCCCTATATATCCCATATAGAATCTAGAATCTATAGATAGAGGGGAGGGGAGAGGGGGGGAGGGGGGGCACCATATAAAGTGGATTTAATGGGCTAGACTCTATATATAGAGAGGGCCAACTCTATATTATATTGAGGGGCTCGATCTATATCTATCTATCTATCTATGGGGTGTAGCGAAGACCTAATCTAGAGATCTCAACTGGCCAAACTTCACTGAGATAGATGGGGGGTCATCATATCACATAGATAAGACTAATAGAAACTCAACTATAGACTGTGCCCCACTCCCCCAAATATCTAGTTTTTTTGGCCTCCCCCTCTCCCTCTATATAGATTTAATGGGGGGTCGTCGTATCATGTCTATAATCTAGACTGATAGAAACTCAACTCTCTTATAGATAGATAGGGCAATCTGGTCCCAACTCTATCTTAACTAAACCAAACTAAACTAAACTCTATGGGATAGATAGATAGGGCCCTATCTCTATCTATAGATATGGTCTCCATCTGGCCCCTATCTCCCTATCTTTCTCATATCTATAGAGAGGGCTACGCTCACCCCAATATAGAGGGGCAAACATTGGCCTGGCCAATATAGAGAGATCTCTATCTCTAGCTTGATAGGGGCCGGTGGGTGCATAGCTGCCCCCCCCCATAGAAGCCTATATCCCTATCTCCATATCCATAGATAGCGATAGGGGGTTCACCCCCATATAGATAGAGGGAGAGGAGAGATTCTCTCCCCACACCCACACCTATGCAGTTTGTGGCTAAAGGCTAGTTCTTTTCCCCCCATATGTCTAATCTAAAATAATGCCTCTCTCTAACTCTGATAGAGGTAGATATAGATATAGAGATTGGCAGTGAATTGAAAGGAGAAATTGCATTTCACCATGATAAAACATGCCAATGAGCATTCCTCCATCATCCCACAGAGTTCTAATCATAAATCTTCCACTTCAGACATCTGGCTGCCCTTCCTATGGGACAGAGTGGAGCTTTGTATCATGGAGTTGAACTCCTATGCTCCCTATCAATATGAGGATATTGGGGATCTATTCCTTATTGTAGACTAGCTAGCTAAGGAGTTCTCATATCCTCCTCATCTCTCCCATCCGCTCGGGCAACCAAATCTTTTGCTTTATGGGGTTTACTGACGGGAGAGACCCACCTTTTCTCTTGTTTGGAAAGCATCCTCCGTATTTTTTGGAGAAAGGACTCCTTTGATGGGGCAATTGATGATTTCGATCTATTTTTATTCCCTGATGTTGAAAAAATTGGTTGAATCCCCGAGGAAAGCTGGGGAGATTGGCTCCACCTTCTCTTGGGGTAGCCTTGTTCTCTTCCTTGCCAATAGGAGCCAAATTTTTAGAGGAGGAAAAATATGCAAATTGTGTTGACAAGTTCCCCCCATCAACCTATCAAAGGCTTGTTAGATGGCTCTCAGGTTCAGTCTATAGATCCCCTTCTAGATCTGATCGCCCTTCATTAACCATTCTGGGTCGAGTTGGATCTAGATAGCAGTGATATTTTTATGTCTAAAGAGGAAGAAATTGAAGCACACTTTCTCTTAACCCTACTGGATTTGCTCTAAAAACACACTTTTCAAAATACTGGGGGATGAAATTCAAATGAAAATGAAAGAACCTTCAAAAACTAGATTCCTGTCTCATGTCAATTCCCCAGAGAGAGATATCACCAATGATAGAGTTTTAAAGGTGGGGCTGAGGGGCAAGCTAGCATGGAGAACTAGCGATGGCGGCAACCGGGCCGTGTCTTATCTAGAGAAAACTCTAACTCCTCTATCTATAGATGGAGATGGTGGCTCATCTATGTCTATGGCACCCCACCGAATGAGGGAGAGTAGGAGGGGAGAATGGTTGAAGCCCACTGCTATGTCTATAGAGGGCATCGAAGACTCCCAAATCCCATGGGATGTGATCCTACTCGTCTTCCTCCTCTCCTTATTATTACTCTTGGCTCTCGCCATCCAGTGGAGAACCTATATGGTGGTTGCGGACCTGCCCTCCCCATCCCATCCCCATCTGGAGCTATTCATGAGAGCTGAGAGGCTATTGAAGGAGCTATTCATGGGAGTTGAGAGGCTATTGAAGGAGCTATTCATGATGGTTGAGAGCTATATGTAGTCATATCCTCTCCAACTTTAGCTTTTTTGATGCATCTATAGGGTTATTCGGTGCGGCTACCCTATGGTTACTTGGGATTTTTGAGTTCATCCTTCATATCCTATTCCCCAGCAGCAGGTTAGATCCAGTTCCAGGGGGGATGGCTCCACCTCTCGGTGAACCTATATCTAAACCTCTGGCTGTATCTGGTCCTAGTCCTGAGACTGTGACCATTCCAAATCTCTCTGCCCTGTCCCCAAGAGATGGAGTCTTCTCTATGGACTGCCATGGCTTGGATCTAGATTGGACTAGAGAGAGTCCATTTTGAAGACCTCAAATGATTAGGGAAATGGGTGTATGGGGACCAATTTACCCAGAACATTTTGGATCACCAATCTCCAGGGCTGGAAACTATTGATCCTCTTTGCCTTCCTGCACCTAGAGAAGAGGGTGCACCAGAGAAAGATAAATAGAATAGTTGGAGATAGAGATGCATTTTTATAGGGATAGGGATAGGGATAGAGTTTCATTAGCATTGGCACAACTTTATTGGTAGAGGAAAGCCTCTATATCTATAGAACTAAAACTACTAACACAGAATTGAATCAGGGTGAGTGATAGATCTTCATCCTCTATTTTAGCTTAGTCACATTAAGAATAAGGCCTATTCTTGATGTTGATATTTAGGTTAGGGCGAGTCAAGGCTGGTGGTGTCCTTCGGTCCAGGGAGGGGAAGGCACCCCCCCCCCACTCATGTCTTATCCAAGTGCAACACAAGTGCCTTATGAACTATACTAATTGATCGAGATCGATCAAACCTAATGAAGGTAATGTCTTCAAGAGACATGGAAAAACATCAACTGGTAGATCCCCTCCCCCTCCTCTCAATAGATATAAGATAGAAGATATATAGACGGGGGCGCAGTCTAGATTTTCTTGGCACCCCATATATATATGTCTAGGGGATGATGGGGGCGGGTCCTATATAATCCCTATCTATAGATACCCCATAGAGATATTTAGAGTATGGTATTCATGACCCTATCTCTCTATGGGCCAATGACAAGTGTATATGGGGGGGTGATATATAGGGCAGTCGTATCACGTAGATAATAAAATGGATGGCCTTGTCCATATTGACCCCCCTCTCTTTAGATAGATAGATAGATAGAGGGGGGGCAAACCCCTCTATATATTTGGGGTGAGCGGGTGCCTATTATCTATTTATTCTATAGGGATAGGGGGCACTGACTCGATATAGCTGCCCCCCCATAGATAGGGCAGCCTGATGTAGATCGAGTGCCATATATAGATAGGTTCGTTGCCCAACTTTGTTTAGATAGGGGATTAGATATATATCCTCAGCCTATCGGTCGGCCGAGTGCTATGGCTATATAGAGTCACCTCGACCAATAAGAGAGGAATCAACCCATATCTCCATATCTTTTTCTATACAGGTTTGGTTTGGTTTGGTTTGGTTTGGAAGATTGGATTGGTAGACACTAGAGTTTACAAGTTTAGAATATAGGTTTAGGTTTCTAGTATCTCGAGGGGCGTACAACAACCTTAGACTCTAGCTATATAGAGTCATAGTCTCCTGGAGCCAATGAATATCTCTGATCCTGAGAGGAGATGTATGAGGCAAAAGCTTCACGTATGATTCTAAAGTTGAGCCTTTCCAGCAATGGGGCTTAAGGACTGATATGATGATTGGTTTAGGTAGGGTAGCCTACACGAATGACCCTATAGGGAGACTTGAATTAGAAATTACATATCTAATATCATTTCGATCATGAGCATGGAAACCACCCTTCTTTGAGAACAGAGAAGGGGAACATAGCATGTTGCAAGAGCGAGGTGCCTTGTGATGCTTTTAGAGATGAGGAATGTGAGCGAAAGTGAGCTAGCCTTTCGATGAAGCCAAGTCCATTTTAGGCCAGCAAACCCTAAAATCGTATGTTGTAACACTCCCTACCTTTTGAGGGTGCCTAGGGGATGAGCCAGATAGAGGCTAGGGATTACCCACCTAGGGGGTACAGACAGCCATCTCAGAGTGGAACATCGACCTATAGGCAACACCGGTGAGACCCAACACAAGGGAAGGCACCCCTGATTGGGAGTCAGAGGATCCATAGTACCTACCTACCCCATCGATTGGAGGGACTGAGTAAGGGATATATTCTCTACAACTGAATGATTTAGATACCACCTATTAGCTAGATCAGTCTCTGATCTCCCTCTCCCATTGCCATATCTATCTATCTAAGGGGCGGCTCTATATAGATATAGAGAGTCAGCCTCTATATATGGGCTCGACCCTGGCCTACTCTATATAGCTTATATAGTTGTGAGTGACAGCAAACCCACCACTATCTAGGGGATTGATAGAATAGATCCCATCCCCATCCCCATCCCCATTTTATAGAGAGGGAGAGGCCACCCCCAATATAGAAAGCCCATTAAACTCTATAGGGTGGCCCCAAATATTTAGTTTTCTATATGGGAGTTAGTTTAAATAGAGAGGGGCTAGATATTTGGGAGAGGGGGGCGGCTATGGCTATATAGAGTTATTTAGAGTGCTCCCTTTAGATCCATCTATGGTGACCCCTATCTATCTCTATCTCTATCTCTATCTATGGGGGGACTGACTAGATCTAGATCCCTATATATAGATATGGCAACGGCCCTTATCCTTATATAGATTAGATTAGATTAGATTAGATTAGATTTGATTAGATTTGATAAGGGGTTGCTCGGGAGATCGAGGACGCCCTTAGAGCCCATTAAACTCAATTTCACTTTATATGGTTGCCAAAAAAACTATATACAGTTGGGGGTGGCACAAAATAGAGTTGGCCCCCCTCTCTCTATATATATATAGATGGAGTTAGATAGAGTTAGAGGGGCCCTCAAGCCCTATATATCTATCTAGGTTAGATCAGATCAGATTAAATCAGCTCAAATCAGATCAGATTAGATCTATATAAGGGGGAGGGGGCGCTTAGATAGATCTAACCCACTCCCCCTCCCCCTCCCCCTCCCCCTCCCCCTCTATATAGATATTGATATTGATATTGATATTGATATTGATATTGATATTGATATTGATATGGGATAGATAGGGCTTGGGGGGCCATCTCTCTATATATGGGAAGTTAGATAGAGTTTAGTTTAGTTTAGTTTAGTTTATATAGAGGGCCAAAAGATCTAGATATTTAGGCCAAATAAACTCTACCTAGGGCCCCCCTCTCTATATAGATGGGGTTTTTCTGGCCCTCCCCCCTCTATTATAACTCTAAATCTAACTCTAACTCTAACTAGATCTATCCCTATCCCTATCCCTATCTAAACAAGAGGGGTGCAATGCCATATATATAGCTAGGCTCTAATAGAATAGATCTATCTAGGGGCTGGATCTGTGTGGATGCCTCCCCCAATCTATAGATCTCATTCATCTCCCACTACTCTACTAGATGGATGCCTCCCTAGAGAGATCTATAGGCTGAATGGTGAATGGATCTGTGTGGATATAGGGCTGGCTCTCTTTCTCCTCTATCTCATCTCTCTCTCATAGGGTGGGCTCTCTTTATCTCTATCATAGGGTAGGGCTCCCCAGATAGATAGATAGATAGATAGATAGATAGATAGATAGATAGATAGATAGATAGAATCCACTCTCCACTCTGTTCCATTGCTCAAAGAGTCATGATGACGTTGACAAATGATATCAAGTTGGGAGGGAAATATGCCATTTGCTGCTATTCCATTCATTAGTGTATTAAGTCTAAAGGGTATCTCAATCTGTAATGAAGAAACAATAGTAGTTGTCATTCCATAGGCTTTCTAATATTTAGTCAGAGGAGTTTGGGTAATACTTCCAAAGCAACATTTGAGGGTAGAATCAGAGCTATTTAGAGGGAATTGTAGCAATTCCTAAATCCCAATGAAGTGGTGTCTTCGAAATCCAAGGAATGACAACAATTACTTAGGATCAGCGTGCGTTCAATTATGCCAGAAATTATAGAATCACTACCGAATGAGACGGCACATTGTGCACCTAAGTGCGAAAGGACAGTACAAGTTGTGTCATGCCGAAACCCAAATGTGGAGTCAGCAACACCTCCAGATGCCATTTCTTCTCATCACATCTATCTTTAGGATGATATAGTCATAGGTTTTCACTCCTCAGTGATTGAGAAATTCATCCTCGATATGAAAAAATCTTTTCCCATAGAACCGATCTGAGAAGGGCTTGGTGGTATCAAGATGCAAGAATGGAAACTAAATGAAAGAATGCTAAAAAGAACAACTACCTAAATCTACTGAATGAGACGCTACCACCCCTATCTATATCTACACAATGAAGAGAAAGAACCTAAGAATGGAAAGAAGGAGCGAAAAAGAGAAGATATATAAATAGGGGATCGAGAGAAGGCCTAGTTATACATAAAATGTCTCCTGATCCCCTATCTATATATCTTGAGTTTTTATCTATATAGATAGGGTGAGTTAGGGCCTTCTCATTTGAGTTAGGGCCCAATGGGGCACGTAGGAGGTTGAGGGATGCCCTATAGTTCTATCTAGGGGAGGCAGCCCTATTCTATCTCGCAGACAAGGAGGTTGAGCCACTTGCCTTCACATGCCACTGAGGGGACCCAACCCACTCAACCAACTTTTGAGTCAACTATCATCTACCATCTGGGCCATCTCATTTGGGCATGAATGGACTGGGGCCTTGATCTGATTAGAGCCCTGATTAGAGTCTAGTAGTCTAGTCATAGTAGTCTAGATAGTCATCATGATCAACCCCAATCCCCTCTAGATAGATGGGCCCAAGGAGGGGGAGGAGGGCATGAATGGACTGGGCCCCTACCACTGATTGGAGTCTATTAGAGTAGTCTAGATAGTCATTATGATCGACCCCAATCCCCTCTAGATAGATGGGGATGGTGATGGGGATGGGATGGGGGGTCTAGGATAGATATATAGGTAGGGTGGCCTCCCCCTCTCTATATATCACTATGGATATGGCCTCTCCGCAGTGTTGAGGTCACTCTCATGCCCTACCCTATTGAAAGGGAGAGGTATGCGCTCAAGAGAGAGGACCTCTACCTTTCATTTTTCAATAAGGAATAGACCTCTCCTCTACCTTTCAATAGGGAAGGGAATAGACCTTTTTAACCTCTACCTTTCAATAGGGAAGGGACTAGACACTAGACTTTTTCAATAAGGTAGGGCATAGGGAGCTCTAGCCCGTATCGGTATTGTGAAGGAAATAATCCATTTTATTTTAGATTCATTTCATCGATCTCTCTCCCATGATGACTAAGAACAAACAAATAAGAAATTCCACTTTGAATTCTAGACCTCAACATCCTGCTGCTCATGGTGTTCCATGATCTGTATTGGAAATGGATGGAGAAGTGATGGAACATGTGGAACCAAATATTTGATCACTCCATAGAGGAATAGAGAAATTGATGGAGTACAAAACATATCTTCAAGCTCTATCCCATTCTAATCATTTAAAGGGTGATCAAGGAGTCACTGAATGAAGTCCATTTATTTTGCCTACAGAGACAATGAGGCAGAGATGACTAAGTGACACATAGAAGATGGCAGCAACAATAGCATGTCATAGAGAGATGGCAACTCCTTGAGTGGTAGTGGAATGGCATGAATGTGAGATGTGGAATGATCAAAATACATCCTCCCCTATGTGTTGGAGATCCAAAGTGAGTGCACCATAGAGCATAGAGGGCAGATGGGAGGGATTCACATGATGTATATGTATATACATTTCTTTCAGAGAGGTCCCTATATATTCTCTCACTATGGGGCGCTCGACCTACCTATACCTATCACTATCAATAGGGAAGGGCTCTCATTTATGCACTCAAATTTTCTATTGGCATTGGTGGGCATAACTGCACACTCACACGGTCTTTACCGAGAGATAGGAGCATTCGGCAGAACTAGTGAACTACACTTCTCACTTCTGGATGTGTGGGATAGAGGGCTCGTGGTACCTGTTACGTACCCTTCTGCTTTTGGAATCACGTGAATGGAGAGTGGGTAGAAGGGAAGGAGGTCCTCATACAGATGATTATAATGGAATGGGTCAGTGCCCCAGCTATCTCTGTCTATAGGGGTAGGGAGAGGAATCAATCACTGAGTGATGAAAGAAGAGATGGAATTCGAGCTTCTCCGATGAACACCGCCGTCCTAGTTATGGGTTATAGAGAAATGATAGGTTCTATAATATAGAATAGAATAGAATAGAATAGAATAGAATAGAATAGAATAGAATAGAATAGAATAGAATAGAATAGAAATGCCTTGGTTAAAGGCCTAAACCCATATATCTAGGGGGTCCTCGGCCTCCTTGACCCCATATATAGATAGATAGAGAGGGGGCCTCCCCCTCGGCCTCCCCGAGCCCCTAGAAATAGCTACTATATAGAGGGAGAGGGAGAGGGAGAGGGGGGCCAAAGAAATAGATATTTGGGAGAGGCCACCATAGAGTTTAATTGGCTCAGGTTCATGATGATAGATAGAGATAGAGGGCATAGTCTATATTGATATAGAGGGGTATTCGCTATGCTCACCCCCACCCCCACAATATAGATTTTTTTGGCACAAGATAGAGTTTCTTTGGCCTCCCTATATATATTATCACTATGTCTATAGATATAGGATATGGTGGCACCCCATATATAGCCATATAGAGTTGAGTTTAATGCGGCCCCTAGGCCATATAAGTTAGGTGGGGATTAGAGAGGGGGGGCCTTATGCCCTATAAATTTAAGGGAAGGCCCCCAATAGATAGAGCCCATTGAACTCCCCATATATATATATAGAGGAACTTAACTTTATATGGTTGGGGGTTGCCGAAAAAATGATATACAGTTGGGGGTTGCCAACTATATACAGTTGGGGGTGGCCTCCCTATATCTACCATATCTTGAGCGTAGAAAATATTATCTTATCTTATCTTATCTTATATTATCTTATCTTATCTTATCTTGAGTTTAGCGAATATTATCTTATCTTATCTCTAGCGTATCCCCCCCTCTCTATATAGGGTCTATCAAGACATATATATAGATGGAGTAGCAAATATGATAGACTCCCATATATATATAGATCTCGTAGAGAATACCCATATCTATATAGAGTGGGGTTGTCAGCCATATCTTATCTATATATAGGGGGGTAAAGCCCTTGGCCTCCCATAGCCATTTATATCAACCCCCCTATAGATTGATTGAAGCCAACTCTACATTGTCAGCGTGAGGGTAGTATAGATTTTCATTTAGATATCCCCTGTAGATAGATCCACCCCCCACCCATATAGATTAGAATTTATATATGGGGTGGGGGTGCCACCATATCCCATATCTATAGACATAGTGATAAGATATATAGGGAGGCCCCCCCTAGATAGATCTAACCCAAATAGATATATATGGCTTGTGCCAATGAAACTCTATACTATGGGGGGCACTGTCTATTTAGATATATAGGGGCACCCCCACCCCATATATAGATTGAGTGAGGAGAGATAGGGGGCCTCCCTGAGAGTGTTGGGTCGGTGCGAGGGCCCCATATTAGATAGGGGCACTCAATTCTCTATACCCATCTGGCGAGGGCCTATCTAACCCATATCCCATATCCCATATATATAGAGGGGGAGGGGGAGGGGGAGGGGGAGGGGTCTCGTGAACCCATATTAGATATATGAGCTTCCCATATCTATATAGATAGGGCCTTGATATATCCCATATCTATATATATCTAGAGGGGGGCCCTATCCATCTATAGACCCCTATCTAACCCATATCCCATCTAGTTAGAGGGGGAGGGGGCGTAGTGTGTATATAGTTAGATAGATAGGGGCACTCCCAGATAGATAGAGGGGGGGCTGCCCATATCTATCTATCTAAGGGCCCCCCCTCTATCTATCTAGGAGGGTCTATCTAATTAATAACTCTATATGGTCTCGTGTCACCCCCTCCCCCTCTATAACTATGTCTATGGGATATGGGCATCCATCTGGATATAGAGAATTACACTCCTAAGTAGGATAGATTAGATATATTTCCCATATCTATATAGATAGGGCCTTGATATATCCCATCTATATAGAGAGAGAGGGGGCCCCTATTCATCTATATACCCCTATCTTAATTACGAAGCATAGCCCCTCTATATATAGATGGGAATTATCTTTGCACTCCCAGTCTTTATAGAGGGCTCCCTATAGATCCCATCTATATAGAGAGAGGGGGCCCCTATCCATCTATATACCCCTATCTATCCCATATCCCATAGACATAATTCTAGAGGGGAAGGGGGGCGTTAGTGAACCACTCCTAGATAGATATATAGGCTCCCCTATCTATCCCATATATAGAGGGGGCCCCTATCCATCTATATACCCCTATCTATATTTGTCTCACGTAGTATGTATATAGTTAGATAGATAGATAGATAGATAGGGGTATATAGATGGATAGGGGACCCCCTCTATATATATGTGGTATATAGGCAAAAATCGAGGGCCTATCTAATCTATATATGGGTGGGGCTCGGCCTAGCAGTGCGAGGGCCTGCCTATTTAGACTCTAGCAGTGATAGTGATATAGATATAAATATAGAGGGGGGAGCATAAATGCCCCATAAATAGATAGGACATCGGTCCTTGACCTACCTAAAGGCATATAATTATATAGAGGGGGGTTGAGTGCCTTATAGCCACCCCCAAGATAGGGTAGCCAGATATGTAGATGTCTATTATTCGCTACTCCATCTATATATATATATATGGGGGCAGGAGAGAGAAAGAGCAAAAATGCCCACCCCTAGCCCACCACTATCTAGGGGATAGGGACCCTCTCCCGTGGGTCCCCTAGATAGAGTCGTGTTCGCTATCGCTCACCCCGACTCTATATATCTATATAGTTGGCCCTCCCCCCTCCCAATAGATATCTATATATAGGGGCGCCATCTAATCTATATAGATAAGGGTTCCCCTATATATAGATATCTGACTCTATATTAGATTCTATATCCGCCCTCGACATATATATATCCCACCACTCTCTAGGGGGGGCCTCTACCCTCTATATAAAGAGATGGCCCCCCTCTATAGTGATGGCATGGGCCCTAACTCCCATATAGAGAAAGGGGGGGTGGGCGGGTGGGCGGTCCCCTACGTATAGAATTCCCATATCATATAGAAATAGGGCTTTTGAGATCTCCTCTTTGTTGTTTTGAAGAAGACTAAGTCGTCACTCACCTGGGAGAGAAGTGGCCCCAATCTCAAATCTCATGTAAGTAATAGACTTGAATTGAATAGATGGGGGATCCGTCAAGTGGGAGAGCCATGTTATGGGTGAACTTATTGCACAGTTTAGAGAGTACTTATGCATGTGAATCTATATGACGGTTTGAAGATTGGGGACTCGACTGCCTATATAACTATCTGGAGGGGACTACCTAGAGTCTAGTTGGCCTTGGCAAGAGATCGAGGGACAAGACAATATAGAGTTCTCTATATAAGATAGTTAGGGGGTGGGGGCCCCGACGGCCTCTGCCTACTCTATATATAGCCAGACAGTATATAGAGGTGGGGTGGGGGGCCGCCCCTAGATAGTGGTGGGAGAGAGGCCCTGACAGCCTACCCTACCCCTACCCTACCCTACTAGATATAGCTTTGGCCACTCTACCTCTACCTCTACCTCTACCTCTACCTCTACCTCTACCTCTACCTCTACCTCTACCTCTATATTTAAACTCAACTCTATATTGGAGGGCCCCTCTAACTCGAGACATATATATAGAGAGGGGGCCCAAGATAGAGTTTCTTTGGCCCCTTCTATATAAACTCTATCTAACTCCCCATATATAGAGAGAGGCCCCCCCCAAGCCCTATCTTTCCCATATCAATATCAATATCAATATCTACATAGAGGGGGAGGGGAAGGGGGAGGGGGAGGGGGTTATATCTATCTAAGGGCCCCCCTATATAGATCTAGATTTGCCATATATAGATTAGATAGGCCCCCTCTCTATATAGATGGGATATGTAGGGCTTGAGGGGGATACAAGAAGAATGGATAGTCAACCCGCTAGTTGAGTGAATGAATCTCCCGATCGACATAGATAGGGGTCGAGATAAATGGAAATAGCCTTTGCTTCGAATTTGCCTGGCAATTCTGTCGTTGACCCTATTCACGTTCCTATGATGGCCTAGGAACATGCTCATTCTTCAGCAGTAGATAAACCTTTGAATTATGAGGTACCATTATGGGCTCAATATATACGAGTGTCATTTCATGAAATCACTCTAATTTTGAATCATTTACTTGCTCCAACCACTCATGCTATGGATGTGGGAGCATTAACCCCATTCCTATGGGCTTTTGAGGAGCAAGAGAAATTGTCAAAATTCTATGAGAGAGTCCTGGGAACCAAGATGCATGCTAGTTACATACGACCAAGTGGAGTGGCACAAGATCTGTCTCTTGGCTTATGCTCAGATATTTATGACTTTACACGATAATTTACTTCCCATATTGATGAATCAGAAGAGATGTTAACCAGCAACCATATCTGGAAACAACGATTAGTGGACATTGGTACTGTCACTGCATAGCAGGCCAAGGATTGGGGATTTAGTGGTGTAATGCCAAGAGGTTTAGGAGTATGCTAAGAATTGAGAAAAGTAGCACCTTACAATGCCCATGACCAATTGGATTTTGATGTACCAGTGGGTACCAGGGGAGATTGCTATGATCACTACTGTATCTGCATTGAAGAGATGTGACAGAGTCTAAGAATCATTATGCAATTTCCTAATTGAATGCCTGGTGACATGGTGAAAGCCGATGATCATAAGATATGTCCCACATCACGATGCCAAATGAAACTCTCCATGGAATCCTCAATCCACCATTTCAAACTCTATACAAAGGGTTTTTCTGTACCAGCTTCTTCTACATATACCACAGTCAAAGCACCTAAAGGAGAATTTGGTGTGTTTCTAGTCAGTAATGGGAACAATCATTCCTATCATCTTAGAACAAGAGCACCTAGCTTTGCTCATTCATAAGGACCTGATTCTATGTCTAAACATCACATGCCAACAGATGTGGTCACCATCATCGGTACTCAAGATATTGTGTTTGGAGATGTAGATAGATAGGTAGAGGTGGTTGTTCACCTTCATTGTGAGCCAGGAACACTCGATGGGTCGAGGTCATGTGCTCATGATTACACCACCATCATGCATCATGTTACATATATAGTATGGTATGGTGTCACCATCACTGTAGCATCACTGATATAGCCAACTAATAGAGTATGGCATCACCATCACTGTACCTTAATCTGGTATGACGTCACCATCACTATCACCAATATGGTATAGTAGACATCAGGGCGATCCATCCCCTATCTAGACTCAATCCCCTGTAGATATATCCATGGTATAGTGGTTAATTGACACCCTCTGTCTATATAGATTTGATTCATTATATAGAATCAATATAATTAATAATCTATATTTAAGTTTTAGAGGGGGAAGGGGTGAGCATAGCGAATACCCCTCAAGCCCTATATATCCCATCTATATAGAGAGGGGGCCTATCTAATCTATCTATGGAAGATCTAGATCTATCTAGGGGGGCCACCATATAGAGCTTAATGGGCTCCCCATATATATAGAGGGGGGGGCCTCTCCCTCTCTATAGAATGGGGATGGGGATTTTATCCCTAATAGAGAGAGCTTTTTTTGCCCTCTCTATATATAGGAAACTAACTCAATCCCCATATACCCCATATATATATATATATATAAACTTAACTCCCATCTATATAGAGAGTAGAGGGTTTGCCAAGAAAATGATAGACAGTGGCCCCCCTCTCCCCAAATATCTAATCTAGCCCATTAAACTTCTATTTATATGGTGGCCCTCTCCCAGATAGATATAGGGGCCCAAATATCTAATCTAGCCCATTAAACTTCTATTTCTATGGTGGCCCTCTCCCCTCTCCCCTCTCTATATAGATGGGATGGGATGGGATGGGATTAGATTAGAGTGATAGACAGTTGGGGGTGGCACCCCTCTCTCTATATATATGGGGAGCCCCTCTCTATATATAGGAAACTAACTCAAATTTATATGGTTGTGGCTCTCTTCTCTATATAGATTATAGATTAGAGTTAGATAGAGTTTATATAGAGGGGGGCCTAAAAAACTCTATCTTGGGGCCCTCTATGGAAACTAACTCTAATATAGACCGTGCCAATGCCCCCCACCCCATATCTAAACTGAATGGTAGACTCTATCTATATACTGTGGGGGTGAGTGTAGCGAATACCCCTCAAGCCCTATATATCTATCTGGGTTTCTTTGGCCCTCTCTATATATAGAGTAGAGTCTAGCCCCAATAGAGAGAGTTTTTTTGGCCCTCTCTATATATAGGAAACTAACTCCCATCTATATATAGAGGCACTTTAGATGGTTGGCCAAAAAAACCCTATCTATTGGGGGTGGCCTTCCCCCAAGCCCTATCTATCCCATATATATATAGAGGGGGGGCCTATCTATAGGGTGGCCCTCTATATAAACTAAACTCAACTAAACTAAACTAACTCTAATATAGATTGTGCCAATAAACTCTATCTCTATCTATCATAGTGAATCTAGACCGTGCCCCCACTCTCGTTATCCCCCTATCCCTAGATCCCCTATAAATTGAAAGGGGGGATTGGGGATGAATCCACTCTCTATCTATCATAGTGAATCTAGACTGTGCCCCTCCCCCCCAAGATAGAGTTTTTTTGGCCCTCCCTCTATATAGATGGGGAGTTTCTTTGGCCCTCTATATAAACTAAACTAACTCTAATCTATACCGTGCCAACTAGAGACTAAAATTAGACAGTGCCAATGAAACTCTATCTCTATACAGTGCCAATGCCAATGAAACTCTATCTCTATCTCTATCTCTATACAGTGCCAATAAAACTCTATCTCTATCTCTATATCTTCTAATTAAACTATAGACTGTGCCCCCCACCCCATAGATAAGATCTAAACTCAATGCCAATGCCCCCCACCCCATATCTAAACTAAATCTAGACTCTATCTCTATCTCTATACAGTGGGGGCCATCCCACTATGGTGCCTCAACTGCCCTTATAGATATAGGTGGGCCCCCTATCTATATAGATGTTGTTCTCTCTCCCAATGGCCTACTATAGAATAGATAGATGATAGTTGGGAGAGGGCCCCTTAGATGGTAGATGGCCCGATGAAGGAAGGGATTTAGAGTCTTTGTGCGAGCCGTATGCAGTGAGAGTCACACGTACAGTTACGGGGGGGTTCACTTCTATCGCATAGAGTGGTGGCCTACCCTATTTGTTCCATGATATATGGGTCCACTAGAGTGACCCACTTCGATCAATTAGTCGATATTTTGACCAGATATGAAATAACTTTGTTTGGTGCTCGATTCAGTGGTATTTTTATAAGAATTCTATTCATCGATGTAGGATCTTCATCCAAGATCACTGCAGTTCCCTTTCAGGTGACTATAGGACGGCCACCTAGGAGTGGTCAATAAATTGTGGCCAATCAATGAAACCAACTCTTCAAGAGGACAAGACATTTATGGGCTCAACAACTATCTATAGTCACACTCGACCCCCTCATCGATAGATGAGATAAGGCCGATGGCCTCCACTATAGATTTTGTTAGGCGCTTGGCCGTTGGAGAGGCCGAGCGATCCCATATAGAATAGAGGGGGGGCCCTCCTAGATAGTCTATATTAGAGTTAGTTTCTATATATATATAGAGGGCCACCCCCAACTGTATATAATTAATCAATCTATATAGAGGGGGGGAGGGGGGGCAACCCCCAACCCTATAAAGTGAAGTGCAGTTGATTTAATGGGCTAGACTCTATATATAGAGAGGGCCCACTCCACTCTCTATATATATGGGGAGCCCATTAATCTCTATATGGTGGCCTAGATAGATCTAGATCTGCCATAAATAGATTAGATAGGCCCCCTCTCTATATAGATGGGATATATAGGGCTTGAGGGGTATTCGCTACGCTCACCCCATAGAAAGTCTAGAGAAGCCTATATATCTATTCCCATCTATATCTAGAATTTAAGTGGGTGGGGATTAGATAGATATATAGGCTCCCTCTCCCCCCTCTCCCTTTCCTCTCCCTCTCCTTCTCCCTCTCTATATAGATGGGATGGGGATGGGGATTCTAGTTAGATAGAACTTAAGTTATATATAGAGGGCCACCCTATAGATAGGGCCCAGATAGATAGGGCTTGGGGGGAGGGGCCTATCCCTATCCCTATCCCTATATATTAGAGGATGAGGATAGGGCTATCCATCCCAGATGGATCCCATCTATAGTTATATTAGCTCACCCCTCACCCCCTCTAACTAAACTAGATATGGGATAGATAGGGCTCAGCCTCTCAGCCCCCCCTCTATTTATTCTATATGGGAGAATTAGGTTGGCCTATCCACTATAGATAGAGTTTCTCGATAGTGGAGGCCGTCAATCTATCTATATATAGAGGGGGGCCCTACTCTCTCAGTCAAGAAAACTCTCTATTAGAGGGGCACTCGATAGATTGAGGGCATTTATGCTCTCGACTGATAGGGAGAGGAGAGCGCGACTCATCACTACCTCATAAGGGCATTGAGACCATAGCATGTTACATGCCTTTCTCCATAGCCACCCACCTAGAAGAGCCGCTCGCTCCATAGTGTTTTCACACAAGATAAGCACTGTAAATCAAAGTTCTCTCCTAGTCAACTATCCACCCAGTGAAGTGCAAATGTAATAGTGGATTGTCACAGTGAACGCATGCTCTTACAATAACACTAGCTTGGACTAACACTAGCTTGCACTAACACAAACCAAAACACAACACTAATATTGTGGATCTGATCTGGTGTGCCTCCTGCCCATCGATGAGGAAAGAGCGACAAGGTTCAAATTCAAAAGTGACTCAACATGGGAGCTGATCACCCAACAACTCTTTGGGAACAATGGGAAAAAGGATATCCTAATAATGAAAACCATAGGGGGTTGTATCAATGAGATCCAACTGTGAACAAGTAGATTCTCTAGAAGAAAACCCCAACTAGAAGTCTGAGGACCTTTAGTACCATCAGCCAGTGCTTCGTACCCCCCAAATAGATATATAAGCTATCACCATATAGATACAGTGGGTTTTTTCATAGATAGGGGCCCTCCCTCCCCTTCCTCGACTTTGATTGGGCCCTATAGAGAGTTATTTTTTGCCCCATCTATCTACCCATCCCATCTATCTAGATAGGGACAGGGACAGGGACAGGACAGACAAACATGGGATGCAGGCGGTCCCCTACGTATAGAATTCTCTCCCATTGGCCTATGTATATAGGGGCAGGGGAGAGCCAACTACCGACTATAGATGCCCCAGATATAGATATTGGGTTGCCATATAGATAGGAGAAATGCATGCCAGATAGAGATAGGGGTCAGCTGAGTGCCTAGTCTAAAGTCTATAATACCGATACCATTGGTTGATTTCTTGATAAAGTAGGCCATCGGGGGAGGCCTAAATAAATATATAGGGGTGGGGCCCTATCTACCCTATAGAGAGGGGCCTTGACCCCAATACCATCTATCAGTTGTGGGTGGGGCCTCTCTATATATGGGATCTATTATATAGATCTATCGCTCACCCCACCAAGGGGGACTCTATATAGCCGGATCCGGCCCAATAGACCAATAAGAGATTAGTATTCGCCCCCCCACCCCATATATATATGTGTGTGTGTGTGTGTCTAGGGATAAGATATAAATATCTATACGGGGGCGGGGATGCCCCATATATCTATCCATCCACTATAGACGGGGTGGCCCGGTCTATAGTTTCATTGGCACCCCCTATATATCTTATATAGAGAGCTCTAGACTGGCCCCCGACTCTCTATATAGAGGGGAGAATAGTCTTCACCCATATAATTCTAGGGGGATATATAGATGGGGTAGGGGTGGCCCGGTCTATAGTTTCATTGGCACCCCCTATATATCTTATATAGAGAAGTC
Organism: Torreya grandis; assembly: GCA_037957365.1. Classification (NCBI taxonomy): domain Eukaryota; kingdom Viridiplantae; phylum Streptophyta; class Pinopsida; order Cupressales; family Taxaceae; genus Torreya; species Torreya grandis. The sequence goes on from JARHVA010001759.1 coordinate 2,017,052, forward strand.
TAGACTGGCCCCTGACTATCACTATCTATCTAGAGGGGAGAATGGTATTCGCCCAACTATGTCTAGGGATAAGATATAAGATATATAGATGAGGGCAGGGTAGGGTAGGGGTGGGGGAGTGCCTCGATCTATCGATTGAGTGCATAAATGCCTAAAGTAAAGGGAAAGGCCCTCTCCCCATCCCCATATATTGGTTGAGCCTAGTGTCGATCGAGCGCTCTCCCTCATATATAGATAGGGCCATTACCCCCCTCTATTTAGATAGGGATCTATAGGGATCTAGATAGGGGCCCTAGCTTTCTGCAAGTAGAAAGCGACTGGTTCACTATGCTATGCACCACTCACCCCTCACCCAGATAGAATAGATAGGGAGCCCATCTATCTGGGAGTGCCCCTATCCCAATCCCTAACCCTATCTAATTAAAGGAGAGGAGAGGAGAGGAGAGGAGAGACATATATGTTACGTTCACCCCTTGCCAGATAGATCTACTCTCCCTATCAGGAGAGTGGTTTACTATTGCTCACACCTCAGCCATTAGAGGTGTGAGCGATAGTTCGATTTCCATCTCTATATATGTGGCACTCGACCTCCATATAGATTAGATAGCTGAGGGCCCCTATCTATGAAAACTCCCCCCCCCCCTCTCTCTATATATGGGGAGCCCCTCTCCCTCTCCCCTCTCTATAGATAGGAAACTCAACTCAATCCCCATATATATAGAGAAGGGTTGGGGGTGGCCAAATATCTAGTTCTTTTGGCCCCCTCTCTATAACTATGTCTAGAGGGAGCCCCTCCCCTTTATATCTAAACTCCCATATATATATATATATATATATATATATATATATATATATATATATATAGAGAGAGAGAGAGAGAGCGTCCCATAGAAACTAATATATAGATGGAACTCCCATATAGAGTTTAGTTTAGTTTAGTTTAGTTTAGTTTATATAGAGGGGGAGGGGAGGGCCCCTCAACTAAATCGAGACATATATATAGAGAGGGGGGCCCTCTAACTCTATCTAAACCTAATCTATAGATAGAGGGGGGCCACCCCCAATAGATAGAGATAGAGCCCATAAAACTCCCCATCTATATAGATAGAGAGGCACTTTATATGGTTGGGGGTTGCCAAAAAACTATAGATAGTGGCCCCGCTCTCTATATATATGGGATAGAGTTAATCAATCTATATAGAGGGGGGAGGGGGGGCAACTGTATAGATTTTTTTTGGCAACCCCCAACCAAGTTAAGTGAAGTGCCTCTATATAGATATATGGGATTGAATGGACTAGATTAGATATTTGGGGTTGGGGGGTTGCCAAAAAAACTCTATACAGTTGGGGGTGGCCCCCCCTCTCTCTATAGATTAGAGTTAGATAGAGTTAGTTTATTTTATATAAAGGGCCAAAAAAACCCTATCTTGGCCCCCCCTCCCCCCTATATAGATCTGATCTAACCCAGATAGATAGGGCTTGGCCACCCTATAGATTTAATGGGCTAGATATTTGGGGCCACCCCCAACCCTATAAAGTGGATTGAATGGGCTAGACTCTATATATAGAGAGGGCCCCCACCAAGCCCTATCTATCCCATATCAATATCAATATCTATATCTATATCTATATAGAGGGGGAGGGGGAGGGGGAGGGGGAGGGGGTTAGATTTATCTAAGCCCCCCCAGATAGATCTAGATCTGGCATAAATAAATTAGATAGGCCCTGATAGAATAGATATATAGGGCTTGAGGGGCGCTCCCCTATAGATCTAATCCCTATCCCTATCTAAACATTGGCATTGGCATTGGCATTGGCAGAGGGGGGCAACTATCTAGGCTCAACCTGTCAGTCGAGTGCAATAGATAGATAGGATAGGGCTGTTGCCCCCCTCTATTTAGATAGGGATAGGGATAGGGATAGGGATAGGGATAGAGAGTCTATATAAAGGGGGGAGGGGGTGCAGTGAGCAATAGCGCCATGAGCTTTCTTTCTCTCTACAATAGGGAAGAATCCCCACTCTTTCCGGCCTAAGAAAGCACTGGCAAAAATGGAAAGGGGTCTAACCATACTAAGAGTAGGCATCTACTACAGATCCATGAGTGAAACCAAAGTGGACCTGGGACTTTTGGATATCTAATCTGAGTTGAGAGTAGAGAACCAGAGCCGTATTATGGGAAAAACTTTCATGTTTGGTCCAGGGAGCACTTTTCTCATAGATGATGACTATCTATAGTCCTCGTTCTCCCTCGTGTGGCACTTCTTTAAACCAAACAAATTCAAGATCCAGAAGAGAAGGCAGTGACGCCCCCCCAGACTCCATATCTCTCTCGACCCTCTATATGTGGGCACCTGATATCCATGAGGGTTCACCCACCCTAGTTGCAGCATTCTTCTCTATCGCACCCAAAATTTCTAGTCCTGCGAATATGTTATGTGTTTCTATCCATAGTCTCTATGGAACTACATTGCAGCAAATCTTCTTCTAGCATAGCATTGCTCCCATGATCCCAAGAGCACTAGCTACTATGGCCCAGATAAAATTCAAAAGACCTTTAGCTCATAGTCCGATTGGACATGTGGGTTATATTCGTACTGGTTTTTCATGTGGAACCATAGGAGGAATTCAATCACTATTGATTGGTATCTTTGTCCATGTACCAATGATGATAGGTGCATCCACCATAGTCTCAGCATTAAAGTGAACCCATGTCAAATATATAGTGGATCTGGGTGCTCCAGCCAGGACAAATCCTATTTCGGCTATTACATCTTCCATCACTATGTCCCCATATGCAGGAATACCCCCATTAGTTAGCTTTCATATAAAATTCTATTCATCCTCCGCCACTCTGAGTTGTGGGGCTCACTTACCATCCTTGATGGGAGTAGTGACTAGCATTATAGGTCATTGGGTGGCTGGAAGGTTTCCTGGAGTGACAATTCTACATCCGTGCACTATACATGTAGCTTACCAGAAGTTACAACACAGTGAATTGGCAGGGATCAACTGACCTGACATATCTAATCTAGTGAATCAGGTGGGATCAACTGACATATCTTGCATGCAATAGATCAGAAACCCACCATATCCATCTGCAATGCCATGAGACACTACATGAGATGAACCTGGGTTTGGTGAATCAAAGTTGGCCCTGGGTGTGATAAGATTCCCAATTATAGAATGTGATCGTATACCAAGGTGCTCCTCACCAATTGTTGGGATGATGCGATCCGACTAGCTTGACCATCCATCGGCCATATAGATAGGCGACCACCACCCACCCCATCTATCTAGACGGGATTAGGGGGGCATGAATGGACTAGACTAGATACTATCCACTCCACTAGTGGAAGTTAAGTACCTGACTATAGAATAGAGAGTCACCGCACCGATCGAGTGAGTTTTATATGATTGGGGGATTAGGGGACTAGACTAGAGTCCTTGACATTGAGGCCACACTAATTGAGTGCATACTCTAGATAGTCAACCTCAACTGATGTACGTGATAGGTCGAGTCGAGGAGGGATGGACAGAGGGATTACCCATCTTCTCGAGGATGGGGAACGAATCAACTTCTCAATGTGAGACTTTTCCTTTTACGGAATAATGGCAAAGTCCATCTAAAATTGATGAATAAGAAGAGAGCCATATAGATGGATATTTGCCAATGAATGGCATGCGAAGTGCATGTGAAACAAGCATGGGGAAAAGAGTGTCGTGCCACTATTCGGACCAAGTAGCCCATGGTCACGCTTTCTAGGCCCAGTTCCAGCCAAACCAAATTAAGAATTTGGGGACACCTAGATATATATAGAGGCCCTCTCCCCTCCTCATCCTATCGAATGAGTCCCTCTCCCTCCCCTATGTATAGATAGGGCCTATCAGTTGAGTACCAATTAAACTATATAGACTATCACTCACCCCTACCTGACTAGATATATAGCCAGGCCCTCGACCGATAGAGTGACATAGGGCGCATCATGATTCATATTTCTTTTCGGTGATCCAGATGGGATCATATCTATCTAGAGGGGGCACCTGCTCATTGAACAACTCTTAATGGATGGCAGAGGGCCTGTAGTACCAGTCGGGAAGGGGCCTAAGAAGTGCCTACTGCTACACATCCAGAGTGTCCGACAGAGTTCAGATAGGTTTCCTTCCTAACTAATCTGGGGGCCTCAACACCCCCTCAGTGTAAATTCATTCATGCATGTGTAAATAATAGGGGGGACAAGACATATTCCCATCTGGACAAAACACCCTCTTTGATTCAAGGATGGGTTTGACTAGCTAGACTAGACTAGACAAGAATTGGGTGCCTATATATCTATATCGAAGACCAGGTTGAAATTGAAGACTGACTAAATAGATATATAACTCCTTCCTTTGAAGGTGGGATCATCATATCATGGATAACTCTAGAAATAGGGCTCCTCTAAGCGATGACACCAACCATCCTGAGAATAGATAGGGCTCCCCCCTCTCTATATAGATGGGCTATAGTTGGGGAGCATCTAGAATAGAGAGGGGGGGAGAGGAGAAATAAACCATCCATCTTATCTTATCTTACTGGCCTTACTCTGCTCGTTTCAAAACCATAGAGAAATAGAGTCCCTGTCGGTGAGCGTATCTATTAAATATTCTCTACTCCATCTATATATATATGGGGGTAGGCCCCTATCTATATAATAGAATGCTAGGAAATCTTGGGTTAGGTAGCCCTATAAGAGCTTGAGCCATATCTATATAATGCTGGAATCGATCCACTTCAGTGAGGTGAGATCAGCTCTGATCAATGATTAATATTCTATTCTCTTCTCACCTCTGGTTTGGGATTGGTTCATTCCCTGCACCCATTTATATATCTTGGGAGATAGGGACCTGACATCAACATGATGATAGCGAACCCGTCAATTCAATCAATCATATTACTCTAATGTACTCATTAGTAACATTAAGACTCTAAGCCAACATTCATGAGATGGCCACTATCTAGATCTATAGGGTGACCGAAACAACGGGAAGGGGGCTGAGCGTCGAGCCGAGATAGATTGGGATGTTGGGTAGGGATTTGTATCCAATTCCACAATGGATTCCTTGATTCCACATTTCCATTCTTTACAGTTTGGCATTCCTAGTTTCATGTCAATGATAGTGAGTGGAGTTTTGTGCTGAGAGCCGAGTGGCGATAGTCCTTGAGTTTCTATTTTAATTCTATATAGAGTTTGAGTTTTTATATAGAGTAGAGTTCAGGGAAGGAGATTCCTCTAATTGGCAAGGTGATTAGATTAAATGGTTGGGTTGGTGATTGGCTGAGTCACTCAACCGACTTCAACCCATGATCTTGTATATAGATAGGGCCAACTCCCCAACCTATGTATATATCTATCTAGCCCCTCCCAATATAAAGTAGATCAGATCCCCATCTATATAGAGATGGGGGGAGGGGCGAGGGGGGGAGGCCAAAAAACTCTATTTATATAGAGGGGGGGAGGCCAAAAAAACTCTGTTTATATAGAGGGGGGGAGGCCACCATATAGATTTAGTGGGCCCTTTTTATATAGAGGAGGGAGGGGGGGTAACCCCCAACCATATAAAGTGAAGTTAAGTTAAGTTGAGTTGACCCTCTATATATATCTATATGGGCCCCTCTAGATACACTTGGGAGTTTCAATATAAAGGGGAGCCAAAAAAACTCTTTATATTTGGCTCCCCATATATAGAGAGGGGGGGCGTTTCTCCTCTTTATATATAGGGGTTTATGCCCCATCCCCATCTATGTCCATCTATGCCATTGTCCATCAATAGAGAACCTATAGAGACGCCCCCTATATAGATATGATCTACTCTCTAGATTGGCCCCCTATCTCTATTAATTAGATCTATATAGATAGGGGGTGGGGATTGGATAGATATATAGAGGGTTGCCTATTTATCTATTCTATCTAGGGTGAGGGGTGAGCGGATATCTAACTCTATGGGTGTAGCCCTCTATACATATAGATGGGCATCCATCTGGAGATAGGGAGCCTATATATCATTCCAATCCCCACCACCCTGTCTATATCTATATGGAATTCTAGATAGATATGGGATATATAGGCTCCCCTCCCTATATATAGACTAGACTAGCGAGGGGTGAGTCTATAGATGGACCCAACCCTTTCTCTACTCTATTCTATATGTGATACATTGGAATGGTCCCAGATAGATATATAGTGGGTGAAGGGCTGGGTTGGTGAGGGTATGGGGTGAAGAGATCTATAGATGGGGGCACTCTAGGTTCTCATAGACGAGTTGTGCCCCCATCTATAGATATCTTGTACTGTATTGATGGTATGCCCCACTCCCCCCTCCCCCTATAGAGAACTCTATTTGATAGATAGGGGTCTAGCCCCTCACCATCCCATGAACGATTATTCATAGACTAGATGGACCCCTATAGATAGATATTCTATGCCCCTCACCAACCCAGAGTTCCCAGCCCCTTTGCTTGAACTCCAGATATAGATAGGGGCCCCTCACCAGATAGATATATAGATGGGGGCATAGACTAGATTAGAGAGCTATGCCCCCCTCCCCCCGTCAAGATAGAGTTAGAGAGAGTTAGAGGGGGAATCTATATAAATAGAGTTAGATAGAGTTAGAGGGGGGCCTCTACTCTATTTAGATTCTATAGAGTAGAGGCCCCCCTATAACTCTATCTAACTCTATTTAGATTCTATAGATTAGAGGCCCCCCTCTAACTCTATCTAACTCTATTTAGATTCTATAGAGGCCAAATCTATCTATATAGAGGGTGGGGGGGAGGCCACCATATAGATTTAATGGGCCCTGTTTATATAGAGGCCCCCCTCTAACTCTATCTAACTATGTTTATATAGAGGGGGGGGAGGGGGGGCACTGTCTATCGTTAATCAATCTATATAGAGGGGGGGAGGGGGGAAGGCCACCATATAGATTTAATGGGACCTGTTTATATAGAGGCCCCCTCTAACTCTATCTAACTCTATCTTGAGGGGGGGGGGGCAAATGTCTATCGTTAATCAATCTATATAGAGGTGGGAGGGGGGCAACCATATAAAGTGAAGTTGATTGAGTTTAATGGGCTAGACCCTATATATAAAGAGAGGGGGTGCCCCTAGGGCTTATCATATCATATCTCCCTCTCCCAATTGTATAGGTGGGGGCAAAACCTGCACTGCAAGTCTATATGTCATTCGGATCCTATGGGGAGGAGAGTAGACATACTAACTAAGATAGATAGATAGATAGATAGATGGGATCTCCTGAGCAGAACATAGATAGAGGTTGTCAGTGCCCTATCTATCTAGAAATAGTTTTGTTTCAATAGGGCTAGGCTATATATCTCCATCTGGAGGCTGGGGGCCTATCTAGTGGAGCCCTCGGCCTCCTAACTAGAGCTGAGCTAGAGCATAACACTCTATATGCTCTAAATCCCCCCTCCCTATATATATATATATCTTATCTATTTGGGGCTATCGGCGGGGGCATGCCTATATCGATCATCAATAGGGGATAGCTCCCATAGACATAGTTAGAATAGATCCTCCCGAACACATATAGATGGGATGCCATAGGATATAGAAATAGGGGCTTTATATAGGGTCGAGGACTGCGCCATATATATATAGATAGAGACCTGACTAAAATGGGGCCCCCACCCCATATAGAGTGAGTGATATATCTATAGAGGGGGGCCGAGTGCCCCATTATATAGATCTATCACCCTCTCCTGTTGCCATATCTAATTAGGCCCATAGGTTAGATCAGACCTCTTTCCATATAGGGGCGACTCCGACTAGAATCCTCTATATGGGGTATGGGGTGATAAGTCGGCACTTGATCATAGTTAGACCCTATCTATATGTATGGAGGTCAAGGTTGAATAATAAAAGAAAGCTCCGATCATCCCATCCGGTAATATTAAGAATATCTTCATTCTTTGGCACTCTTGCCAACCAACCTACCCCATAGATAGGGCATAACTAGTCTCTCTCGTGCCAACTTGTATTCAGTCTTCAGAGATAGATAAGATTTTATAGATGGAGTAGTGAATATGATAGACTCTTATCCCATATATATAGATGGAGTAGTGAATATGATAGACTCTTATCTTGAGCATAGCCCCCCCTCTCTCTATAGGGTCAGGTCTATCGAGACATATATATAGATGGAGTAGCGAATCCACTCTTGGGTGAAGGGCATACACTAGACTATAGAGCTATGCCCGACTAGACTCTAGAGTCGGGAACTCTGGTGAGGGACATTGAGGGGGCCTATCCGCTGATTTATATCAAGATATATAGGGGCGATCCACTGATCTCTCTATCTATCCATTTTTTATATAGATCTGGCAATCTATCTATCCATCCACTGATCTATATCTCTATTCGATGATCTGCTCTATAGATCTCTCTTTCTCTCTAACTAGAATATACCCACCTGGACTAGCTATATCCACCCACCTGGATCTAGTTACGCTTCTAGAGTTGTCTCTATTCTTGGATGGATGTATCACCCTATATATCTATTTGGGTGTATGTGATATATATAGAACTGGGGCTTCGGGTCATTCCATTCATGCAACCCAACCCCCCTAGATAGAGTGGGTGACCCCCAAGATATAGATAGATGTGCCATATCTTATCTCCCATCTATATCTAGAATTCCATATAGATATAGATAGGGGGTGGGGATTGGATAGGTATATAGGGGATCGATCTGATCTACATTCATGCGATCATAGTTCGTTATAATCAACATCAATGGAAGTGGGAGATGGGGCCTATCTATAAATCTGGCTCCCTCCTAAAAATTGGTGAGAGAGATAAAAGAGAGAAGAACATCTACCCTATCTATATATGGGGAGTGACTTCAGCCCCGACGGCCCACTCTATCTATATAGCTAAAAACTCTACATATATAGAGAGAGGGGGGGCCTTATCTATCTATAGGTGCCCCCCTCTCTATATATATGTTGACCTAACCACTATCTTAGATAGCTGCCCCCAACCCCATCTATAGATCAGATCTACTAGAGGGGGAGGGGGAGGGGGAGGGGAGGGTGAGGGCCCGACCGACCCCCATCTATATATAGGGCTTGTCGTATAGGGCCCCTATCCATGTATAACCACCGAGGCTTTCAGTCCCCATCCATATAGAGTAGAGGGCCCAACCATTCCCCATCCCCCATCTATATATAGGATAGGGCCTTTAAACCCAATCGAGACCCATATAGACTTGACTTTCTAGGGCCCCCTATAGATAGAGGGGCCTCAATGCCTGGGCATCCATATCCATCCGATGAGTTCTATATATAGGGCTAGGGCGATCTGATACAGTAGGCTATGAACTTAGACATCTCTCACTTCACTCAACTGATGACTAGACTGCACCCTATATATCTAATCCATATGCCCCTTTAGGGGACTCAAGATTAGAGATGGGGGTATGCCCCTATAGATATAGACTGGGACTGGATATTTACTCTTCATATCGAGTAGGAACTCTTCAGTTCAAAATCTTCATATCGAGTGAATACCCCTTCCCCCCTCTATCTAAATTCCTAACTATATCTAGAGGGTCCCATTTATATATAGAGTAGAGGGCTCAACTCTATACTGTGCCCCACCCCTCTCTATATAGATAGAGGACTCTATCTCTATGAGCTAGAGTAGAGTCTTGATGCCCCTCGTCTAGTCTAGTCTAGTCTAGTCTAGTCTATATAGTCTATGGGCCCATTCTTACCTCTACAGATGAGATATGCATCTGCCCCTAGATAGAGTTAGGGCCCTAGACTCTATATCTATCTGGGGATTGGGCCAACCCCACCCACTACCCCTACCTACTCTCTCAGGGGGCATCTACTCATATCATAGCACGTATCTAATTTATATCTAGTCAAAGCTACTCTATAGTCTTCAGTCTTTAGTCCATAATCGACACCACTCTTATCGCATAGATAGAGCCTATAGATAAATAGATAGATCAGAGTGAATCTACTCATCCCCATGCCTCCTCCATATAGATTTGGATCTAGTTGGGAGCATTTCTCATCTAGTTGGCACTCTATAGAATATCTTATCTAGACGCCCTACTGTTTAGAGATTAGAGTAGAGGCGGCCCCCCCAATAGAGAGAGCCCCTCTATATTTAAACTAACTCAACTTAACTTTATATGGTTGGCCAAAGATAGAGTTAATCAATCTATATAGAGGGCCAAAAAAACTCTATCTTGAGGGGGGGCAACCATAATAAAGTTGAGTTAGTTTAAATATAGAGGGGCTCTCTCTACTGGGGGTGGCCTCCCTATAGATCTTATCTTTAGGGTAGGGCCACATTCATTAGTCCCCATTCATATATAAGGGTCGAGTGAGCTACTCATCAACAATGAGAATATATAGGGCATTTCGTTAGACAATGAGAATCTATAGGGCATTTCATTAGAGATATAGTGATGGCCCCATTGTATATATCTCTCTCGAGTAGAGCATATAGATCAGATAGTCTAGATAGTATGGATCGAGCAGAGCATATAGATAGTATAGATTGAGTAGAGCATATATCCTTTAGAGAGACCTATCCCCTATCTATCTATGGGCTGGGGGGCCCATCAGTACAAGTCTCTCCCCATATATAGATAGGCCTCGACCTCCTCGATCTATCGATCGAGTCCCTCTCCCCCAGCTATATCTAGTGTCAGGAGAGCCTATATATCTAGGGGGCCCTCATGTATCTATAGGTAGTAGGCTCATGAGCTCCCTATATATATAGAGTTTCCTGTGATGTCTAGTAGAATAGTAGGTGAGCTCTATATAGATTCTAGATTCTAGATTTTAGATTAGTTTCCCATGAGCTATCTATATCTATAGGCAGTGCCCGTGTATCTATAAGAATTAATATAGATGGGGCTCATGAGCTATATCTCTCTAGGGGTTGAGGAGGCTGAGGGCCTAATGGGAGAGGTCAGGTTGAGGTCCGGTCATGGTCCCTATCTATCTATATGGCACCCATCATTTATGTGCCCATATAGATAGATGGGGTCGAGCACCTACTCTATAGAGTAGAGCTCCCCCAACTCTATCTAAGGCCTCGGCCCCATATCTTATCTCTTATGGGAGTTAGTTTAATAGAGAGGGGAGAGGGGAGGGTCTCAATATAGATATTATCTATGGGGTGAGGGGGCATGATATATATTAACCATGGATTTATATGGGGACCCCCCACCCCCCACAGTATATAGTTTCATTGGCACTGTCTCTCTTTTCTTGACACCCCATAGATAGATTTAGATTTAGCCCTATATATAGATATGGGATTTAGATTTAGATTTAAATGTAAATGAGAGAGAGGGGGGGGCCTATAGATATATAGGCTGTCAAGCTATGCTCTAAACTATACCTATATAGTGGGGCCCCCTATCTATCTATCTATTTATCTATCTATCTATCTATCTATCTATCTATCTATCTATATGGGATGTATAGGCTATCAATTCACCCCCTATATATATCTATCTATATATTAGTTAGTCAGTACCTTACATCCCCACCCATACTAGCTTCAGTTATTCACCCAACCTTCTCGTATATAGTGGGGTTAATTTTCCATATAGAATCCCCTATACCCATGATATATAGGCTACAATATCTATCTTATCTCTATGCTCTATATAGTGGGGTTCATCCCCAACTCTATCCCTAGATCAGATCTCTATATGGTCGGTGGGGACATCTATATAAATAGGGCCCTATCTATTCTCAGCACTCGACCTGGCCTGAATACTCTCTCTGGGGTGAATCAACTATCTAGATAGGGGGCTTTTGGGGCCATATCTATCTATAATTCCATATAGATATAGACAGGGGGTGGGGATTGGATAGATATATAGGCTGTCGATTCACCCCCTATATAGATATTAGTTGGCCAGTGATTCACCCAACCTTCTCGTATACAGTGGGGCCCCCTATCTATCTATATGGCATATATAGGTTGTCGATTCACCCATTGGCTACTCTACTCTACTCTACTCTACTCACTAGAATGGTATATCTTTATTTCTCCCCCCCAGTGATTCACCCATCTAGATATAGATAGGGCAATGTATGTAATATGATCTAAAGTGGGGTCAGTGATTCACCCTTTTGTCAGTGGGGTTCCTTGTCCATCTATGCCACCTATATATCTATCTGGGGTGAGGGGTTGACTCATAGACTAGACTCCCCTCTATATATAACTGGGGTATGCAGGGGTTCAATCTTAGATGAAGAGGGTAATCCCAAATAGATATATAGGCATATCATCTTCATCCCAGATAGATAGATAGGCAAATGGGGAGTATGCCCTATCTATCTGGCAACCTCGATGAGGGACATATAGACTAGACTAGACTCTTATAGACTAGACTAGACTAGACTAGACTAGACTAGAATAGACTAGACTAGACTATACTAGACTCTTATAGACTAGACTCTTATAGACTAGACTAGACTAGACTCTTATAGACTAGACTAGACTAGACTAGACTAGACTAGACTAGACTAGACTCTATATATATATGGAGATTTAGATAGAGTTTATTTCTAGTTATAATAGAGGGGGGAGGGGGGAGGACCACCCCCAACCCCCCAACCATATAAAGTTGAGTTGACCCTCTCTCTCTCTCTCTCTCTCTCTCTCTATATATATATATATATATATATATATATATATATATATATATATATATATATATGGGAGTTGAGTTTAAATAGAGAGGAGAGGAGAGGAGAGGAGAGGGGCTAGAATCTATATAGAGAGGGGGTGCTCCCTATATATCTTATCTTATCTTGAGCGTAGCGAATATGATCTTATCTAAGCTTTCAGTGTGAACCGAGAGCCTATCTATCTAAGAACCTGGGCCCAGGGGCACTATCTTATAGACGATGAACAAGGCCAATGTGTTCCCAATGTGTTGTGTTCCCGAATTCAGTCGGGGCACAGATATGGCAGGCATCGACCTCCCATATATAGATAAGATCATATTCGCTACACTCAAGATAAGATAAGATCTATATAGAGAGGGGAGAGGGGAGAGGGCCCCTATATATTATATATCTAGGAGAGGGGAGAGGGGGGGCCTGATTAGAGATTTTAGATGCCCCTATATCTGATCTGGTGAATGTTGGCTCTCTTGCCCTATATATCTATCTAGGACCATACTAATTGGTTTGGGCCCATATATCTAGAGGCCAAAAAAAGAGACCATATATTGGCTTTGGCCCCATCTAATCTATAGGGCCCTATCCCCATCCCCATCTATAGAGATCAGATCAGATCAGATTAGATCAGATCGGGGCGCCTATAGATTGATCTATAGGGGAGGGGTGTTCTCTCATGTTCTCGATCTGATAAGAGTAGAAAGAATCATTGGTTTCACTGGTGAACCCATATAAGATAAATTTGGCGAGGATCCTAAAATGAAAACTAACTCACTCTAGTTAACGATTTTAGTTTAGCATTCTATCTATTCTATTATATAAGTAATACACGAGATCAGATCCATGTTTATGTCGACTCTTAAACTTTGATCTCTATATTAGATAGTGCATCGAGTCGTATTACTTAGAGAATTGAATCTAATAATAGAATAGAATAGAATGTTTGACTGTCTTTCTATTCTAGGTCGACTGTCTATCTATCTATCCATCTATCTATCTAGAATGGGAAGGGTTGACCCATAGAGAGAGCAACCCCCCCCAAATAGATAGAGCCCCTCTATATTTAAACTAACTCAACTCATCTATATGGTTGGGGGTTTCCCCCCCTCCCCCTCCCCCCCCCTCCCCCCTCTATCTATATAGATTGATTGATTGATTAACTATATACAGTGGCCTTCCCCCAACTTGTTTGTCTAGTTGGGGTTCATAGATAGTCATCGAGATAGAGAGATAGAGAGATAGGGCTTCTCTCTCTCTATTTAGATTAGAATGGGTTAGATCATGGTCAACTGTCCCACCCCATAGAAATAGATAGATTGGCTCATCTATTATCTAAGTAATACAATGGGTCTGGTCTATATGGGGTTTATCTTATAAACTAAACCAAACTAAACTCTATATGGGGATTGAGTTATTTTAAAGTTTAGAGTTTAGATATAAATGGGAGGGGCTCTAATCTAAATAGTATAGAGAGGGGGCCACCCTATATATCTATCCTAGACTCTATATATAGAGAGGGCCCCCAGCCCTATATATCCCATCTATATAGAGAGCGGGGCCTATCTAATCTATCTATGGCAGATCTATCCCCTTAGATAAATCTAACCCCCTCCCCCTCTATTATAGATATAGATATAGATAGTGAGATAGATATAGATAGTGATAGTGATATAGATATAGATATAGATAGAGGGGCTAGGTTACTGTATTCTAGCTGGGGTGATGAGAAGTTATCGGAGAGTGGGCAGGGGTTCCTGGCCATATATATATATATATATATATATATATATATATAGGGTCTGGGGTTCAGGTAGGGGTTACCAACCATAGATATAGATAGAGGGACAGGGGTTCCTAGAATCTATATCTATCTGGGAGGCAGGGGTTCTCGGATCTAAGAAACATATAGATATATAGGGGAGGGTGAGAAACATATAGATATATAGGGGACGGCTGGCAAAATTTTAAGCAGGGGTTCCCTGAATCTATATCTATCTATGGGGCAGGGGTTCCCAGAATCTATATCTATTTGGGGGGCAGGGGTTCAGTCAGTCAAGTGCCAACCCTAGATAGATATCTATATATAGGGGGTCAAGTGCCACCCATATATAGGGTGAGTGCCACCCAGATAGATCTATGGGGCTATCTCTCAGAGTATCGAGTGCCAACCCCATATATATAGGGGCTTGAATGTTGAGTGTCTAGTGCCAACCTATATAGTGATCATTCAGTCGAGTGCCACCCATATATATAGGGTGAGTGCAACCCAGATAGATCTATGGGGCTATCTTTTGAGTGCCAACCCCATATATAGATAGGGCCTCAGAATCCCAGATAATAGATAGGGCCTATCCTTCCTATAGATGATTTACGTCGGCCCTATATATCTATCCATAGCCCCCTCTATCTATATGGAGGTTAGTTTAGCCCATATAGATTTATCCCCGCTTTGAGATAGTTTTATGGGGGCATAGGATAGACTTTTTGGACCCCATATATAGATTGATTAGTCATATAGGGCATTGGGCCAAATATCTATCTAGGGGACTGATTATGGGGTATGCCCCTCAAGACTAGATTCGAGGGTATGCCCCTCAAGACTGGACAAAGGGAGATATATATATAGGGGTCCCTAGACTACCCTATATATCTATTCGGGGAGATATATATAGATAGGGGCCAGATATCTATCTAGGGGACTGATTCGGGGGTATGCCCCCCAAGACTAGATTTGGGTTTAGGCATAGGGAAAAAAGACTGGACAGAGGGAGATATATATATAGGGGCCAGATATCTATCTAGGGGACTGATTCAAGGGTATTCAAGACTAGACAGAGGGAGATATATATATATAGGGGACAGATTCAGGCATTGGGGAGGATAGGAAGGCCCTATATAGATCTATCTAGCTGGGGTATGGTCAGAGCCATATCTATATATAGGGAGGGCTAGTCGCATCTACATTTATCTGGTCTTAGGTATGGTCGTAGATTTTGAGGGCCCTAGATAGATCTGGGTAGATGAGGAGGGATGGTAATTCTATATCTATCTGGCCTAGGGCTAGAGATATATCTAGGGGATTTTGAGGGCCCTATATATATCCACACCCCACCCCATCTATATATCTCATAGCAAATATTAATACTCGTAGCAAATAATTAATTATGGCATAAGTATGGTAATTATATATCTATCTGGCTAATCCTATCTATGTCTAGTCACTAGTCATATTTTCCCCCAGATAGATATATATATGTCATGTTGGTTTCTAATCAAATGCCATCTATCTCTATCTCTATCTCTATCTCTATCTCTATCTCTACTTAAAGTATGTAGAAAGTAGGTAGTCAATCCCTATAATCGATCCCCATCATATCTGTTCCCCCCAGCCCCCCAAATAGAGATAGATGCCCAAATGGTCGATCTATCCTGTTCCCCCCCCCATATATAGATAGATGTCAAATGGTTAGGTTAATCTATTCTATTCCCCCCAGCCCCCCAGATATAGATAGAGATAGATGTCGAATGTTCAATCTGTCCTATTCTGAATAGAGATCTTAGATCTAGAAAGGGAAGATGGGAGATGCCATAGAGCCCTATCTATATCTATCATCTATATCTATCTCACTATCTATATCTATATCTATATCACTATCTATATCTATCTCACTATCTATATCACTATATATATCTATATCATTATCTATATCTATCTCACTATCTATATCTATATCTATCTCACTATCTATATCTATATTTATATCTATATCTATATCGATGGGCGTATGTGGTGCACCTATTCAAATCTAGATAGAGATAGGTTGGTATGGGTATGGTAATCAATTTGGTGTGTTTGGTTCCAATCCGGTAGAGTAGAGTATGATCCAGTCACCATCACCAGATATCCGATCACCAAATATTCGGTCACCCTATAGATAGGGGCTCCGGTCACCATATAGATAGGGCCCGATGCCTTATAGATTTCTAATCCGGTCAGGTCAAATTAGATAGGGGCCAATCACCAATCTAGTAGAGTAGGATCCGATCACCAATCTGGTCATCCGCTCATCTATAGATTAGATAGGGGCTGGTCACCAATCTGGTAGAGTAGGATCTAGTCACATCGCGGGCTCCGATCACCATATAGATAGGGCCTAATGCCCTATAGATTAAAACTATTGGATTAAGTTATTCAGTCAGTGATAACCCAACTCGATATAGAGATTTTTTTCCAGATAGAGAGCCTATCTATCTATCTATCTGGGCATCCCCGACTGAATTCTTTTGGTCAGTGCCCAGTCAGTAGAGTCACTTTATAGATAGGCCCAACACCCATCTAAATAGATAGGCCTTCAATCCCAGATAGATAGGGCATTACTAATTACTATAGATAGGGCTATACTCTATCTATAGATAGGGCTATACTCTATCTATAGATAGGGCATAGACTATATAGATCTATAGATTAGACTCATATATAGAGAGGGGGGCCCTATATATCTATCTGCCGCTTCCCGATCTATTCATAGAATTGGCCAGAAAAACTATATAGATGGAGTAGCCCCCCATCTAACTATCTCAAAGCTCGGGGAGAAATCTATATGGGATAAACTCAATGCCCCCTCTCTATATATGGGGATAGAGGGGCTCGTGGATAGATATATAGGGGCTACTCCATCTATATATGGGGTAGGGCATATAGAATCTAGATAGGGCCAATATAGAGATAGGGCTAAGCTTGATAGGAGAGGGTGCATATATATGGATGCTTGAATAGAAATTCTCTGGGGGTCACCTATATATCTATATGGGGCCAACCCCCCATAGAATAGATAGGGAGATAGTCTGTTGTATTACGTATATAATAGATGGGAGGATGTCATTTGGGAAAACCTATCTTCGGTATGTAGTCGAGGAATACATCTGTCACAAGTTGCCAGATAGATAGGGCATATAGAATAGGGTTGAATAGTCGGTCGGCCAACCTAACTATTGTATTACAGATGGGGATTCAAGATGCCACAGAGCCCTATCTAGGTCGATGGAGAGTGGCTGTATAATAACAATAGTCCTCAACTATGCGATTATTATTATTGGGCACTCACCACTCACCATATAGAATAATGGAATATCGGGGTGGTCCTCACCATACTAAATATAGAATACACCCTATAGACCTATTTGGCATTCCTGACCGAAGCGAAGACTATTCTAACTCAATCTCCTCGTGAATCTATATCTATATCTATATATCCCCTATCTATTTGGCAAGCATGAAATGATCTTGCAGACATGGGGTATATATAGGGAGATCCAGTCGTTAGCCTATATATATATAACTGGGGCTTGGGTGTAGAGTGTAAGACTTCTGTCGGGAGCCATATCTATATACAGGGGGATCTAGTCATGAGTGTGAGGCCATATCCAACTATAGGGTCAGAGCCATGGGCCCTATAGATCTATATGGGTGCCTAGTGTGAGGCCAGTTATCATATATTAATCCCATCTAGCCTATCTATCTGGGGGCCAATGCCACGCCAAGATAGATATATAGGCTATCGCTAGACTGTGGGGATTGGATCTATATACAAGGGATTGGGTGCCTAGTCTAAAGCTTATGTCAGAGTTAAAGGCCATATAGATAGATATATAGGGGTGTTCAGTAGAAGGTGTATAGTGTAAGGCTTATGTCGGAGTAGAGGGCTAGTTCTCTATATAGGGTGCCTAGTCTAAAGCTTGGGTGTATAGCCTATATATAGATGGAGGGGCCATATCTATATATAGGGGTCGATTAATATATGTGGGTGGGGGGTGGATAGATATATAGGGTCATCAGCCTATATATAACTGGGGCTTGGGTGCCTAGCCTATCTATCTATATGGGGCTATATAGAGTGGAATCTGAATGGGCAGGGATTGGATCTATATACAGGGTGATTGGGCTATCTATATAGATATAGATATAGATATAGATAGTGAGATAGATATAGATATAGATAGTGAGATAGATATAGATATAGATATAGATATAGATATAGATATAGATATAGATATAGATATAGATATAGATATAGATATAGATATAGATATAGATATAGATATAGATATAGATATAGATATAGATATAGATATAGATGTAGGTATAGATATAGATATAGATATAGATGGGGCCTATCTAGATAGACGTCGGGAGTCAAAGGATTATGATGTTTCTAAAGAATGAGAATGAGTCTAAAGTCTTCATAATCCTCTAAATAATTCAAACGAGTTATAAGGATAATAATTGAATAATCTATCTATATCTATGGGGTGCCAATGCTAATAAACTCTATCTCTATCTCTATCTCTATCTCTATCTCTATCTCTATCTCTATCTCTATCTCCATCTATATCTATATCTATAGAGTCAATTAAACTATATATTTTGGATCTATATATAGGGACAAACTAACATTCATCTCAAACTCTCATCTTGAACTAACATTATTCGTCCACCTCCCAAATAAATATATAGGCCGGCAGTCATCCACCTCACCATATATAGATAGGGACATTCATTATATCTGGCTTCGCATTCGTTTCATTCATTTATTCTGGCACCCAGGGTAGGGCCTCCCAGATAGATATATAGGCTGGTAGTCGCCTATAGATAGATAGATAGAGACATGATACGACTAATTCACAGGCATCCATCTGATGAGTTATAGTTATATATATAGGTGATGCCTTCTGTAGGCCCGAATAGAATAGAAACTACACTAAACATGCCTTATGCCTTCTTCCATTCATAGTGAATAGAAGCCTACCCTGAGCATAGCGAATACTATCCAATCCCCATCTAAAGAGTACTCGTAGCAATTAGAATACTCGTAGTGATTATTCAATTAATTAACCCTACAGTCTAGAGTTTCCAGATAGCCAGATAGATATATAGGGCCCAGATAGATATATAGGCGCTCATGATACGCTCACCCAGATAGATAGATAGATAGATAGATAGGCTATATGGGATTAGGATTAAAACTCTCTATGGTATAGGGGAGGCTGAGCCCCACAATATATAGTTTAATTGGCCCCACCCCCATCTATATTATACTCATAGTGAATAAGATATGGGATTGAGTATAGATAAGCCGACAATTAGTTTCCTATTGAATAGATGGGGATGGGGAGGCCAATGCAGCTAGATCTATATAGAGCTATGGCCCTCAACCAGATAGATATCTAGGGTCAGTTCAATGGATTAGATAGAGGGCCCCTCCTAGATAGATATATAGGCTGCAAGCCCCTATATATCTATCTGGGCAAGTGCCAAGATAATTCTATAGGCTAATGCACATATAGTTATTAATTATTTAGATGGGCATAGGTATATATAGGCCATATAGAGTTTTAGTTCTAGTGCTCCCTTTATATCCATATATGGTGACCCCTATCGCCTATAGAGATATGGGATATGGGGCACCCCTTCCCCTATAAACCAACCCATAGGCAATGGATCAGCGGCAGCTATATCTTCGCTTGTAAGCCTACCAATGAGAGTTATCTATATAGGGAGCCTTCCCCAGATAGATAAGATATATAGGGAGGGGGGAGGACCAAAAAACCCTTGGGGGGGCCATATATATAAGATATATAGATGTCACCCTATAGATATATGGCTATCTCTAGATATATATATAGGGGCCCTATCTATCTATCTATATTATTCGCTACGCTCAATTTTTCCCATATATAGATAGGCCGCTCAGCTCAGGGTTGGAAGCCCTCACTTGGAATCCTAGATATCTATATAGGGGTGTTGTGCTTGGAGACCTTCCTACTGGTATGAATATAGACTAGTGCTTGGAAGCCTAGATATCTATATAGGGGTGCTTGGAAGCCCTCATACGAGGACCAATCCTTCCTAGTGGTACTAAGCCCTACAAGTGTTAGGAAGCCTTTAGACTATCTACAAGTGACCACCATATATAGATATCTTGAGCGATAGATCCTCGCCCCCACCTGCCCCTATCTATATATGGGCAACCGCCATACCATATAGATATATCTCGAGTGATAGATCCTCGCTCCACCAATCCGGCATAGAGAATAGCCCCATATAAATTATATAGTAGAGTAGGTCATAGGCCATTGGGACCCTATATAGATATGGCCACGCCATTTCTATATAGAGTTGGAGTAGCCTATATATCTATCTAGGGCCGTCACCCCCCTCTGTTTAGATAGGGATATATAGGGGCAGATAGATAGAGTTTTTTTGGCCAGCTATATCTAATCTCTATCTAGTCGGCACATACTTTTTTTGGCTGACGGCCTACTATAGATAGATAGACATTGCCTTCCCCGACCCGATGTAGGGACTTTACTCTAGGCACTCCCCCACCCACCATGCTCTATCTATCTATATGGGGTGTGAGCGATGGGGTATCATTCAAAGAGTGAGTATTGCATTATTCATTTCATAGAGAGTAGTTATTTCGTAGAGAGTAGAGTGTCAATCAAATTAATTCTTAATTCTCGATTCTTGATGTGAGTGGCCCCCTATCTAACTATGTCTATGGGCAATCACTCAATGACCATATATACAGGGGATCGATCCCCTCTACTCTATATAGAGATGGGGATTGGATTAGGGATAGCAGCAACCATGTATTGGTGGGGAGTATGCACAACTATCTATTCTATCTGACCACCTTAGCTATAGCTGCCCCCCATCCAATCTATACATAGCCCTACCCTACCCTACCCTACCCTACCCCCCCTCTCTCTCCCCATATATAGAGAGGGGGGCCTATCTATATCTATTATTCGCTATGTTCAGGGTTGAGTCCCTCGAATCTCATCTATAGAGATTTGGGCAGGTGCCCCCCCTCTATTTAGATAGGGATATATAGTCACTCTAGATGTCCTCTCCCCTAGCCCCTCTATCTATATGGGCAAGCTTAGATCTCAACTAGCTGTGATATAGCTCTCGAAGATAGGTGCCCCTCAATTTATGCAAGCATAAATCGAGTGCCAAGAGAATTTTATAGGCTACGCCCATATAGTTATATATCTGCTCACCCCTCGACCCTGACTGTATATGGTATGGTCCAAGTGAAATACTCATGCGAGTGAGAGGCTCTCGATCGAGGTGGCAGATAGAGTCCCTCTAGTTATAGTTATAGTTATAGTTATAGTTATAGTTATAGTTATAGTTATAGTTATAGTTATAGTTATAGTTATAGTTATAGTATAGTTATAGTTATAGTTATAGTTATAGTTATAATAGAGGGCCCTATCTCTATATATGGGAACTGGACCATATATAGAGAGAGGGCCCCCCCAAGCCCTATCTATCCCATATCAATATCAATATCAATATCTATATAGAGGGGGAAGGGGTTAGATCTATCTAAGGGCCCCCCTATCTAGATCTAGATCTAGATCTACCATAGATAGATTAGATAGGCCCCCTCTCTATATAGATGGGATATATAGGGCTTGAAGGGTTGCCCCCCCTCCCCCCTCTATATAGATTGATTAATGATAGACAGTTGCCCCCCCTCCCTCTCCCTCTCCCTCTCCCTCTCCCTCTCCCTCTCCCTCTCCCTCTCTATAAAATGGGGATGGGGATGGGGATGGGGATGGGGAATAGAGTTAGATAGAGTTAGTTGAGGGCCCCCCTCTCTATATATATGTCTCGAGTTTAGTTTATATAAGTTTAGTTTAGTTTAGTTTAGTTTAGTTTAGTTTAGTTTAGTTTAGTTATATATAGAGGGGGGGAGGGCCCCTCTAAATATATCTAACCCCCCATATATAGAGAGAGGGGGCCCCCTCTCTATATATATGGTCCCATATAGAGAGATAGATATAGAGGGGCCTCCCCCCATCCCCGTATATGTGTGTGTGTGTGTGTGTATGTGTGTGTGTGTGTGTGTGTGTGTGTGTGTGTGTGTGTGTGTGTGTGTGTGTGTGTGTGTGTGTGTGTATGTGTGTGTGTGTGTGTATGTATATATATATATATATATATATATATATATATATATTTATCTTATCCCCCTATAACTATATGGGAGAATCCACTATAGATAGGGATAGGCCACCAACTCTATCTAGGCCCAGATAGAATAGGTTAGATATATAGAGCTTGGAGGCTTAGGATAGGGATAGGGATATATAGGGCCCTCCTCCCTCTCCATATAGAGAGAGCTATATATATAGGGTGTCTACTAAACTCTAGATGCCCCCAACAGAACAAAGGGTGGGTGTTTGCTCCCCATATAGATAGAGGGCCCTTAGCCATAGACATAGTTATATAGAGTTGGGGCTGGGCGCGAACCCTAGATAGTGGTGGCGATATCTATATATGCAATTGAATGCTCTGATTAGACAGAAGCTCTGATGGAAGGAAGGACAGGACAGCCTATCGACTATGGACTCTTTCTTCTCAAACCGAAGCCAAAGACTATATAGATCGGATGCCAGAGACTCTCTCCCGAGCATAACTATGTTGGGCATAAATGAATGTCATCTATAGATAGGGGCCCTCGGCCCCATATCCATATCCATAACCATGTCCATATAGAGTTTCTATAAAGGGGGGAGGGCCCCCGTAGATAGATCTAGATCTAGATTTGCCATATATAGATTAGATAAGCTCAGTTGGGGCTCGATGGGAATCGAGTGGGAGATTGAGATAGACGATCTCATACTTGACTAGCCACCTCATGGTTGTATTACTTAGATAATACACTAAATCTCAATCTAATTAATAATCCAGAATCTATCTATGGGGTTCAAAAAAAGAGCCCCCCTCCCCTCTATATAGATCTATATGGGATAAGATATATAGGGGGGCCAATGAAACTCTATACCAGGATAAAAAAATAGAGACTGTGCCAATGCCCCCACAATGCCCCATAGAAAATGAATATAGACTCTATCTCTATCTATGATCTGCTCATGTTACGTATAGAATCAATCTTGGCCAATGATCTACTCTACCCTATATATAGAATAGATAGATAGATATATAGATAGATATGGCCCTATATGGCATGGCCCTCCCTCCCTCCCCTCTATATAGATTAGAGATGGCCAATGCCATATCTCTCTAGAGGGCCATATCTATAGATCTGGCCCTCGATCTCCCATGCTTTACGTCAGTAAAGAATTGACCACCCGAAGCCATATAGCTCTCTCCCTAGTAGTGTAATATGTATCTCTACAGTCTTTACCATTACCACACGACTTATATGAGAGTTATGGATATAGGAAGAGGAAAAAACTATTGATTATTGATAAAATGGTAGAATTAGCCAAATTCTTTCGAGATTGCCTGATCTTCTTCACTTCTCATCTATACACCCTCTTCTCCCCCTATAGACTATTCTATTTCTATTATGTCCATCCCTCTTTTTTCAGATGCCTTAGAAGTAGAAAGACTCTAGTGGTAGTGGTAGTGGCGGCTATCACTCTCTCCCTTTCCATGGCTTTGTTTTGTGTTCTCGCCATATGGACTTCTTTCTTAGATTCGGCCTTTCCTTTTTTTGTCCTGCATTCCCTGTTGTTGATCCCCTCCCCTCTTCCATGGCCCATTCAAAACCTTCTATCGATTCTTTTTTCCTCATTTCCCCCAGGTGCCCTCCTCTTGATCTCAATGAGAGGCCAGCCATAGAATAGATCTTGAGTTGGGTGAAGGTGCTTCCCCTAGGTGCCCTCTTCTTGATCTCAATGAGAGGCCAGCCATAGAATAGATCTTGAGTTGGGTGAAGGTGCTGGCACTTTTTCTAGCCATGATGCATAGGCAATTCGAGGTTGTAGTCATGTAGAGTTAGAGTCCCAGAACTCCAACACTATAGAACTTGACATGCTCTCTTCGATTGATATGGAGAAGTTATGGATCCCATCGCTGGCCTCCATCAGAGGGGAATGTGCCACTTATATAAAATGGCTTGAAGTGGGCGTCGCTAGCTCCAAATCTAAATGATCTCCTACGAGTAATAATAGAAAGCAATAAGAGAAAGAAAAGAAAGTGCTCAACCTGGTCTGTCAAGAGACCCTAGCTCTATATAGAGGGGAGGGGCATATATATATATATATATAGATGACTATATTCTATATAGAGAGGAGACCAACTCTATCTAGGGGCCCTCGGCTGGTGGATAGTAAGAGAAGAGAAAGGGCCGGCTTAAAGAACCCCTCGATAATAGGTCCCATTCTTTGGGTCGACATCGTTTCATGCATGATCACCCCAGAGTGAATAGGAAATTGGAAACGTACATTGTTATTCTAGCAAAAATCCATGGAATAATCATACCACTTCTACCAAGAGTAGTCTTCTCAGTGTTAGCTGAATGTAAAGTAATGGCTTTTGTGCAACGTCGAAAGGGTCCCAATGTAGTTGGATCATTTGAATTGTTACAACCTCTAGTAGATGGTTCAAAATCAGGTATAAAATAACCTATTCCACCAAGTAGTGCCAATTTCTCTCTCTCTAGAATGGCTCCAGTGGTGACATCTATGCTCAATTCGGTTGCCCAGGCCATTGTACCTTTTGATCATGGTATGGTATCACCAGATTCGGACATAGGTATACTTCATCTGTCTGCAATATCCTTGCTAGGTGTTTATGGAATTATCATAGCAGGTTGGTATAGTAATTAGGGGACAGTCATTAAGTCGCCTATGATACTAGGGCCAATGGGCCAAAAATTGGTTCGTGCCACTTGACTGGCCACCTCACGATTTTATTACTTAGATAATATGCTAAATCTCAATCTAATTAATAATCTAGAATCTATCTATGGGGTCCAAAAAAAGAGCCCCCCTCCCCTCTATATAGATCTATATGGGATAAGATATATAGGGGGGCCAATGAAACTCTATACCGGGCCAAAAAAATAGAGACTGTGCCAATGCCCCCCCAATGCCCCATAGAAAATGAATATAGACTCTATCTCTATCTATGATCTGATCATGTTACATATAGAATCAATCTTGGACAATGATCTACTCTACCCTATATATAGAATAGATAGATAGATAGATATGGCCTTATATGGCATGGCCTTCCCTCCCTCCCCTCTATATAGATTAGAGATGGCCAATGCCATATCTCTCTAGAGGGCCAAATCTATAGATCTGGCCCTCAATCTCGCATGCTTTACGTCGATAAAGAATTGACCACCCGAAGCCCTATATCTCTCTCCCTAGTAGTGTAATATGTATCTCTATAGTCTTTACCATTACCACAAGACTCGAACGAGAGTTATGGATATAGGAAGGGTAAAAAACTATTGATTATTGATAACATGGCAAAATTAGCCAAATTCTTCCAAGATTGCCTAATCTTCTTCACTTCTCATCTATACACCCTCTTCTCCCCCTATAGACTATTCTATTTCTATTATGTCCATCCCTCTTTTTTTAGATGCCTTAGAAATAGAAAGACTCTACTGGTAGTGGTGGTGGCGGCTATTGCTCTCTCCCTTTCCATGGCTTTGTTTTATGTTCTCGCCATATGGACTTCTTTCTCGGATTCAGCCTTTCCTTTTTTTGTCTTGCATTCCCTGTTGTTGATCCCCTCCCCTCTTCCATGGCCCATTCAAAACCTTCTATCAATTCTTTTTTCCTCATTTGCCCCGGGCACCCTCCTCTTGATCTCAATGAGAGGCCGGTCATAGAATAGATCTTGAGTTGGGTGAAGGTGCTTCCCCCAGGAACCCTCCTCTTGATCTCAATGAGAGGCTGGCCATAGAATAGATCTTGATTTGGGTGAAGGTGCTGGCACTTTTTCTATCCATGATGCACAGGAAATTTGAAGCTGTAGTCGTGTAGAGTTAGAGTCCCAAAACTCCAATACTATAAAACTCGACACGCTCTTTTCGATTGATATGGAGAAGTTGTGGAGCCCGTCATCGGCCTCCATCATAGGGAAACGTGCCACTTCTATAAAATGGCTTGAAGTGGGCACCGCCGGCTCCAAATCCAAATGATCTCCTACGAGCAATAATAAAAAGAAATAAGAGAAAGAAAAGAAAGTGCTCAACTTGGTCTATCAGGAGACCCTAGCTCTATATAGAGGGGAGGGGCATATATATTTAGATAGATGGCTATATTATATATAGAGAGGAGACCAACTCTATCTAGGGGCCCTTAGCCAGTGGATAGTAAGAGAAGAGAAAGGGACGGCTTGAAGAACCCCTCGAGAATAGGTCCCATTCTTCGGGTCGACATTGTTTCATGCATGATCACCCCAGAGTGAATAGGAAATTAGAAACGTACATCGCTATTCTAGTAGAAATCCCCAGAATAATCATACCACTTCTACCAAGAGTAGCCTTCTCAGTGTTAGCTGAACGTAAAGTAATGGCTTTTGTGCAACGTCAAAAGGGTCCCAATGTAGTTGGATCGTTCGGATTGTTATAACCTCTAGCAGATGGTTTGAAATCAGCTATAAAAGAACCTATTCCACCAAGTAGTGCCAATTTCTCTCTCTCTAAAATGGCTCCAGTGGTGACATCTATGCTTAATTTGGTTGCTTGAGTTGTTGTACCTTTTGATCATGGTATGGTATCGCCAGATTCAAACATAGGTATACTTCATCTGTCTGCAATATCCTTGCTAGGTGTTTATGGAATTATCATGGCAGGTTGGTCTAGTAATTAGGGGGTGGCTGTTCGGTCACCTATGATACTAGAGCCGATGGGTCAAAAATTGGTTCATGTCACAAGTGCCGAACGATCTACTCTACACAGGTGTGGGCCGAGAAATGAAGCGGAATATGGATTCTGGATTCACTCCTCCAACAATGAGAGTCTATCACGTGAGTCTAAATCTAGTAAGCTGAAGAGTCACAAAAGTATGGAGATAGGAAGGCACGAAGGGTTGGGCGTATGGAGCCAATTCTCGACATGCAATAGGAACAATGTCCCCAATTCTCATCACCCCTAGATCCCTATCTAAACAGAGAGGGGGCGCCCACCCGCATCTATATATATATATATATATAGGTAGATAGAAGATAGATGGGGCCATCACTATAGAGGAGAGGGTTGGGGCCATCTATCCATATTATCCACTATAGAGGGTTGCCATATCTATAGGTATAGGGAACTTTATACACCCAACTAGATATATAGAATTAGATCTATATATATATATGTGTGTGTGTGTGTGTGTGTGTGTGTGTGTGTGTGTGTGTGTGTGTGTGTGTGTGTGTGTGTGTGTGTGTGTGTGTGTGTGTGTGTGTGTGTGTGTGTGTGTGTGTGTGTCGAGGGCATCTACAGTCTAGTCGGCACCCTAGATATTCTATCCTTATCTAAACATTGGCATTGGCATTGGCAGAGGGGGGCGACGACCCCAGATAGATAGAATCTATATGGGGATAGTTCCCCTATATATCCATATCTAAATAGGGGGGACATCAAAGCATAACTCTGGAGAGTTCCGTGGGAGCCCGCCAACCCCCCTCTCTCATTTCTATATGGGGTGAGTGTAGCGAATACCTCTCCCCCCTCTCTATATATAAGGTATGGGGAGTTAGATAGAGTTTAGTTTATATAGAGGGGGAGGGCCCCTCCCCCCTCCCCCCCTCTATATAAACTAAACTCTATCTAACTCTAATCTAATCTAATCTATATAGAGAGGGGGGGCCACCCCCAACAGTCTATCATTTTTTTGGCAACCCCAACCCCCCAACCATATAAAGTGAAGTGAAGTTGAGTTAGTTTCCTATCCTATATATAGGGGAGAGGCCCCCCCTCCCCCTAGATAGATCTGATCTACTCTCTCTATTGGGGCTCCCCATATATATATATATATAGAGAGAGAGAGAGAGGGGGGGGGAGGGCCAAAGAAACTCTATATTGGGGGGAGGGGCCCCCTCTCTATATATATGTCTTGAGTTTAGTTTATATAGATGGGGGAGGGGCCCAAATATCTAGTTCTTTTGGCTCCCCTCTCTATATAGATGGGGGTTTTTTTGGCCCTCTATATAAACTAAACTAACTCTAATCTATACCATGCCCAATCCCCTATCTATATATGGGCTGGGGGCCGCCACCCCTATCTATATAGATATGGTGACGGCCTATAGCTAGATTGATCCCATATAGCCTATATATCTATCTGGGGGCCCCCACCCCATATATAAACTAACTAATCTAAATTTGTCTATTAGGGGCCAATGTCCCATAGTGAATGGTAGACTCTATCTCTATCTATAGACTGTGGGGATGGGATCTATATACATAAACTAGAGCTATATAGAGTTGGGCTGGATCTATCTATATAGCTGGAAATAGCTACTTTAGATAGGGGGTCCGCCCCTATCTATCTATGAAAACCCCTATCTAGACCCAGATAAAATAGAGGGTGCCCCTATATATCTATGAAAACCCCCTATCTAGATATGGGGCACTCGACCCCCTCTAGACTCTATATATGGTATGGGTTCGAGGTCTTCCCTCAATCTATCACCCCCCCTCTCCCCACCCTATATATATATATATATCTATCTATCTATTTCTTTGGCCATATATCTAGTTTTTTCTTTCTATATAGGGGGGCCTCTCCCAAATATCTAGTAGATCTATCTAGGGGGGGCCTCTCCCTCTCTATATAGATGGGATGGGATGGGGATGGGATGGGATGGGAGATAGGGGTTTTTAGGGGGTCTAGATAGGGGGCCCTCTCCCTCCCCAGAGATAGAAATCAATCTAAATCTATATGCGGGGGTGGGGGGTCCCCATATTCATTCTATAATAATAGCCATATAGATCAGATCTATAGGGTGCCACCATAGACATAGTTAATAGATACCATCCCCATAGACATAGTTAATATAGACTGTGCCCCTTTATATCTAAACTCTAAACTCAACTATATACTTTGGGGGTGGATCTATCTATAAGGTGGTTCGCTATCGCTCGCTCCTCTCCCCCAGCTATCTAGAGTGGAGGCTATCACCATATATAGAGGGTGGTTTGCTATCACTCACTCCTCTCCCCTCTCCATATAGATTAGATAGAGGGGAGGTGTCAGCCCTATCTCTATATGGGCCCCCAACTATAACTATTGGGTATTGGGGTTGAGTTGGTGACTAGAGAGAGCCGCCCTTGATCTCCTCGACTTTGAGTTGGCCCTGTATAGAGTTATTTTTTGGATATATCTAGTTGGCTATAGATAGAGATAGAGTTTCTTTAGCTTTGGCTATAGATAGAGATAGAGATAGAGTTGGCTTTGGCCCCATCTAATCTATAGGGCCCCATCCCCATCTACAGAGATCAGATCTGGGCAGGCGGGGTTGAGTGCCCCCTCTCTCATTTACATTTATATGTGGGGTGCCAAGACAATATAAACCGTGCCAAAAAAATAGCCATATATATCTATAGGGCTGCCAAAAAAAGATAGACCAGACATAGGGAGATAGGGGCTTTTCATAGATATATATGGGCTCCCTATCCTTATATATTATCTGGGGTCGACTCTCCATAGTCGCCAACTCAATCCCAATAAAGATTGGGCCCCCATATAGAGATAGGGCTGATGCCTCCCCTCTATCTAATCTATATGGGGCTCCCCTCCCCTCTATATAGATGGGATGGGATGGGATGGGATGGGATGTAGATGGTCTATGGGCCTCCCAGATAGATATATGGATTAATAAACTATTCGCTACTCCATCTATAGTTTATATGGGGTGGGGGCAGCTATATAGAGTCAGCTCCCTATATAGAGATATGGTGATAGGATGAGGGGGAAGAGCCCTCTATATCGAGAGGGGGTGACTAAGTCGGCACCCTAGATAGATAGATAGATAGATAGATAGATAGATAGATAGATAGATAGATATGGAAACCTCTATTCTATATGGGATATAGGAACTCGACTGAACCCATATATAGAAAGGGAAGTCGAGGAGGCCCTCGATCTCCTCAGTCCTCAATCTCATCCACAGCGGAGAGGTTGCGTGCACGAATGCCCCACCAAGAACGTGTCTCCATTCCTTACCCAGAAACATCATGGTGAACCTCTCTTTATGATCAGGATGAGGTAGGTGCCTCCTAGCTGGCAGATCAAATCAGAGTTTCCTCAAGTGGCGACCGACCTACAGCAATCCCCAAACTCTTGTGCTTGGTGGAGAAGAAGCAAACAAAGTGTTGCCTCCTTCCTCTGCTGAAAGCGCACTGGGATTGCTCACCAGCTGGGTCAGATCGGAGCGACATTGTAAATGGATTACCCAGCTTCTTCCTTTCCTATTGGGGACAAGGGACGAAATGACCTCTCGATCCAATCTATTCACTGCAGACTGCGTTCAGGTCTTGTCACATATGGCCGCATATGGATATAGATGAATAAGGGAAAACATTGTATGGGCCAAGAGCCATAGTGAGTTGTTGTTCCTATTTCCATATGATCGATCCAGTTGTTGATACCAGCAAGACCTAGCCAGATGATGTCTATTGGTTGGTAGGGGAGGACTCTCAATACCTAGAGTGCTACCTAGGAAGGATCTATATGGCTCTATATGGGTCCAATCATTTCGTTCCTTGCTATTTCTCAGCAGTGGGAAAGGAGTCTATCTATTTGCCTAGCTCAAGTGGAATTTCCCCAATGTAATCCACAACCAGACTTGGGGGAGGAGTCTGACGACTTAGTAGTAGTGCAGAATGGAGTTTCTCATTTGGTGGATCTTTAGAATCTAGAGTTTTGGGGGAATGGGGCGATATGTACCAAAAGGTGAGCCAGAACCCCTCTCTCAAATCCCCATTCTATGGAGAGGGAGAGGGAGAGGGAGAGGGAGAGGCCACCCCCAATAGATAGAGCCATTTAAACTAACTCCCATCTATATAGAGAGGCTCTTTATATGGTTGGGCCAGTTTAATGGGCTCTATCTATTGGGGGTGGCCCAACTGTCTATCGTTAATCAATCAATCAATCTATATAGAGGGGGGGAGGGGGGGAGGGGGGAAGGGGGGGAGGCCAAAAAAACTCTATTTATATAGAGGCAAACTCTATTTATATAGAGGGGGGGAGGGGGGAGGCCACCATAAAGATTTAATGGGCCCTATTTATATAGAGGGGGGGAGGAGGGGGGGCCACTGTCTATCATTTTTTGGCAACCCCTCTCTATATAGATGGGAGTTAAGTTGAGTTTAATGGGCTATATATATAATATAGGGGGAGGGGGCCACTATATATAGATAGGGCCGTTAGTGATATTGATATGCTGTCATGAGCACATAACTAACAAGGCCCGGTCCCTATCTGAAGTAACTGCCCATGCATAGATAGGGTCTCACACATTAAAAAAGGCCTGGTTGAGGTTGAGTGTAGTCCAATCATCGTTCGAGTGCCCCATATATAGATAGAGTGCATATATATAGGCTGACATAATTTATGCTCTGACACCCCTAGAGTTTAGATAGGGGCTTAGCCCTATCTATGGATATGCTGACTTGATCTGGCAACTCCCCTCCCCCATACTATAGATAAGGAGATAGGGAGCTTAGCTCCTATCCATCTGATCATATAGAGTTGGGGTTGGGGAATTGAATGGATAGCTCTATATATAATATTAGAGGGGGTACCCTCCTATCCACCTAGATTTGAGTTGAGATCCCCAGTGGATGGGCCCTAGATCTAGATAGGCCTCGGTGGATGGGTAGGTGGAGGGTGAAAAAAATGATCTCTGATCCATCTCGCTTTCTTGTAGGCAATGAACTTCGAGTAGGTGATATATCTATCTATATGGTGATGCCCATATAGATAGATAGATAGAGAGGGGGGGCAGATAGATATCTAGGCCAATGGTGATGGACGGTAGGTTTAAGGCCTACTCTTACTGTATCAGTACGGTAGTAGGGCATAGCTTTGATGTACATTCCATTCATCTCCCCCATTTCTCTATACAATAATCTATATCTCTCTGGGGCCCCTATCTCTCTCTCTATCTATCTATCTGTTTCTCTCTAGATCTAGTTGGGATGGTCAATCCATAGCCATACCAACTAGATCTAGAGAGCCCCCAGATAGAAATAAAGGCTAGATGGGCCTATCTATCTATATGGGTATTAGTATGATCTCGCTCGGTCAATCCATACCCATACCAACTAGATCTAGAGAGCCCCCCAGATAGAGATAGAGGCTAGATGGGTACTATCCCCTTAGAGTTCTCGCGGTGCACCTATCTATCTACGGCCAGATGGTACTCGACCCCATTTATATCTATTGAAATGAAGGCACTAGCACTCAGATTGGATCAGGGGTAACAACATTTATGCACTAGATGGTACTCGAATGATGGATCTCGGATAATACACTCGGAGCCCCTATCTATATAGCCCCAAATAGCACCGATAGAGAGTATGTCTCTCTTTAAATTTAATTTACAGCCAGGGCACCCTATAGACTCGAGTACAGTCGAGTGCACCCACCCATATCATATATATATAGGGGGAGGCCCTACCTATATATATAGAGGGGCAATCGAGCCCACCCAACTATTGATCGAGAGTCTAGAAGGGGTGCACCACCTCTTGCATTCCCAGTCGAGAGCCCCATATATCACACACTAGGATAGATCTGCCTCTTGATCAGCCCACATGTTGGGCCCCCGATTAACCCCAGTGCCCATAGACCGGTCCCTCCCTAGCTTAGGGAGTGGGGGCACACCCATAGATCGATCAAGACACTTCTTAGAGTGATGGAAAGAAGGAGGCACACCCCTTCCCTTAGATCCATCCACTTAGATCCATGATAGTTTAGGGAATGCCCCCCTTCTCCCCTCTCCCCTCTTCCCTCTCCCTAAATATCTAATCTAGCCCATTAAACTTCTATTTCTATGGTGGCCCTCTCCCCTCTCCCCTCTCTATCTATATCTATATCTTATCTGCTCTCAGGCGCTCCTATCTAAAGATGGAGAAGGAAACTCCCCCCTCCGATCTATGGAAGAGAGGGGCCCCTCTTTCTAGAGTATCGAACGGCCGCACCCCTACCCCTATCTACTCATCCTGGTGGGCACCTCCCCCTACCGCCTATTCTATTTACCGGCCGGTCTCCCATAGTGGTACCTCAGAGCCCCTGCCCCTTCTTAGCTAGGGAGGACCCCCTATCTAATCTATATAGGCTGACGAACTGGCCCCTCCTTGGGATAAAGACTTATTGGGTCGAGATAGAGATAGAGAAGGCATATATAAGATAGAGACTATACCCTATCCTAGTCTAGGGAGGGGAGTCTAGCCCCTATATTGGGAGGAGAGAAGATACCCCATGGGCATCTATCCCCAACCCCCATTTATAGATAGGGGCACCCTCCCCTATTTCGTAGAGGAGCTAGACAACCTGCGCCCTCCCTCTAGTCCATAGACCAACGGCGCCCTACTTTTATTCCCCCTATGCCCAGAGGCCCTGTACGGATAGAGGAACTCCCGAGCCCTTCATTGCAACCACCGATCGGGAGGCCCCATCTCCATCTCCATCTATATAGAAGAGGGAAGAGGGAAGAGGGCACTCTGCCTCCTTCATCTCTAGTTGGGATCCCCCCCATCTATCATCTATATAGAAGAGGGTGCCGATTGATCGGTTCTCTGGGATGGTCGGTACGCTCACCCCTCGTCACCACCACCGGCCGGGAGATCTAGATACCTATATATCTATCTGGGGTGGGCCCCCTCTCTATATATGGAGTGGATAGATATATAGGGTGGCCTCTCTAGTCTATATATGGGGTGCCAGGATAGGGTTTTTTGGCCTCTATCTCTATCTATCATAGTGAATAGTATTAATAATCTATCTATGAGGTGCCAAAAAAATAAAGACCGTGACCCCCCACCCCATATGTAAACTAAATATAGACTCCCCCCACCCCAGATATAAACTAAATGGTAGACTCTATCTCTATCTATAGAATGTGCCCCTCCCCCCCCCAAGATAGGGTTAGATAGAGTTAGAGGGGGCCCCCTCTCTATATATATGTCTCGAGTTAGAGGGGGCCCTCTATATAAACTAAACTAACTCTAATATATACCGTGCCAATGAAACTATAGACTATGCCCCTCCCTATATATAGAGTAGATCAGATCTATATAGTGGGGATCCCTAGCCCTATATATCTATCTGGGTTTCTTTGGCTCAAGATAGAGTTTTTTGGCTAGATAGATCTGCCATATATAGATTAGATAGGCCCAGCTAGATATATAGGGCTAGGGCCCTCTATAGAAACTCTGATCTATATTGCACCCCCCTCCCCCTACCTATATATCTTATCTTATCTTATCTTATCTTATCTTATCTTACTCAACAGATCAGATTAATAGGCGGTAGTTGCCATATCTCTCTATAGGGACCCCCCCTCTCTATTCTTATAGTTTCCATTGTTTGCTCTTCTCTCCTCATTGACAAAGTGGGTATCTCTCCTCATTGATGAAGTGGGGACTATTTGATCTCATTTACCCCTATATATAGATATGGCATACAGACGGGGCAATGACCGAAGACAACACGAACGACTCTAGACAAACGGATGAACTCAACTGATGCCATATAGATCTATAGGCTGAATACCCTATATATCTATATGACCTTGCCAAGCATATGAGCAAGCCCTATATATATGTTAAAATTTAGAGTTTAGAGTTAGTTTAGGGGCCCCTCTAACTCGATACATCCCATCTATATAGAGAGGGAGAGGGGAGAGGGGAGAGGGGAGAGAGCCACCATAGAAATAGAAATAGAAATAGAAATAGAAATAGAAATAGAAATAGAAATAGAAATAGAAATAGAAATAGAAATAGAAATAGAAATAGAAATAGAAATAGAAATAGAAATAGAAATAGAAATAGAAATAGAAATAGAAATAGAAATAGAAATAGAAATAGAAATAGAAATAGAAATAGAAATAGAAATAGAAATAGAAGTTTAATTAGATATTTGGGGAGAGGGGAGAGGGAAGAGGGGGGCCACCCTATAGATAGATAGGCCTCCCTCTCTATATAGATGGGATAGATAGGGCTTGGCCACCCTATAGATTTAATGGGCTAGAAGGGCCACCCCCAACCATAACATAGAAAGTTGAGTTAGTTTAAATAGAGAGGGGCTCCCCATCCCATCTATATAGAGAGGGGAAAGGGGGGGAAGGGGAGGGGCTAGAATCCCCATCCCCATCCCCATCTATTATAACTGAACTAAACTAAATTGAACTGAACTGAACTTAACTGAACTGATGACATACGTGATATGATGTTCGATAGATATGTCCCTCTATAGAGGGAGAATAGAGGGTATTGATGTCCATCTATTATATGCCCTCGTATCATCTCTATCACATATAGAATATAAGAGTTGCACTTCTCATAGATAGATATAGGGCTCGCATGCCATAGAGTGGGCCATCTATATCTATCTTGTCTATGCCTAGAGACTGAGGTGAGCCACCAGCCTCTATCACTCTCTGGGGTGAGCCACCAACCTCACTCTCTTAGGCGAGCCACCCTCTATAGATACAGAGGCTCAAAATAGATCTATTTATTGGGAAGCAAGCTTCCTAATATTGAGACATATCAAGTGATGCTTGCCTTCCTGATATCTAGCATGATAGGGTAATGGCAAGAGGTCCCCATAGATGTCTCCCTATCTATCATCAAGGAATGAATTGAAGTGGGTGGGGATTGGATAGACCCAATCCCCACCCACTTCAATTCATTTGGAATAGACTAGAGAGCCCCACTCTAGAGTCTAGTCGAGCATAGCTCTATAGTGACCAGCCCCACTCATCAAGTAAAGTACATTTATGTCATTGATGGACCATCCCTACCATACATCAACAGACTAGATGGACAACACCATCTAGATATATCTATGCCCCTCACCCCCATCTATCTATCCCCCTCTCACTCTATGGGCCCCCCCACCCCCAATATATATAGAGCCCATTAAACTCTATATGGTGGGACCCCCCCTCACTATATTGGGGAGAGGGGGGGTCTATCCAATCCCCACCCACTTACCCGATGGCCTATAATCCCACCCACTTAAATTATTTAGAGGTTCCATATATAGATGAACCTATGCCCCTCACCATCCCCCAATCTATCCAATCCCCACCCACTTAAATGACTAGAGAGCTATGCCCCTCACCCCTATAGATCTATATGGGTCCCTCACTAGAGTTCCCAGCCCCACTCGTCTAGAGGGTTGTGGATGTCCCATTGTATCATGTAGAGAATAGAATAGAATAGAATAGAATAGATGGGAGGACCTTTCTCCCAGATAGATATATAGAGGGGGGGTCACCTATCTATATATAGGTTTTGGTCTGGACTAAATAGAAGGTGCAAATGTAAGAATAAATGGGCACTCGACCTAACACTAACCCCTCTCTAAAGCCCTATCTATCTGGCAACCTATATCTAGTCTGACCGGAGCCCCTATCTATCCTATTTATAGGGCATCGGGCCCTATCTATCTACTATATCTATCTATAGGGTGACTAGAGCCCCTATCTATAGGGTAGGGTGACTGGATCCTACTCTACCAGATTGGTGACCGGATCCTACTCTACCGAATGACTGGCCCCTATCTAATCCCCATTAAACTCTATATGGCTATATATGGGGTGCCAATGAAACTATATACTGTGGGGGGTGCCAAAAAAATCTATACCATGCCAATGCCAATTCCAATGAAACTCTATCTCTATCTCTATCTATAGACTATGCCAAAAAAATCTATACTGTGGGGGGTGGCACTATATAGAGTTTCATTGGCACAGTATATATTAACTATGATAGATAGAGATAAAGGGGGTGGCACGGTCTAGATTCACTATGAGATAGAGATAGAGGGGGTGGCACCCCATATATAGCCATATAGATTTTAATGGGGATTAGATAGGGGGCCCTGACATCAGATCAGGAGAGGGCCTATTTATATCTATATCTATATATTCAATCTATCAGTTGAGTGCCTAGCCTCCCTCACCATACCATATAGCCCATAGATATATAGGCCTACCGATCAAGTGCCTAACCCTATCTCCCTATCCAATCTCTCTATGGGGTGGGGCAAGGCACTCATTTGATAGGACTCCTTCATCGTTCGAGTGCCCCCACCCCATAGAGAGATTTAGAGAGGGGCCCTGTATATAGATAGAGATCGAGATAGGGGCCACTCCCAAACTTATCTGTGGGCCCTAGATATAGTTGGCAGTTTGGACGACTATCTATGTTG
This sequence comes from Torreya grandis, assembly GCA_037957365.1. Classification (NCBI taxonomy): domain Eukaryota; kingdom Viridiplantae; phylum Streptophyta; class Pinopsida; order Cupressales; family Taxaceae; genus Torreya; species Torreya grandis. The sequence goes on from JARHVA010001759.1 coordinate 2,054,995, forward strand.
GGTGACTCAACTACCTTGAGGGGTGCGGTGCAATCCCTATCACCCCATCTATATATGGACTGACTACCTATCCAACTGACGAACTCTATCTATATCCATCCATATCTATGCCCTCGACCTATCAGCCCCTATCTAGAGCCTAGATATAGATTAGAGACAGGGCCCCTATAGATAGATTCTAGATGGGGTGCTGGATTGGATCTTTCAAAGATAAGATATATAGGGGGTGCCACCATATATATAAATGACTGCTCAGCTCAAATGACTGGAATGACTGACGAACAATATATCTATTGGGGAATCTTTTGGAACTGGAGCCCTACCCTCCCATATACATATATTAGCATCTATCTATCCATCTATATATCTACGTGATACCATACCAGTAATCACTCATGTTACATATAGTGGATGTCACGTATATTAGGTGGCATCCATCCGTTATATATGTTTAGTCATCACTCATATCTCGTATCAGTTGTATCATGTATATAATGGATTGGATGATGGATGGTAGATGGATGCATCCATGTATGTGTAGCTCGACCCCCCACCACTATCTAGTGCTCTAATAGAGAGTTTTTTTGGCACCCCACCCCATATATATAGATTAGAGAGGGGGGTCGAGGTGTGAGCATAGTTAGGTTTCCCTCTCTATATAAGGGGCGCTCTCTCAAGAGGAAGAGGGCATTTCTTTATGCTCTCAACTGCCTATATATCTATCTGGAGGGCCCATTAGCTAACTATGTCTATAGATATGGCAACAGGAGAGAGAGCCCTATATCTCTTCTCTTCTGTTCTCTTCTCTTCTCTTCTCTTCTCTTCTCTTCTCTTCTCTATATGGCAAGGGAGGGAGGGAGATGGGGTTCTCCCCCGCCCCTCTAGGGCCTCAACCGAGAGGTTGAGGCACCCTATATATATAGATGGAAATGACCCCCCTATATATGTAACTACAGGTGGCCAACCCAACATTTATGCTCTCATCCAATCCGATAGGATGAGGGAAGACCTCGACTGCCAAGCCCTATATATCTATCTGGGTCCCCCCAATAGATAGAGTTTTTTTGGCCCCCCTCTCTATATATATGTCTCAAGTTAGTTGAGGGGCCCTCCCTATATATCTTATCTTATCTGGTTGGCCCCCCCTCACCCCCTATATTCTCTATCTTAGATGGAGATGGGGAGAGGACCGGTCGAGCACTTCCCCCATGCTTTTTTTCATTGCGTATATAGGGTATATAGACAGAGGCAAATAAATCCAACAAGCGAGGACTTGGTAATTGATTGAGAAATGAAAAGGAAGCTTCCCTTATGGATAACCAATTAATTTTTGAATATCCAAGAGACCCTTCACCCAATAGATGGGTGCATAAAATGGAAAGATCGAAACACGAGAATGTCTCATATACCGATATAGACTACCCATTTCAATTGCCATGGTTCCTGAAATCCCACACCTATACGCATTCCCAAGTTCTGATCGATATCCATGGAGTTGATTATCCATCTCAAAGATGAAGATTTGAAGCAGTTCATAATTCACCAAGTACTCGGTATAACCCACACATTTGTGTACAAATTGGTGTAGATGAAATAACATGAATGTCTCTGGTAGTTAGTGCATTTCCATCAACCGGCCGGTGGGAGTGAGAAGTATGGGATATGTCCGATGTTTATTCCATTAATCATCTGGATATACATCGTATATCAATAGATCATAGTTTCAAGGGTCATCCATTATGAAAAGACTCCCCCCTGAGTGGATATATGGAAGTACACTACGATGATCTGGAGAAACGTGTGGTTTTTGAACCAATTGAGATGACCCAAGAATCCTGCTATTTTGATTTTGCTAGTCCTTGGGAACAAATGGTACGTAGCGACTTTGAAGAATAGCCCTATATCTCTAGTTGTCTTGTCTCGAATTGATGGGAAATGCTACCAATCAACTGGAGCCCTATACCTATACCTATATATATCACCAGCACTGGCACCGGCACCGGCCCGCCTCCCTTGCCAAATTGAGGGGGAGGGGTGAATGATTACTAGGATTGATTCCATCTCCCGGCTAAATCAAATTATTCATGACATGATGGGAAGGGATCAAAACATTAGAAGGTGATTCTAGTTTGAATTCCCCAAAGAGTCATATCCAGTTAGTAGTTAGTTAGAGTTAGTTAGTCAGTTAGAGTTAGTTAGTCAGTTAGTTAGTAGTTAGGGGAGGGGTGTAGAATCTTTCCTATTCCTGCAATCATATCCCAGAGCATTTCCCATTTCTCCGTGGGGGCATTCATGGGGTGCAAGAGCCACTCTCATGCCTCAGTCTGGCACCATCCTCACAACCTTCCCTTATTCTATTTTATTCTATTCTATTTTATTCTATTCTATATATATACCCTATCTATCTGGCAATAGTGATAGTGCCCCATCTATATATCCCACTATGGGCAAAGAATATATCCCATATAAATAGATAGGGGCGCCCCCGTCTATATATCTTATATCTCAGTTTAGATATATAGGGCTATCCACAGCCCACTATATAGATGGAGTAGCGAATAGTCTAGTCGTAGTTTAGTTGGCACCCCATAGATATATATTCTATTAGTTTAGAGTTTATTTTAGTTTATATAGAGGGGGAGGGCCAAAAAAACTCTAATATATATAGAGAGGGGGGCCAACCATCTATCATTTTTTTGGCAACTGTCTATAGTTTTTTTGGTAACCCCAACTGTATATAGTTTTTTTGGCAACCATATAAATTGAAGTGGATTGAATGGGCTAGACTCTATATATATAGAGGGGGTGAGGGGGGTATTCGCTATGCTCACCCCATATATAGATGATTTCCAGACCATATAGATATAGATAGGGTGACCTCCTCTATTATATATGCCCCATCCCCGTCTATATATATATATATATATATATATATATATATATATATATATATATATATATATCTTATCTTATCTTATCTTATCTTATCTTATCTCGTAGCCCCTATAATCAATCTAGCTATCTAGCAATAGTTGAGTTGGTCATGTATAGATTAGTTGGTCATGTATAGATATCTTCTCAACTCGACCGACTATTCCCATATAGATAGCCCCACATTCTATATTTTAATGGCACCCCATAGATAGATTATTCTATTAGTTTAGAGTTTAGATATAAAGGGGTATTCGTCGTAGCGAATACCCCATTTAGGAATTCTCTATATGGCTATTAACTATGTCTATGGTGGCACGGTATATAGTTTCATTGGCACGGTATATATTTTTTTGGCACCCCCACCCCCCCATAGAGAGATTTAGCCATATAGAGTTGAGTTTAATGGGGGCCCTAGGCCATGCCATAGAAGTTGAGTTCCCTATATATATATATATATATATGTGGGAGTTGAGTTAGTTTCCTATATATAGAGAGGGGAAAGGGGCTCTATATATTGGGGGGCCGCCAGATAGATCTCAAGCATAGGGGTCAAGCCCTATCGGTCCCTATCAGTCAAGGCACCCTATATAAATCAACCCCCTATATAGATAGGGCCTTCAGTGATTGATAGGTGTTCAATCACCATAGTTCAGATAGGGAACCATGAACCAGATTGAATAGAGGGGCCCCCATAGATAATCTATAAAGAGGGGTATGGATTATAAGCACCGTGAGGTGTTCAGCGAGATTTGACGAGAGACTATAGGCTATCTAGATATGGCTATGATCTGGAGGGCTCGACTTACACTTAACATATAGATTAGAGAGTCTCTGGCAGCATAAACTACATCGCATCTCAAGCCGGTTTGGCCAGAGATTACTATTGGTGGGACTATCACCTGGTTTGGTTACCCAATCTGACCCCCCCTAAACTATATGGCTTTTTATCCTACTCTACATAGCTAAGTTATATGGCCGACGGGACTCTATCTAGTTTGGGATATGGGCCGAGGCACTCCCCTACCCCCTCCCCTCTCTGCCAGATCTTTGGGCCTCCCCCACTCACTGAACTATCTATTCCCCCTATATAGAGAAGGGGGGCCTCCCTCAACTACCGACTTAGGTCACCTGATGATGCCCCGGTCTAACAATCCCATATATAGAGTGGGGGGTCTCGATGAATGAAACTCCCCCTCCCCCTCCCCCTCTATATATATAGTCTATAGTCTATAGTCTATAGTCAGTCGAGGGTGGCTAGGTGATAGTCGGTAGTCCCAATCCCAATCTGAAAGGAGCCATAGATAGAGTTCATTTAGCCGAATAAAAGCTTGTCTAGAGTTAGTTTAGTTATCTACATAGAGGGTGAGAGGGCCTCCAGTCCAGGGATAACATGAGAGGATGCCTCCCCTCCCCTCTAGATCTCTCTATGGTCTATGGTCCTCCCCTTGATTGACCCTGAACTATCTATCTGAGAGTACCCCATCTCCCCATAGTTCAGAGAGGGGGGTCCTCACCCTTGAACTATAGAGGGGCGCCATATCTGAACATTTAGGGTGCCCCCTATCCCATATAGAATAGAGGGGGGCTTGTATCTATATATAGAGATGGGGATTGGGGTAAGGATTGGGGAGTGCAGCGGAAGATTCTATAGGGTGGTTGTGGGTATAGACTGAGGGGGCCCTCTCCCAGCAGTTTGCCCTTATATACATAGGATAGGGGCCTCAGGTTCAGAGTCTTTTATATGTGGAAGATATGTTGATGCTCCCCCCTCCCCCTATAGATAGATTATTATATGAATTAGATATGGAGATATGGCGACCCCCTATCTATCTTTCTCCTTGATGTGAGAATCACTCATGTCACAATAGGTCATATGCTTGATGTGAACATCCTATCTATTCTGGGCCCCTATATATATAGGCAATCACTTATGTCACGTATATAATAGACATAGACGGAGGTTGTATGTATGTATGTATGAGAGGTGGAACTAGAGCCTCCTCACTCTCTGAATGAAAAACTATATATGGCAATGGGAGAGCCCTATATATATAACTGCCACCCCTATATATCCCTATCCCTATCCCTATCTAAACAGAGGGAGAGGGGGGCAACAGCCCTATCTATATATATGGCTCTCCTCTCTACTCTATAGTCTAGTCCGCCCCCTATAGAGAATAGGCCAACGACCCTATCTATATATGGCTCTCTAGAGTCCACCCTCAACCCATATATAGTCTAGATGGTCTATGGAATGGATAGGGTTGCATGCTATAGATCCCCTATCTAAACAGAGGGTTGTCCCCTCCACCCCTCTATAACTATGTCTATGGGGCCAAGGGTAGTTATGGCTATATAGAGTTCCCCTGCCCCTATATTATATCTCTGGCTCTGGAGGGGGAGGCACCCTAGACCTAGTTATAGATAGATATGGCACCCCCTAGAGATATATGGGGTTGGATTATCTGGAGGTCAAAGCCCCTATCTCTACTCTATATGGGGTGGGGTGGACTCAATTTATTTTTATTCTCAATCCGCTAACCGGTACCTCTCTATGCTATACACCTCAGCCTCCTGAGAGAAGTAGAGATTGGATGGGGTGCATTCCAAGCAGAGCTATATAGAGAGTCCCGTGAGCCATATATAGAGCTGATAGATAGGGTGGGTCTCCCTTTGATTCAGAGCCGTGAGCCATATATATAGATAGTGGGAGTCGAGCACCCCCTATATATCTATCCACTGCCCACCCACATATATTAGGCATCTATTAGTCGGTATCTACTGCCCCACTCCCCTATCTATGCCCCAGACAGATATGTAAACTAACTTAGCACCAAACATCGAAAACCGGTCACTGAGAATAAGAACATTGATCTCACCACTAAGCCTTATATTCTATATGGCGGTCTACAAATTGAGAACATGGGTTGAATTGAATTGAAGTCAATTTCATATTGAGGGCCCCCACACTGATTGAATCAAAGTGTTAATTTATCCATCTCCCCCTAGATAGATAGATTGATAGCCTTGCCATATAGATCGAAGATCTAGGCTAGGTGCCCCAACCTTTAGGGTAGGGGTACAATGGGGTATAGTAGCATCGTGTTGTATATAGTACTCATCTTTATGGCCTATATATCATATCCATCTGGGAGTGCCCCTATTTATCTAACTATATACATAAGATGAGTTAAGTTCTAGTTATCCCTTGACCCCCCTCTCTATATATGTATATGGGGGATAGAGGGCCTCGGTCGAGTGCCCCGACTCTATCTAGGGGCCCTCGATAGGTATATAAGCAGAAATCAATCGAGTGCTCCTATCTATCTAATTATATACATACTACTAATGCCATATACTATATAGGGGATCCTCTTAGCTAGGCCTCCCCTAGATAGAGTGGGGTTGGGGAGTGCCCCATAGTTCAAATAGGGTCAACTAGAACTAGGACTAGGACTAAATACTTGAAGATAGTCCCCTCCCCCTCCTCAGCCCATCTAGAAGTGAAGTCAGCGTGAGGGCTCCCCCTATCTCTATGTATAGGGGCACTCGATTGATAAGAAATTTATGAATCGAGTCAAGGCTCTCCCCTCCAGATCCAGATCTAGATCCAAATCTATATAGATGGGGATGGGGATGGGGATGGGCCCATAGACATAGTTAGAGAGGGGGGCCCGCCTCTATATAGATAGCCTTTGTCTATAGTGGAGTCTGTTGGGCCCCTATCTATAGAGAATATATATATGGGGGGAGATAGTTCTTTATCGCCCCAGCTATATATAGATCCTCCCCTCCCAAGCCTAGATATAGATACCGAGCCTAGATCTAGATAGTCCCATCGGCCATATCTATTCTACATATAGGGGTCCCTCTCCCTCGGCCTCCTCGAGCCCCTATAAATAGCTACTAAGCTCTTTATGCCATCACCGATTGAGAGATGCCCCCTCTAGACCACCATTATATAGGGGGGGCAGTTGGTTGATCGATGAGATGCCATATATCTCTATAGGCTTGATGATCTATGGATCTTAACTATCTCTCTCACCACTTCTCTCTTTTATCTCTCTCATCAGTCACTCCACCCATCGATTTCCCATCTCCCACTCCATGATCTATGGATATCTATCACTCACCCCTCCCCCCCTCTCTATATGGTCTAGCCCATTCAATCTATAGGGTGGCCCCCCTCTATATATATATATATATATATATATATATATATATATATATATGTCTCGAGTTAGAGGGGCCCTCCCCCCCTCTCTCTATATAGGGTCTAATTCCCATATATAGAGATAGGGCCCTCTATTATAACTACAACTATAACTAGAAATGAACTCTATCTAACTCTCCATATATAGAGTCTAGTCTAGTCTAGTCTAGTCTAGTCAAGTCTAGTCTAGTCTATAAGAGTCTAGTCTAGTCTAGTCTAGTCTAGTCTAGTCTATATACGGGCGACTAAAAAGGAGCACTCACACCCCGACCCAACCCCAGAGAGAAAATAAATTATTGGCCTGCAGGCATGGCCCATATAGATAGATAGGCCTGGGCAGTGGGCATGGCCCATATAGATAGATAGATAGATAGATAGATAGATAGATAGATAGATAGATAGATAGATAGATAGATAGATAGATAGATAGATAGATAGATAGATAGATAGATAGATAGATAGATAGATAGATAGAGGGGGGGGAAACCCCCTCCCCCACCCTATCTATCTCCCCATATATAGAGAGAGGGGGGGCCATCGTTCCTCTTCTTGGCCAGCCCTATCTAGATAGAGTCGAGCCCAGCCGGATATGGGCCACTTGATAGGGATAGGAATAGATAGTCTCAGTCATAAGCCCTGCCATCTACCAATCCCCTATCTATATATGGGGCCACCAATAGATCCATGGTATATAGTTTAATTAGCACCCATATATATTACAATCTAAATCCCCATTAAACTCTATATGGCTCAATCTATATATGGGGGGTGGGGGTATTCGCTACGGCGAATACCCCTCAAGCCCTATCTATCTGGGTTAGATCAGATCTATATAGGGCCAAAGAAACCCAGATAGATATATAGAGCTTGGGTGGGGGGGGCTCTATATAAACTCTAATAAATACCGTGCCAATGCCAATGAAACTCTATCTATATACTGTGCCAAAAAAAGATATACCATGCCCCTTCCCCCCTCTCTATATAGATTCTAGTTCCATAGAGATATAGGGTGGTCCCCCTCTCCCTCTCCCTCTCCCTCTCCCTCTCCCTCTCTATAGAATAGGGATGAAAATTAGAGTTAGATAGAGTTAGTTTAGTTCAGTTTAGTTTATATAGAGGGTAGAGGGCCAAAAAAACTCCCCATATATATAGAGGGGGAGGCCAAAAAAACCCTATCTTGGGCCACCATATACATGTAATGGGCTCTATCTTGGGGGGAGGGGCCCGAATATCTAATTCTTTTGGCCCCCCTCTCTATATAGATTAGAGTTTCTTTGGCCCAAGCCCTATCTATCTGTGTTAGATCTATCTAAGGGGGGCCTCTATCTAAACTAAACTAAACTTAATTAAACTAACTCTAAACTTGATCAATCTATATCCCCATCCCCATCCCCATCCCCTCCCCCTCCCCCTCCCCCTCCCCCTCCCCCTCCCCCTCCCCATCCCCACCCCCTCCCCATCACCATCCCCATCCCCATCCCATCCCATCCCATCTATATAGAGAGGGAGAGGGAGAGGGAGAGGGAGAGGGAGAGGGCTGCCACCCCCTCTATCTCTATCTATCATAGTGAATATAGACTGTGCCCCAACACCCCATTAGATAATATCTAATCTCAATCCCCCATAGAGAATATAGACTCTATCTCTATCTCTATCTATAGACTTTGGGGTGGGGGGCCTTTCTCACCCAACCCAAGCCGAGCCAATGCAATCCAACCCAACCTGAAAGGCAGGGGTGTCCCTGTAAGCCGTTAGTTAGATGCTCAGAAGCCCCTATATCTATATAGGTGGGGCCCCTATCTACCCTATCTATATATGGCATCAGGGTAGAAAAAATAACTATTGAGTGCACCCAGAGCTCTTAGCTGTCAAGAGGAACTAACATGGCACGTGTTCCTTGACTCCAACCATCTCGCTTGTGTTCCCTCTTCTATCTAGATGAGGCCTCTCGACTGGCTGAGAGAACTATTCAACCATGTCCCCCCTCTTCTATATAGAGGTCTGGCTAGCCCAGACTACCCTATAGATCTATAGGGATAGGGGCTTGGGAGCCCAGCCCCTCTATCTATCTAATCTATATAGATAGGGGCCCCTTCACACTCTACTCTAGCTGGGCACCGGGGCTGTCAAGAGAAACTCTATAGTAGCCTGGCCTGTGTTCCTAGACTTTGGGCTAGGGCCTCTATATATAAAGAATAGATAGGTCCTCCAGGCATTCCATAAAAACTATCTAGGGGTAGATATAGATATAGGATATACCCTTGACTCTGTAGAAGGGCTCGACTCTATCTATAGTGGAGATAGCTAGGGGCTTCTGGCCGGGCAAGATAGTTAAGTTAGTATGGGGAATATCCTATCTAGCGTGTCCCTTGAGTCCAGCCGTTAGTTAGCTCATCCCATCTATATGGGTAGGGGGTTAGGGTGTCCCAGCCAGGAAAGAGAAGAAATGAATGGCTCATGTGCAACCCAAGCTTCCCAGCCATCAACTAAACAAAGGTGTTCTTTCCCATACCAACTAGACTAGATAGAGGTGGGGCGGCTTTCCTCTATCTAACTCAACACAGGTTGTCTTTCTCATACTAACTTAACTAGATAGATGTGGGGCACTCTATCTAGAGAATAGAGGAATGGTGTCTCTTCCCCTCTCTCTGGGAGTAAAGGAAGGGTGGCTTTCCTAACAAGAATTTTTTTAGGGCTCTTCCCCCAGTGAAAAGAGGTGGGGCATATGTTGTCCAACCTAGGACATTAGTTTAGTGTTAGGAGGTGGGCATGGCATGCCTATTCTATAGGGAATAGAAGTAACTGAACCCTATCTATATCTATAGATAGATAGGGGAAAAAATCTTAGAGACGTAATAGGAGTGAGTCCGACTAGAAGTGACTAGAGGAAGGGCGCAAGGGTTATCCTATCTCTCTAGGTAGGTGTATAGACTAGAAAGGAAGGTGGCCTATATAAAGAAGGTAGGGTGGCTCGGGGGATCTCTCCTCAATAAAGCCTTTCTATTCCTTTCTATATGGGTAAGGGGGTTAAGGGTCACCTGTCTAGAATGGATAAGTAGGGAGGGTGGCAGTGTGAATGGAGAGGAAGGGCGCGAACCAATCTGCGGTCCTGTCTATCCCATCTATCATCTATCTATCAGAGTGTCTTGTCAATCTATTAGAGGAGGAGGAACCCCTCTATCTAGATAGGGGATTGGTAGAGGGAGTTAGGTGACTCTCATATTGTATCGAACCTAGCCTCCCCTCCCTATGGTGCACCCCTGCACTGATGATTGATTATCTAAGTGAAAGTATCACCCTCCTCCCTTCCCCCTCTAATATATAGGGATAGGGATAGGCTAACCCTATCTTGGGATAGGGATAGGGGGGTCACCATAGTTAGATAGGGTGAAGCCCCACCGAAAAGATATAGATATGATAGAGCTAATGTTAGTGGGCACTGAGAAGGGGCTCTCTCTCTCCTGAACCCTGCCACCCTACCATGGAGGTAATACGGATGGGCCCAACTATATCTAGGGGGCCTGGAGTCTATGTCAAGTGGGTTTTGGCACTAGGTGGTAGAGACAGATGGGCACATCCATCCACTGGATGGAGTGTAGATGGATAAATAGGGTATCGGCCATATCTATGTCTGTATAGTCGATTAATTGACTAAAGGCCCTGACCTGACCGGTGACTCAAGGTCAAGTGCAAAAGATAGAAGGTGCCCTCGATCAGAGCATAAATTTTGGCCACCTATAGTTACATGTATAGGGGGGTCTTCACCATCTAGATATATATATAGGGGGTCGAGCCGGTCGAGTGCCTAGCCTAAAGGTTGCATAAATGCCCTCAGACCCCTATATCTATTCTATTCGCTATCACTCACACCCAAATCTATCTTGGGGGCCCAGATGGATAAGATAATATTTGTTACTCCATCTATATGTATGGGGTCTCGATAGACCTGATCTTATAGAGAGAGGGGTGGCTACACTCAAGTCTCGATAGACTTGACCCTATAGAGAGAGGGGGGGCTACGCTCAAGAGTCTATCATATTCGCTACACTCAAGATAAGATAAGATCTATATAGGGAGGGCCAAAGAAACTCCATCCATATATATAGAGATGGGGCCCCTCTAACTCTATCTAACTCTATATATATAGAGAGAGGGGGACCAAAGATAGAGTTTTTTTGGCAACCATATAAAGTGCCTCTATATATAGATGGGAGTTAGTTTAAATGGCTCTATCTATTGGGTTGGGGGGCCTAGATAGATACGGCTTGGGGGGAGGCCACCCCCAACCCCTCTATATATTCTATTATATGGGGATTGTGTTAGTTTAAAGTTTAGAGTTTAGATATAAAGGGGAGGGGAGGGGCTAGAATCTATATAGAGAGGGGCCCACCCATGACAGTATATAGTTCAATTGGCACGGTCTATATTCACTATGATAGATAGAGATAGAGGGGGTGGCACAATATATAGATCTCTTTTTGGCCTCAGCCCCATATATAGACTAAAATTCTAGAGGAGGGGGGGAGGGGCAAGTCTCTCTATGCCCTCACCCCACCCCCATAGATAGATAGATAGATAGATAGGGCCCAGGGGCATAGACTTACCCTGGGCTATCGAGAGTGAGATGGCATCAGGGCTATCCTATATGCCCTACCCCAGAATGCCCTAGGCTATCTCACGAGAGTGAGATGGTATACAATCATGGGCTATCTCACACCTTATATATATCTGGAGATTGCATCTACTCCCTTTTATCTCACTTCGATCAATGCATCAATAGAATAGAATATGGCCAACTCGACTACCTGATATAGATATATAGGCCCTAGATAGATAAATAGGCCAACTAGATGTTGATAGTGATAGGGCAATGTAATTCCATATCTATATAGAGGGGGGTGCCAATTAAACCCATATAAATAGAGGGGCCCATGGATAGAGAGATAGGGCATATAGAATAGATAGAATAGAGTTGGTCCCCTATCTATCTATCTATATGGGAAACTATTGCCAGATAGAGAGATAGGGCATATATAATAGAATAGAGTTGGTCAAGTCAATAATCCCATATCTATATAGAGGGGGGTGCCAATTAAACCCCATATAGATAAAGGGGCCCGTGGATAGAGAGATAGGGCATATAGAATAGAATAGAATAGAATAGAATAGTTCCATATAGATATGGCTCCATTTGTCACCCTATCTATCTATATGGGAGACCCATGACCCCCTATCTATCTATATGGTGATGTTTAATCTGATCTATGGTGGGTCATTGTATCTTCTATATCGATAATTAAACTCTATACTGTGCCCCTGAGTGAAGCTCAAACTAAACTCAACCCCATATATATAGAGGGGCCTGTGGATCTAATTTGCTATGAGATATATAGATGGGGGTGGGCCCTATATAGAGAACTAATGTGGCCTATCCCATAGATAGATTAGATTAGATTAGATTAGATAGGGTGGTTGCCAACTCTATCTAAGATATATAGGGGGGCCACCCAGATAGATCTATAGGCTATGGCTCTGAGATAGCCACCGTATATAGATGGAGATTGGAAATCAGGTTGCCATGTGTTTGGTTAACTAAACTATATAGAGTGTGGACTATAGATAGATAGAGTGGAGGTTGGTTCCCATATAGATATATAGGCTGAGGTTCCCTATCCCTATCTATTGTGTCTGCCAATCAGACTATAGAAGAGAAGACTATAGATGATTATAGACGACTATAGACGACTATAGATAGTCTATATTCTATTGGGGGAGTTAGGGGTCAAGCTACACTACACATACATGGATGCATCCATCCACCCATCATCCATCATCCATCCATCTATTCTATCGGCTATCGGTCGTGACCATATAATAGATCAATCCCAATTAAACTCAACTCAACTCAACTCCCATCTATATATATAGAGGGAACTCAAATCAAATATATGGGGGTGCCATATAGAATAGATATGCAGATAGAGAGGTGGTGATATAGATATATATCTATTTGTATGGTTGGCCTACCAATGATATATATCTAATCTATGGGGTGGTTGTACATAGTTGGATTAGCCTACCATTTCGGTCATTTATGCCCTGCCCTAGTTCAGTTTTATATGGGGCGGGGCACTTGACATTCGAATATTCCCTAGATATAGTTGGGGTAGAAACCATAGATTAGAGAATTGGATAAAGTCGAACAGGCGTGAGCGACAGTGAACCACTCGAGAGATTGAGGCCTCTCTACTCTATAATACCCCCGGCTCACTATGGGGAAGGGCCCCATATCCATATAGCCTATATAGAGAGAGGGCTAAAGAAACTCCCATATATTATATATAGATGCCAAAGAAACTCCCATCTATATAGAGGGGGGGAGGGTCCACCCTCTATAAACAAACTGAGATAGCCAACTCTATCTCTATTATCTGCCTAGGGGCAGCTATATCTATTACTATTATAGGTGGCAGCTATATCTTATCTGTATACATTCCATTCGATCAATCACAATCATTCCATTCATTGAGATTCCATTCATTGAGTATCAATCATTCCATTCATGTCATTCCATTCAACTGAGGCTATACTCTCTATTTTATTGTATTCTATTCTATTCTATTCTCTCTTCTATATACAGTTTGAGTAAGTCGACTAGTTCTGCCCTGCTCTATTTAGGGGCCCGACAGCCCGAGATGGATATATCATTACTCTACCATATAGCCAATCTATATATAGAGGGGGTCTACTCCATATATAGAGAGAGGGGGGGGGGCTCTCTCTATATATATGTCAAGGGCGGCACTCAACCCCCTCTATAGCTATAGCTGGGGGAGGAGGGGGGAGGGACTCGTCTATCAAAATAAGAAAGTGGATGTAGAGGCCCATATCATTCTAATGGCTATATATATAGAGAGAGAGAGAGGGGGGGTGATCCCTGATGGATATAAATAAATGGGGACCCAAAAACCCTCCATCACCGAGCGCATATATAGATAGGGGGCCATATATAGATAGATGGGGAGAGGGAGATAGGGCTACCGATAACCCCTTACTGAATTCCAATCCTGAGCTGAGCATCATCAAACCGAGCCATCTTCAGATTAAACCACAATAAGAATTATCTGGCACTTTTGATGCTCTGCCGACTTGGGACATGACATATGGTGTTAGGGTAGGGCTATATCTAGTTTAGTTCTATGCCGACTGGACTAAACCTATAGACATGAATGGAAGAGAGAAGTGTTCTCATTACCCGAAGGAGTTGTGTCTCACCAGCCAGAATCCTAAAGCTCCCTATTCTACAAAGCTTTTATACCGTACTAGGGCAAATCTTGTATACTGGGGTATAGATACTATACTGGGGTTTTAGTAGGGGAACAGATCTAGGCATATGCTCTACTCTATCATTTAGAGTGGGTACTCTAGATAGATAGATCTCATTGTCTTTCTCTCTATCTCACTCTCAATATCTCACTATCACTCTATCTATATATGTGATATGAGTGAGATGACTAATATCTCACTTGATATCTCACTTGATCTATCAATATCAATATCTCATATCACGTCTATAGAGAATATACATATCACTCTCACTATATAACTCTATCTCACTATCTGGGGGCTGGGGGGAATAGATCAACCATTTGGCATCTATCTCTATCACTATCTAGGGGGCTAGGGGGAACAGGATTGATTGACATAGATAAGGGATAGGGAGCATCTCTCTATATCTCTCAGGGGGAATAGAATAGATGGGGATCGACTACCTAGATATAGATAGATGCCACTCCCCTCTATCTATCTATATATCTAGGGGGGATGGGGATAAGAACTTACATGATAGGTCCTATATCCCATCTATTTTATATAGAGGGGGGGAGGGGGGGCGGGGCCCTAGATCTAGTTGGGAGAATGGAAGGATTTGAACCTTTGCTAGTTTATAGAGATCTGGGTGACCCCCTACCACAATAATCTAGGATCAATTACCTAACCTAAATGGTAGGGTAGGTGCTTATCCACTTATCTGTGTAATAGAGAGGGTTATCTAGATAGAGTGGCTCTATCTTGGGGGTCGCCATCTATATAGGCTGCCCTATCCTTATATATCTACCTAGCAGAAGGGAGATATATAGATAGGGGTTTGGTCGGAGAAGACTAAGGACCTCTCTATATATGGGGTAGGTGCTTATCTATGCTTCATCCTATTTAACTAAGGCCTCTATAGATTCTATCTAGGTAGGTGCTGGAACCTCACGGTGCTGACACAGAAACATATATATGGGGGGGCACCCCCTGATATAGATAGAGTTCTAGTTCTATTTTGGAAAACCGGCAAATGGGGGGAAATGGCATTGGGAAAACTATATCAACTTGCTCACCCCATACTAACCATAACCATATATAGGGCGGGGGCACCAAAGAAACTCTATATATGGGGGCGGGTGAATCCCCATATAGATAGAGGGGCTCAGTCGGAACCGTATCCATACGTGGATGGAGGAGAATGATCAATGTGATGATGCCTAGAGGAATGATCATTATTTCCCTATTCAGGCCCCCTATCTATTATCTCTGGCAGAGTTCTATATCTATATCTATATCTATATTTATATCTATATCTATATATAGGGCGGGGCCATATATCTAGGGGTAAAGGGTTGGTGCATCTTGGTGTATATATCACTTTCTATGGGGTGGGGGGGGCTATCTATATATGTTCATGAATTGGTGTTGGTGCCCCTAGATAGAGTTAGGTCCTCGATCTCCTCTCGGAATGGGGTTGAGTGCCTACGCCTAGATATCTATATGTAGGTTGCCCCATCCTATATTTCTAAGGCAATGAAGAGATCTAAATCCCATATATATAGAGGGTGGGTGCCCCTATCTAAGTTCTATCCACTCTATAGTATAGGGGGCGAGTCGGGGCCATATCTATATATGGGCCTCCTCTAGATATGTATGGGTGGCCCCCTCTATATATAGATGGATAGATAATAGATATAAGGCATAGGTAGATATAGGGTCATGTCATGTTACATCTATAGTATGAACCTCGATTCAATTCATACGGTGTTTGGGTACCCCTCTCAATCCTAGCTCTGAAAGTCACAGTGTTTGGTGTTCGATTAGTTATCTAGGGTAGTCAAACTTCTCTATTCTAGCCTAGGGGAATGCCCTCCCCTCTATATATCCTATCCTGGGCCTCCCCTCTATATATCCTATCTCGGGCCTCTATATCCTAATAAAGTCTATGTACTGGGATGGGGATATTGAGTGGTATCAATCCCCCCATAGTATATAGATAGACTCTATATTCTCTATGGGGCATTGGCACGGTCTATATTAGTTTAGAGTTAGTTTAGTCTAGTTTCAATAGAGGGCCCCTCTAACTCTATCTAACTCCCCATATAGAGAGTCTAGAGAGGGGCCCAAAAGAACTAGATATTTGGGCCCCTCCCCCCCCTCTCTATATAGATGGGGAGTTTCTTTGGCCCCCCTCTCTATATATAGGGTATGGGGAGTTAGATAGAGTTTATTTTAGATAGAGGGCAAAAAAAACTCCATATATATAGAGAGGGGGGGCCAAAAAAACTCTATCTGGGGCCCCCTCTATATATATGTGTGTGTGTGTGTGTGTGTGTGTGTGTGTGTGTGTGTGTGTGTGTGTGTGTGTGTGTGTGTGTGTGTGTGTGTGTGTGTGTGTGTGTGTGTGTGTGTCTCGAGTTTCTATAAAGGGCCAAAAAACCCTATCTTGGGGCCCTCAAGCCCTATATATCTATCTAGGTTTCATTGGCCCTCTCTATAGATAGGGTCTAGCCCATTCAATCTATAGGGTGGCCCTGAAGATAGAGTTTCTTTGGCCCTCTCTATAGATAGGGTCTAGTTCTTTTGGCCCCCCTCTCTAGACTCTATATGGGGAGTTAGATAGAGTTAGAGGGGGCCTCCCCCTCCCCCTCCCCCTCTATATAAACTAAACTAAACTAAACTAAAATAAAATAAACTCTATCTAACTCCCCATACCCTATATATAGAGAGAGAGGGAAGGGCCAAAGAAACTCTATATTGGGGCACCCCATAGATAGATTTAGATTGAGAGAGGGGGGGTCGAGGCCCCCTCTCTATAGATGGGAGATGATTGAATTCAAGTGAGGTGGTTTGGTTCCTGTATATAGATAGGGCTGCCCCATCCCGAGGGGATAGACTCTTATCGAGACCGAGATAGAGGAACCCATCACTCTTGTGTTGGGAGCCCCATCTGTTGTTGTGTTGCCAACGAATCCCCCCAATGTTTCTACGTTACGACAATTTCATGAATTCTATTTCGATCTGAGTGGTCTGATTCTGTGTCTTGTGTTGGGGAGCATTATCCTCTTTTTCATTCCAATCTCGAGAATATGACTGATACAATTCATTGGTCCATGCATCTCTCTCCTCACTCCCTTGTACTCCCTCATTCTTTAGATACAATATGATTCCTCCATAGCTGAATCCCAATTCGTGGGAACCATTCAATGGCTTCCTCATGAGAACATCAATTTGTACATGGGTCTAGATGGTATCCCCTCATTCTTTATGGTATTGACCACATTTCCAATCCCTATTCGCATTCTAGTGGGTTGGTCTAGTATAGAAAGTTATGGGAAAGAGTATGTTATAGTATTTCCAATTCGCAAATTTCTCATGATCATCGTGTCTCACATGCCAGATCTTTTACTATTCCATGTTTTTCCTGAAAGCATGCTAATCCCTATATTGTGTGGAGCTGAGCACCTTCTATTCGCTGGGAGCTTCTCCCTCTGCAGGAGCCTTGTGCAGTAAACCCCCTATGGGTGGTCCCCCACAAAGCTCTCGGGAAGAAAGAAGGGTAGTCTTGTGTGTAGGCATAACATTCCCAAACTGACATCCATCTATGTCTTCGGATCATGGGGTACTCTAGAATGGGTAGTGGGCACCTCACACACCCGCCTACTTGAGTATTGTATGGATATGCAGGAAAGGGTGCTCCCAGGGGTCCGAATCTGAGAATTTGGGGCAGGGTGCAGACACACTTGCACGGATTCATGTGATGGCTATAAGGTGAGGAAGAGAAAGGGAAATGTACCCAACCAAGGATGGATGTAAACTCGGTTGCTATCGAAAAGGGGGGGATAATCATCTTAGTCCTCAAAAAAAGCCGCTGCCCCCCCTCCCCCTCTAACTAGATGGGATATGGGATATGGATTAGATCGTCGTTGGCTCCCTCTCGGTGAGGAGGGGGAAGGAGTTGCTGAAATGAAATGGACTAGTCTGATTACGAAGAGAGACTGGCCGTGGGAGCAAAAAGAAAGAGCAAAGAGTGGATGAGATGCCAGAACTCTATCTCTTAGATATGGGCGTCGATCTCGATCCATCTATTCTTTGGAGACAATCACAGATCAAGCATTTTTCTTCAGAGATAGAGAAGCGGAGCCCTATCTAAGGGCCCCCACTGTATAGAGATAGAAATAGAGATAGAGATAGAGATAGAGATAGAGATAGAGATAGAGATAGAGATAGAGATAGAGATAGAGATAGAGATAGACATAGAGATAGAGATAGAGATAGAGATAGAGATAGAGATAGAGATAGAGATAGAGATAGAGTCTATATTCAGTTTAGATATGGGGTGGGGGGCATGGGCATTGGGTATATATTCTCTATGGGGCATTGAGTTTAGATATTAAATCTCCCATATCCCATATATATATAGAGGCCAATAAAACCCAGATAGGTATATAGGGCTTGGGGGGTAAAAATCTATATTGTGGGGTGGCACAGTCTATAGTTTAATTGGAAGATATAGAGATAGAGTCTATATTCAGTTTAGATATGGGGTGGGGGGCATTGGCATTGGGTATATATTCTCTATGGGGCATTGAGTTTAGATATGATATATAGGGGGCACAGTCTAGAGTCCCCACCCCATGGTATATATTCTATTTTCTGGCACCCCCACAGTATATAGTTTCATTGGCACAATATGATATCTATTTTTTTTTGGCACCCCATAGATAGATTATAAGATTATATATTCTCTTTTTTTGGCACCCCCATGGTATAGATTTTTTTGGCACCCCATAGATTAGATCTATATGGCTATTCTATTATAGAATGGATAGGGTGGCACCCCATAGAGAGATTACCCTATATATTAATCTATATGGGTGCTAATGAACCACTATACCGTGGATCTATCTACAGGGGATTGATTAAGATATATTCACTATGATAGATAGAGATAGAGGGGGTGGCAAGATAGAGATAGAGTTTATTGGATTGGGAGTTTAGAGTTTAGAGTTAGTTTAGTTTATATAGAGGGGCCCTCAAGATACAGTTTCTTTGGCCCTCTCTATAGATAGGGTCTAGTTCTTTTCGCCCCCCTCTCTAGACTCTCTATATGGGGAGTTAGATAGAGTTAGAGGGGCCCTCCCCTCCCCCTCTATATAAACTAAACTAAACTCTATCTAACTCTAATCTATATAGAGTAGAGAGGGGGGACACTGTCTATCGTTAATCAATCTATATAGAGGGGGGAGTGGGGGCAACTGTCTATCATTTATTTGGCAACCCTTCTCTATATATATATATAGGAACTTGAGTTAGTTTCCTATATATAGAGAGGGGAGAGGGGAGAGGGGAAAGGGGAGAGGCCAAAAAAACTCTCTCTATTGGGGCTCCCCATCCCATCTATATAGAGAGGGGGGGAAGGGGTATTCGCTACGCTCACCCCACCCCCACCCCATAGAGAGCCATATAGAGTTTAATGGGGATTTAGATTCTAAATATAGATTTAGATATGGGATTGTAATATATATGGGTGAGCATAGTGAAAATACATTTCTATGGCAACTCTATACCATGGATCTATCTACAGGGGAGTGAGTATAGATAGGGAGTGGGACACGACATGGAAAAGAAGAACGGGCCCCTTCCCCCCTTCAATCTTGTCCTTCTCCAGTGATCAATTTCAAATTCAAAATCAAGCCCCCTCTAGAATTTCCCCTCTGTTCCATGTTCTTGAAATGGATCTCGTCAAATATTCAACATTTCCTATGATCATTCCCCTCTCAATTATTCGGGGAATCTTCCCAAATAGGCAGAATATTACTATTATGTCAATTTCCATTTAATCAATGTTACTAGCCGTCAATTTGAACCCTCCAGTATTTACCATTTATCCGAATGATATGATGGGTCAATTATTTGCTTCATTTATGTTAACGGTGGCAGCTATGGAATCCACTATTGGGTTGGTCATCTCAATTATTACTTCCCAAATTTGAGGGACCATTGTAGTAGAATCTATCAATCGCATGAAGGGTCGAGCAGCACCAACACGCTTAATTGATATATATATATATATATATAGAAAAGGGGTGGGGATTGGATCTATATATAGGGGGCCATATATAGATATAGATATAAATAGTGAGATAGATATAGATAGTGATATAAATATAGATATAGATAGTGATAGTGATATAGATATTGATATAGATATAGATATAGCTATAGATAGGGGGTCTGAGGGGGAACAAACTGGCCGCTACGAATACGAAGAAATACAAAATATAGAATAGAGCATATAGCTCAAAACTAATATAGCTAACTACTATAGCTAAGCCAACTACTATAGCTAACTACTATGGCTTGGTTAACTACTATGGCTATGGCTAACTAAACTACTAAATGACCTAACGTCAGTACTGACTCCAGCTCGACTCTCGACTCTACTAGACTATATAGACTATAGCTCGAATTGAATTGCTTTAGTCTAGTTCTCATACTATAGCTAGCTCAAATTGAATTGCTTCATTCCATTTCTTGAATAAAGAATTATTCATCGCTGGATCAGATATTCAATCATTCACCGGAGGAGAGCACTCTCGATCCAATCATCAATCCAGAGATCGAGCCATATATAGATAGATTCTCTATATGTATATCTATATGGAGTTAGTTTAATTAGATATGGCACCCCTATCCATTCCCAGTTGGGCCCTCTATCCTCTATCCCATATAGCCTATATATCTATCTAGGGGCCCTATAGATTAGATGGGGCCAATCCAATCCCCCATAGAGAATATAGACTATATCTCTATCTCTATCTCTATATTGTGCCCCATAGACATAGTTAATATATATATAGACCATGGGGTACCCCCCTCTGTTTAGATAGGGATAGATCTATATATAGAGGGGGGACCACTAATCGATGGCCTATCTATTTATTCAGGTGGGTAACTGCAGAGTAAAGTAACCTCGAATCCAAACCTGGCTATATTGGCTATATGGAGAGGTCTATGATTTTTAGCCTATATATCTATATGGGAGTGGGGCATAGCAAAGTAACCCAATCTAATCTTGAGAGAGATAGTGTACCAGGGCTAACTAGACTCTATATTAGGGCCCCCTATCTCTATCTCTATAAGTCAGGTCAGTCAGGTGGGGGTGCCCCCTAAACGAGTAGATAGGGGTGGTGGCCATCAATCGCAATAAAATAGAGGTGGGACCTTGGATGGATCGGAGGCCCTATCCACTCTATTTAGATTCTCTAGGGCCCCTTGGATCATAGAGGATTGGGCCCTCCAATCGAGCAATGGATAGTGCCCCTACCCCTCTGATTGATCAGTGGGGAGTGCGTCCTAGTATCTCTGAATAGAGGGGTTATGCCCATCCTCTCTCTATGAAAGAGAGGATGGGCATATAGTAGGTGGGTGTGCCCCTCCTCTCTTTAGTACCCCACCTCTCTCAACTAAAGAGAGGATGTTCCCAGCTAAGCCCCTCGTCTGTCTAGACTCTATGGCACAGCCCTCTATAGAGCCAATCACCCCTCTAGAGTCTAGTTGGGAGCATACAGGATATGACCCCAGACTATAAAGCCCAGGGTAGACTATCAAGCTTCCCTCACCCTTGCCTCACCCAGCTAGAGCCAGTGAGATTGGTTGACCCCATCTATATATCCCATATAGATAGGGATGAATAGTATAGTCTAGATGCCCCTATAGAGTATAGCCTAGTCTAGTTTAGTCTAGTCTAGTCTAGTTTAGTCTAGTCTAGTTTTGAGCCCCCACTCTATATCTATATATCTCAAAGTTCTATATATAGGGGAGTCTAGTTGGGTTCAGGAAGCCCCCCTAACAGATAGATTTTTTTAAGCCTCCCCCCTCCCCCTCCCTATAGATCTTATCTTGAGCATAGCCCCCCATCTATATATCTTGCAACGAATACCCATATATATATATATATATATATAGATGGCATAGCGAATATTATCTTGAGCGTATTGAATACTTATCTATATTTGGGTTGGCTGACCCCCTAGATATCTATCTCAGGGGTTAGGTTGAGAGAATCGAAGCGAAGGGTAGCATCAAAACTATAAAGAGTCAGACCGGTGCTACGACTATAGAGAGTTACGGTTTGAGTGTAGCGAGGAGAGTTGGGTTGTGTGAGGAGCACTCATCTATCAAATATTCTATGGGGGATCATGCCCACTAGACTCTATAGAATAGACTCTATAGACAAACAAGCGTAGGGTAGCAGCGGTCAAGTTAAGATAAGATAGATAGGCCGTTGGGCCACCAACTACAGATAGTCGCGGTCTGAGCGCAGGGAGTATAGTTGGGAGTGAGCACTGTCCTTGTATTATCAACTGAATCAACCAGGCCCATATAGATAGTTCTATAGAGGATTAGGTGACTTTACAGTGGAGGGTAGCGTCGGTCCATAGACCGAGCTCTCTATATAGATCATAGATTTAGCTACGGTCTTAGGGTAGCGAGGGGGGTTGGGTGGTGGGGAGAACTAAAATTGTCAATCAAATGCAATATAGAGGATCATGTGGGGATTGTGCTTGCTGGACTATCTATATAAAATAGACTCTATAGACAAGCAGAGGGTAGCATAGGTCGAGTTGAGATATAGAATCTAGGCTGAGGAACTATAGAAACTAGACTATAGATAGTCGCGATCCCCCACTATTTCTATCTATTCAGTGAGGAGAGGAGACCCGCCATACCTCGCCCGTCTGCCCCCCTATATATCTATCCAATCCCCAACCCCATCCCCGTATATATATATATATATATATATATATATATATATATATATATATATATATATATATATATATATATATATATATATTATCCCCCTATAACTATATGGGCGAATAATATATATATATATGGAATTTAGATATATAGAGGGGTTATCCAATCCCCACCCCCTATCTACATAGATCCAATTCATTAGTCTAGAGGGGGGGACACTAGCACCCATATATAGATAGAAAGCACTTGGCAACTGCCCATATATATAGGGTAGGATAGGGTGATGGGTTGTGCCCGATGTCCGGGTGAGAGGCCTATCTATCTAGGATCTAACTCTAATCTAATCTAATCTAATTTAATCTATATAGATAGGGTTCTATGATGGGTTGTGCCTGAGGTGTCTACCAGGTGAGGACCACTAGCACCCATATATTGATTAGATAAAAAGCACTCGGCAACTGTGATATTCTAGTGAGGTTGGTGCCCACCTACCGGAGCCCCCAGTGGCATGAACCCATTTTGCCCAGCACCAACCAACTGCCCAACTCTATCTAGGGCAGCTATATCAAGTCTTCTGCCTTACCCCTGGCTATTTCTTGACCATCAGAGAACCATATCTATATATAATGCCCCTAGAATTCTATCTTGATAGGGCTTATCTCTCTTTCGGCTTTCTTTCGACTCTCTCTCTCTCACCCAATAAGCTTCACTCTATCTACTGACACTGACTTCTATCCATTCTCGAGAGTGATGGGCCCACCTACCACTATCTATAGATGTATAGAGGTAAGGCACTGAAGAGTGCACTACTGGACTATATGCAACCATTTGATCATCTTTCACCTCCACCTCCCAAGGTCTATCTAGGTATCTGGAGTGGTGGGAAGACAATAGATAGATAGATACAATTCCTCAAGCATGCACCTCCTTGGGTTGAATACCACAGTGCCAATATCAAGAACTAGAGTTTAGTTGTCCACCACCTAAGGTTCCTTATATTATATAATGCATACTAACTAATGATGCCAAGGTTAGGTTCTAATCAGATCGGCTTGGCAATCTATACCACATAATGCAGTGTGTCATGGAGTTGACCAGTCCTGTGGCGATCTATATTCTATGTAGCCTGGCCTATCTAAAGCCTATCTAAAGTAGTTGTCTCACACTAGCAGAACTGGGGTATACAGTTCATCCCCCATCTATTCTATTCTATTCTATTATATATAAGGGCCCCTTCTCTATATATGTAAGTGCCAGTTAAACTCTATCTCAGGATTGGATAGATATATAGGGTAGGCATCGAGTGCCCCCTATCCTCCCTTGAAGGTCGAGTGATGCCACCATCTCACCATCCACCATCGATATATCACCTCGTGAACATGATACAATTGATGACTGTATATGTGAGATGATGACTGATATGAGTGATCAACTGATATAAGTCGTATCATATCATGAATAGATGAATCTCTATCTAGTGATACAACTGATGACCTTGATGACTGATATGAGTGATGACTGATATCATGTCACGTATATAATGGATGATGCCACCATCTATCTAGAATATGTAACATGAGTGGCCACAGATAGATATATGGCTACCGAGGACGAGGACTGGGGCTCCACCTCAGATACAACTGGCTCGACCAAGAGTTGGTATGAGTTAGGGCGTGAGTGAGTAATCTATGTGGGGCCAACTATCCATACCATAGTTAGGGTAGTTTGAAGGGCCTTTATAGATATGCATTCACCGATCATTTTGAATTCTTTAAGCAGGGTGGGTTCAATCCCAACTCCATTCTATTGTTATTGTTGTCGTCTCCATCCCATCCCCGTATTGTCAACCTCTTGAGATAAGATAGATAGGCTGTCCGGCATCACCATTCACCATGGCATTCTGTGATTATGCACACTACTCACTGGGATTAGATTAGACTTAAGGGTTAGATATGCCTTATCTACTGCCCCAGTTGAGTGCATCAATGGTGCAATGTCTATGGTCAGTCGAGTGCAAGCAATATAGAGTGGAGTTGGTTGGTGCAAGTCGAGAGATGACCTGAAGCATCAATCAAGATATATAGGGCTCGACCTCTTTGACCCCATATAGATAGAGGCCTATATATCTAGAGGGGGCCCCTAGATAATAGATAGGTATATCCCTATCTATATAGAGGGGGGGTCGAGCGCATAGCATGATAGGAATAGTTGACCCCCATCTCTATAACTAGGTCTAGGGGTGGGGGAGTGTCGATAGCCTTTCTCTATTCCATAGTAGGCCATATCCATCTATATATAGGGTAGGGTGCCCCCCCATCCCCCCTCTATATATAGGGTGCCCCCCATCCCCCATATAGAGGGAGATAGGGGCCCGCCCTCATCCGTTCTTCACTCCCATCCCACTCTGTGAAACAAAGAATCCTTCATCTTAATTCCTTGATCCCACCCAATACTGATCGATCGGATAGGATTGGTGGCCAATCCCAAAAATAGGTGCCGCTATCAATCCCCCCACCCCCACCCCATAGATAGATTTAGATTGAGAGAGGGGGAGGGGCTCGATCTATATTCACTATGATAGATAGAGATAGAGGCCGAAAAAACCCTATCTTGGCATGGTATAGATTAACTATGGATAGAGTAGAGTAGAGTGGATTCGCCCATATAGTTCTAGGGGGATATATAGATGGGGGGTGGCATGGTCTAGATTAACTATGAGATAGAGATAGAGATAGAGATAGAGATAGAGATAGAGGGGGTGGCACCCCATAGATAGATTATTAATTCTATTCAATCAAGTGGGCTAATCTAATAGACAATCTCAACTGGTCAGATCGATAGATAGATTATAGACGTGATACAACCTCTATCTATATCTAGAGTTCCCTAGAGATTCACTCACCCCCTCTCGATAGCGATCGGGTGGGCCTAATAGACGATCTCAACTGGCCAGATAGATAGATGCAGTCATCTCACATAGAGTATATAATAGACGGTAAGTTTATTTATAGATATAGATAGTGGGATAGATATAGAAGGGGCACCCTCTCTCGATTGATGATATTGTGCGTACTGACCTATGTGGTTAGGAGCCTATCTACTCTCTATGGGGAGGGCAGTCGACCCCCTCTATATATCTTAACTAGTTATTCCATTCGTGCTCAGATATATCACTATCTATATCTATATCTATATCACTATCTATATCTATATATGGTGACTGATTAACTAACTAACTGACTAACTAAAATCCAACACGAGTCACATTCTGAACTCGAGCTTGGAAGTGAGAACTAACACAAGCATGAGTAGCAATTGCCTTGAAAGGTAAGAAACCACTCTATATCCATAGGGTCCCCTTCTCCTCCTATCTATACTTAGAAGATCTTCCTTCATTGATATTGGCAGAGGAATTGATGAAATAGACTTCTCATCTCTTGGTCGAAGAGAAAGGGGGGAATGGTGTTTTAGAGTCATTGGCCATACTTTCTCTCTAGTGTGGAGATAGGTGTACCACTCACCTTTCCCAAATGTTTAGCAGTGCAATGCATGTTGTTTTAGCATGATGAGGGAACTCTATCTCAGTCCATTCTTGCATATGCAATATGCCGCCAAGTAGGCGATGATCTTTCCATTGTAATATGAGACAACTTCTCCAAATCATTTCTTTTGATACTCTCCCACCTCACGTATTGATAATTGATAGCAAGGGGAGGAGCTTTGCATAAGGCGAGGGTGATTGTCCATGTTATTACTCAATTGGTGCTTGGAGAGGGTATATGGGCCCTTCCCCGTTGTATCCACCACTTGCGCTTGGCTCGAGGGAGATAGGGTTCTGCTTCTAGATAGAGATCGCCCAGAGAGTTCTCGTGGCCCTATCTAGATCCGTCGAATATTCCACCTATCTACTCTATCTCTATCTCTATCTCTATCTCTATATTGTGCCCCCCACAGTATATATTAACTATGATAGATAGAGATAGAGGGGGTGGCACAATAGAGAGTTTTTTTCCCTCCCCCTCCCTATATATCTTATCTTGAGATTTAATATCTAAACTCAACTATAGACTGTGCCAATTAAACTATAGACTGGGCCCTCGGCCTCCCCCACCCCCACAATATATAGTTAGCTTAGATATATAGGGACACAGTCTATATTAACTATGTCTATGGGGACCCCATAGATAGATTATTAATTAGATTTAGCCCTATATATAGATATGGGATTTACATAGGCTAGGGGTTCGCTATGCTCACTCCTCCCCCTTAACCCCATCTATATAGAGTCTAGACAAGCACCATCTATAGATAGGGGGACCCCACCACTATCTAGGCCTCCATCCCCCTCTCTATATAAGGGAACTACGTGAGATGATTGGGAGCCCCCTCGATGAGTAGAGAGAGAGGGGTGGTCCCCTGATTCTCTATGTGATCTGAGTGGGTGCTCCATCAACTGTATAGCTAGTGGTTCACCTAGATGAGTGGATAGGTGGTGTGCCCAGTAAGACTGTATGGAAGGTGGTGTGCTTGGTGAGGCTGTATGGGGTGATACGGTATGGGTTGATACTATATGGTAGGTGGGTGCACCCGATCTAGTAAAGTAAAGGGAATAAGTGGTAGGCGGTGGGCTACTGTGTTGGGATAGGTGTATCTACCCCAATCCAAAAGAGAGAATATTTGATAGGAGGTGCCCCGTTAGAGGGCAAGGGTAAGTCACTCCAAACTAAAGAGTGACTGACCCGATATGGAAGGTGCCATCACTATCTAGGGGTCAGTCGAGTGCAGTATATAGATAGAGATAGAGATAGAGATAGAGATAGAGTCTATATTCAGTTTAGATATGGGGTGGGGGGATTGGCATTGGGAGTTTAGAGTTTAGATATAAAGCCAAAAAACTCTATCTATTGGGAGGGGCACAGCACCCCATAAAAATTAGAGATAGGGGCCCCCACTCTATATATCTCTCCATCCCCTATCTCCTATCTATATAAGGGATAAGGGATTTGTCGGCGTGATTCCCCATATAATATATAGATAGGCCTCCTCCCCCAAGATAGAACTATAGGGCTCGTGGGTGATCAGATCGATTGAATCGGGCCATATGTGTTATCATACATGTTATAATTCCTTATAGCTTCATAACTAGGGCAAAATAGATATAGGGGTCTTCATTACGAATCGACCACACCATGCAGATCTCACTTGGGGAATGGAGTTGGTAGTAAAGAACTCTCTATAGTTCAAAAGAGGATCAGCCTTTCCCCAAATAGATATGTAGAGTGGGGCAAGAGAGGATCATCTATGATAGGATAGTCATGCTACCAGATAGGAGAGAGGGGGGCTGGATCGTGCCTAGCTGTATTGAGTCTAACAGATGCCTAGATTAGATATATAGGGCAGCTCTGCACTCGGCCAATACTATTCTGCCCAGCCTACACCCTATATATCGATTCAATCTTGTTACGTTGAGACCACTATCAAGAACTCTCAAGGATATCTAATCACCATATATGGATCCTCGACACATTCATTACTCGCTTCGTATTGCCCAATCTGCTTCACCGCTATTGAGTATCCACTCCCATTCGCCGCTCAACTATCTATAGTCAAATCCCAATGACTTAATAATGGATGGCACCCTCTTCAGTTCAGAAATCTACTGGGTCCATGCCACATGTCTATCATAGAATCTAATCTGGTACCACCAGCTCTCTCCCCTTCAGCCTGAATACCACTAGAATCTGGTACCACTCTATATAGAATAGATGGATATATGGATTGATTTCGGGATTGAAATAAGAAACTCAACCGAGTCTATAGTGGGGGAGGGGGCGTGACCCCCTCTGTCTATATTCTATATATAGATTATGGGGTCATTATCATGGTCATGGTCATGGTCATTAATGGAGGGGGGAGGGGCCCCCTTAGATACATCTAACCCCTTCCCCCTCCCCCTCCCCCTCCCCCTCTATATTGATATTGATATTGATATTGATATTGATATTAATATTGATATTGATATTGATATTGATATTGATATTGATATTGATATTGATATTGATATTGATATGGGATAGATAGGGCTTGGGGGGGTGGGCCTCTCTATATATATGGGGAGTGTCTTTGGCCCCCCTCTCTACTCTCTATCTATTCTAGTTCTTTTGGCCCCCCTCTCTTCTATATATATATATATATATATATATATATATATATATATATATATATATATATATATATATATATATATATATATATGTGTGTGTGTGTGTGTGTGTGTGTGTGTCTTGAGTTAGAGGGGGCCCTCTATATAAACTAAATTAACTTAAACTCTATCTAACTCTCCATATAGTCAATCTATATTGAGAGGGGAGAGGGGAGAGTGGGGATAGGGATAGGGATTAATAGAATTGGGTGGGGAATGGATAGATATATGGGGTTCTCTTCTCTATATATCAGGTCTATCCCCTCTATATATAGAGGGGGGCCCTATCCATCTATATACCCCTATCTAACCCATATCCCGTAGAGTTTATATAGAGGGGGGAGGGGGAGGGGGAGGGGGCGTAGTTTGTATAGAGTTAGATGGATATCCCTATCCTATAGAATAAAATAGATGGGGATGGGGCCAATGCCAATGCCAAAGAAACTCTATCTCTATCTCTATCTCTGATGGGGATGGGGATAGGGATTAATAGAATTGGGTGGGGAGTGGATAGATATATGGGCTCCCTATATATTCCCATATAGATATATATAGAGAGGGTGAGGGCCCCCCCTCCCCTCTATATATAGATGGGGCATCTATATATCACTCATTCATTCATTTTCCATTTGCCCATGGCACGGCACCATATATAGATAGGGAGTGGGAGTGGGGCATTCTACCCAATCTGTCACCTATCTATCTGGGAGCGGGGCGGGGGAATTCTTGTACGAATAAGTCGTGCTAATTGGTGAATATCTCTACCCCTATTTCTCTGAACATTCCAGATCGGACCTGCATTCTTATTGGAATCAATTCGATGAGCACTTCGTGATCAAATCTCTGGCATCGGCCGCAGACATTGGTGGATACGCAGGAGGGGAAGCCAATCGCCAATTAGCTATAAAATATAGAAAGGGGAGGGGCCATGCCATATATATATATATATATATATATATATATATATATATATATATATATATATATATATATATATATATATATATATATATATATATATATATATATATATATATATATATATGTATGTATGTATGTATGTATTGATTAATTTAATTAATCAATTAAGGGAAGGGCGACATCATTGTCATTTTGGGGTGAGAGGTGAGGGTGAGGGGCCCCTATCTATATCTGCGTGAGTATCCAATACATCACTCACCCCGACCTCTTGCACTTTCGGTGAGGCCACCATTCCCCTATCTCTATATGGGGGGAGACATAGAGATAGGGGAATGGTCATACATATATATATATATATATATATATATATATGGGGCCCTTGGCGTGCCTATATATCTATATGTATCTGTATTTGTATTTGGGGAGCCCTATCTCTATATGGGTACATCTGTTCATTCTTCTCAAACAAACCCGATATATCTATATCTATATCTATATCTATTTCTTGGGGGATAGAAATAGATAACTAGAACTTCTCTAGTATAGAACCTACTAATCAACCTCACCCTATATGGATGGGGAGATAGATCCCCATCCAGATAAGTGTAGTTATCCAATCGAATCAATTAAAGGCTTCTTTATATATTCTCTATTCTCTGAATAATTCTCTATTCTCTATTCTCTATTCTTTATTATATGGGTATGTGAACCGTGAAGAATAACCCCATATATCGTATCGTATCGTATCATATTGTATAAAGGGGGAGGGGGAGGGGACGTTATCTAGATATGGAAAGAACTTCATTGAAGTAAAGAGAAGAGTGAGATCTCAAGAAAGCCCTATATGGTAAGTTGTCTTGTTCGTCGTCGCTCACTGCACTCTGTTCGGTCGAGCACCTAAATCTAGATCTCCCTACCAATCGAACCCCTTGTTTCATTTAGGGAGGGTTTGGATCCTTCAATCTCATGTCAGGAGGGATGTGACCTATGTCAGGTCCATAAGATACCACAGCTTTCGGTGTTCTATGATTGACCTCCAAGTAATGAGTAGGTAGTTCTATTCTTCTGATTCTTCTATTCCCTCTGATTCTCCTCTGCCTGGAGGGGGATTTTCTAGAGGGGGATTTCTTGGAGGGGGATTTCCTAGAGGGGGATTCAAACCAATAGGTTGAATCGTGACACAGCACATATATAGATATAAATAGGGGTCCGTTATTGACAATGAGACTTGACAGACACCCGTTCCTTCTCTTTAATAATATGGAATAATACAAATTTCTCTTTATTTTGTCGTGCTCAGTGAACAAGCTACCCAAGCATACTCCTTTTAATACAGAAGTTCTCCCCTCTAGGCATATAGATCTATAAGCCTCCTGCATCTGCATGAAATGGTGCCACTATTTGGGAGAGTGCAACCATTGCAAAAACAAGGATTTGAGTAAGAGGCGACACCCTTGTCTCTTCTCCATTAGGTGAAACCATCCTTTTTTTGTTCTTCTCCACATTCCCTGGGGGTGATTATGACATTTGCCCACAATTTGATTGACAAATCCTTTGATATAAAAAGATTTCCTCACTTTCCTCCCCATGGTTGTTCTGATAGAATTCTCTCCAATAGGGATTGGATCACCACGAGACACTTGAAAATGAGTCATGTTGACCATTTCATTATTCACACGAATATTTTAGTGACTTATAAGCTACCTCACTTGAGGAAGAGTTTTGCATAAATGGAGACGAACTAAGATGACGTCTGATCTCATTTTTGGATTGAGTAAAAAAGCTATATATGAAGCTCATTTTGTCCCTCCGTGAATCTTTGCGATAGGTATATTTCCATAAAAGGGGGACAACTTTCGTATGGCTTGTGGTTTAAGATAACTATTCAAATTTTGTCTCAGAGACAGATTCTTCCCAATAGATCTTCTTTTGCTCTTCAATCTTCGAAGGATGCGGCATTGTATCCTCGTTAGTCTCTTGTTCCAAACATTTCCCAGAAGTAGATGACAAGTTTTAGATCTTAATGCAGGCAACGTCCTTCGCTAGTGGTCCCCCCAATTGGAATCATGAATAGGTTCACTCAATTCCTGGCTAAGCTATTGAAAAATAAAGGACTGTACTAAAGTACTTAGTACTTAGTACTTTCTTTTTCTTTTTTTATTAATATTAATAGCTGGGCTGGCTATGAGTTGGAATAGAGGAATGGACCTAGCTCTATCTCTCATTCGATTTGGGCTTTTTTGTGCCATATTTTGATCTGCCCCTTCTCCGATCTAGAATTCCCAGTGAATCCTTGACTCCCTGAATACAATGGGATTTCACACCCAGTTGATCTTTCACTCTACCTCCCCTGATCAACACCATAGGATGTTCCTGTAGATTATGACCTTCACCCGGAATGATTGCAGAGATATCATGCTGATTGCTCAACCGTACTTTGGCTATCTTACGTGGAGCTAAATTAGGTTTTTTTGGTGTTCTCATTGAAATGCATGGGCATACTCCTCGCTTCTGAGGAGATTGATCCAAAGCTCGAGTATGGTCTGTGTGCCATTTCTCCCCCTACCATGATGAATCAATTGATTGAATGTAGGCATCTCTCTTCTCGTCCTCCCCCCCCATTGCCCCATCATTCATTGCCCATCAATCTATATAGATAGGGGGTCACTCCTGATCCAAAGCACCCTTCTTCCATTCATGGATAGATCTGATCGTTGAAATCAATAAGAACACCATCATGGACCGAAATCTGAATAGATCAATTTTTTTAAGAGAGACTGCCCAAGGGAAAAAGGAGGTGACTTTTGGATTGGGGGTAATAGGTAGAATGGGAATCAGATGAGATCGTATATCGAAATGACTTTTGGCATCACCGAAAGGATCAGGACTGCATTCATGGGCCAGCAATTTCTCTAGGTAAGTCGAACCATTGGAAGTGAATAGGAAGGGGACACCAAGTGGGATCAAAGAGACTAGCAAAATGATTACTGGATAAATACAAATGGGTGAAAATTCCAACATCGTCCACTCCATTCTATTCCCTCGCTCTAAAAAACTTGAGAGCGGCATACCGGAAAGAGAAGTCCTACCTATCCTACCAGGACTCGATTTCAGTCTATAGATAGAGATAGAGATAGAGATAGAGATAGAGATAGAGATAGAGATAGAGATAGAGATAGAGATAGAGATAGAGATAGAGATAGAGATAGAGATAGAGATAGAGATAGAGATAGAGATAGAGATAGAGATAGAGATAGAGATCTGGGTAGGTGGTCCCCTACATTCTCTCCTGTTTCCATATAGATATATAGGGGCCCAACTCCCCCCTCTATATAAACTCTAACTATAACTATAACTAGAACTAGAACTAGAACTATATGGGCCAGATAGATCTATAGGGGAGGGGCGGGGGAGGCCCACCTATCTATATAGGGGCGGGGGAGGTATCGATCAAGAGCATGCCGACCATAGAGAGTCTCCCTCGATCAAGAGCATGACTATAGAGAGTCTCCCCCCATAGATATATAGGGCTCCCCATATATATAGATAGGCCTCCCATCTATCTAGATAGGGTCACCATATCTATATATAGGGTGCCGACTACATATAGATAGCTATATAGCCTAGTCACCCCCCTTCTAAATTATAAGGCCCCATGCCCTATAATAATAATAGAGAGAAATTTAAGGCCCCCTCTCTCTCTAGATATGGGGAGCCCCAATATATAGAGTTTTTTTGGCCTCTCTATATATATGGGGAGGGGAGCCCCTCTATATTTAAACTAACTCAATCACTTTATATGGTTGGGGGTGGCCCTTCCCCAAAGATCTAGTTTTTTTGCCCCCCACTCCCTCTCCCTCTCTATATAGATGGGATGGGAGGGTCTAGTTTTTTTGGCCCCCTATATCTAAACTCTAAACTCCCATCTATATATAGAGGGTCCCATAGAAACTAATATATAGAGGGAACTCCCATATAGAGTTTAGTTTAGTTTAGTTTAGTTTATATAGAGGGCCACCCTATAGATAAGATAAGATAAGAGTCTATAATATTCACTACGCTCAAGATAAGAGTCTATAATATTCACTACGCTCAAGAGTTTATCCCCAGATAGCCATCTATAGAGAGAGGGGGCTACGCTCAAGAGTCTATCCTATTCGCTAAGCTCAAGATAAGATATCTAGGGAGGGGGGCCCAGATAGATAGGGCTTGGGGACCCCCAACCATATAAAGTGCCTCTATATATAGATGGGAGTTAGTTTCCTATATATAGAGAGGGAAGAGGGGAGAGGGGCTAGATATTTTTGCTATGAGATAGAGTGGGGGCACGGTATCTATTAACTATGTCTATGGGCAGTTTATATTCACTATAATAGATAGAGATAGAGGGGGGGACCCCCCCCCCATATATAGCCATATAGATTTGAGTTTAATGTGGCCCCCAGGCCATATCATATAAGTTTAGTTGAGTTGAGTTGAGTTGAGTTGAGTTTAATGGGGCCAGGCCCCAAGTCCCCAGGCCATCTAAGTTGAGTTTAATGGGCTCAATATCTATTAATTATGTCTATGGTGGCACCCCATAGATAAATGAGAGATGGGGGGTAGCTAGATCTATTCCCCAACCTCCTTGACCCTATCCCCCTATATATGGTCAATGATTGGATTGGGATCATCCCTGGATCAGATCAAGTTGATGGGATGGTGTCGGATCAGATCAAGTTGATGGGATGGTTGTATGGACCTTGATGAGATTCAAATAGGGCATTAGGGACACTTGAGGCACTCAACCCAACCTATCTCTATCTGGGATCGACAACCTATCTCATCTCTATCTGGGATCTGGCATCCCATCCTCCCCTCCCTCACAAACAAAGAGCTGGGTGGAGGGGGGGCCCAGAGAGAGGCTCGCAGGAGGGCCCTATACATCTATCTAGCCGATCAAAATCTGCTATCTATTGAGAATCTTGGCCCTATATACCTATTTAGCATACTCTCGGGAGGGCCCTATAGTTCTATCTAGATCTATATGGCATAGAGTATAGAGATTTGGCTAGCAGCCCTGAACTATCTATCTGGCGGCCCTATAGATAAGAAAGATATAGAGTGCCAACGAGAGGGCCCTGAACTCCAGAGTGAGCCTAGCTGAATCTGGTATGGTCCATCATAGATGGATTCAATTTAGATCAACTAATAGATATAGGGGAGCAGCCCCCTAGATAGAGTTGGCCAATTGAACTAGACTATGCTCACCCCTCTCCCCCATATAGATAGGGGCATATATATAGATAGGGTGTCTGGCCCTTGCCAGATAGATAGTTTAGAGCCCCCCTCCCCCCTCTATAATAACAATAACTATATCTATCCCCCCCTCTATAATAACTATAACTATATATATCCCATAGAGTTTAGTTTATATAGAGGGCCCCTCTATATAAACTAAACTTATCTCTCTATATGGGACTCTATATAGTAGAGAGCCCCCCCTCAAGCCCTATCTATTTGGGTTAGATCATATCTATATAGGGCCAAAGAAACTCTATCTTGGCCGGGGGGGCTATATAGATTATATCTACTAGAATATATATAGAGAGGGCCCCCCCCAAGCCCTATCTATCTGGGTTAGATCAGATCTATATAGGGCCAAAGAAACTCTATCCTGGGGGGGCTATATAGATTAGATCTACTAGATATTTGGGGGTGAGCACCCCCCATAGGCCCTCTCCCCCATATAGATAGGGGCATATAGATCTATAGGTTGCCCCATATCCCATATAGAATAGAGGGGGGGCCTCGCTTTTTGCAAGCAGAAAGTGAGTGGTTCACTATGCTCCACTCACCCCTCGCCATATAGATCTATAGGGGAGAATGAGGATCTAGATAGATGAATAATAGGTGGCATCCATTATATATGTGATATGACTAATGCCCAACCCCCCGCCATATAGATAATGATAGATGGCCCATCCACCCATCCCCCTCCCCTGGAGGGTAGCCATCCATTCGATACCGGTAAAGAGTCTAGTCTATCTGTGTTTGCCAGTCTAAATAACTTCATCTCCCATAACACCCCCATGCCATATATAGATAGGCCCCCCCAACTAAGTCCTCAGATAAAGATAAAACCCTTACTGCCAAGATAATGAGCAGAGATGAATGGAGATGAACAGAGAATACTCGAACGTGCCTGGATGGCACTCGCCGACGGCCATATATATAGATCGGATCAGATCAAATCGGCAGAGAATCAATCCCACTTGAGAATCATCTCAACTACTCCACTCTACTCAAATCAATAGCTATGGATCGGGGAGCCCCTCTGCTCCCCCCAACTATAACTAACTCCCATATATATAGGGTCCCATATATATATAGAGGGTCAACTATATATATATATATATATATATATGGGTTGAATCAATAGAATAGAATAGAATAGACTAGAGAGTTATGCCCCTCACCGGCTATACCCAAGATGGAGGCATAGATGTGGATGGACAATGGACTAGACTATAGAGCCCCTCACCCCAGTATTTGCTACTCCATCTATATATATATGGGTATTCACTACGAGATATATACATATATAGATGGGGTCTCGATAGACCCTATATTCTATAGAGAGGGGGGGCATATCTATATATATCAAGATAAGCAGATAGACCCTATTTTTAGGATTAAGAGCATAATTGATTACCTTGTATAAGCAACTAAACACAAAATTAAACCAGAATTAATAAGTAACTAGAAATCAGAAACAACACAAAATATGAGAGAAAATACAATCTTGTATTAACACTCTTCTAGAAGGAAATACAATGAATAAATCACACTCTTCCCACACCTCTTGGGCGTACATTAATTCTCCCTCAAGAGTTCTCTCACTCAACCAATTACAATCACAACTCAAACACAGAGTTGTACCCTTCACCAGTCAGTAACAATACTACTAGTCCACCAAGTACTCAAAGTACTCCAAGTAGATCTCCCTAATCTTGCAACAACCTGCAAATCAACTGATCTTACTTACCATGTAGATCTCCCTTGATCTTGTTACCTGTAGATCAACTGATCTTACAATTGGAAGGATCTCTTCCTTGTCCTTGTCCTTGATTACAATATAGCCCCATGGGTCTCTTAAATAGATCCCATGCAAACAATAATTAGAATTCCTAATTACAATAATTAGAAACGTAGACTCAAGACTAAAATTAGTCTTTTACATGCAAACTAACTGTCCGTCTAAAATTAGACCAGTTCTAGAAGTGCATGCAAATGCACACACAGGTTGCCAACGTCAATTCCTATCTGATCGATGTCAACCAACCCCTAACTGATGTTGGTTATTGAAAACACTAGAGATGATCGATGTCAGTTGCTCTGACACTCAGCAACCTCCTCCATTTGCATTAGTGAAGCTTTTAGCTCCACAACTTAACAATCTCCCACTTGGAGATAAAGAGTTGCACATGTACCTATACCTATACATCATCTAATTTTGTTCCCTGGCTTGTATCCCTCTTCAAGTTTAATCTTGAAGACCAACCAGCACATATCATATGGTGTTACTCATGCATCCAAGTAACCTGCCATATCTGAATCTACATACCCATGTAGAGAAGTGCTTGACCCTGCATATCATGAATACCTACCACTGGTCCCTCTCAGATACCTGAGAATCCACTAAACTGCTTTCTAGTGCTCCTTTCCCAAATTGGCCATAAACTTGCTAACAACTCCCACTACTTGGGTAATATCAGGTTTAGTACACATGTACTCAACCTCATCATGTGATTTGGGACACTATTCTGTGAACTGTCCATCCATAGGTGTGCTAACCAATTCTGCATCTTGCATATTAAACCTCTCCACTACCTTATTCACATAATCATCCTGAGACAACATCAACCTATGACTTTCCCTGTCTCTAGAAATACTCATGCCAAAGAATTTCTTTGTTGCTTCCAAATCCTTCATGGCAAACATCTGAACTAATTTTACCTTTAGCTCAGCAACTCCCTGCATGTGTGACCCTGCAATAAGCATATACATCACATACAGTAACATGATAATGTAGCTAATATTATCCAACCTGGTAAAGTAAACACAATGGTCACATTCACATTGACTAAAGACATGCTTTGTCATACACCTGTCAAACCTTAAACACCATTGTCCTGCAGCCTGCTCAAGACCATATAACGTGGCCTTCTGTCTCACATGTCCATTCTCTCCTTTCTTTAACCTAGGAATCCATTCATCTTTCAGTGCTTTCTTTTTTCCTGGCAACTCTTCCAAATCTCCTATTTGGTTCTTTTCCAAGGAATCAATTTCCTCATTCATGCCATGTTCCCACTGTTTCCTAGATTCTACCTACTCTGCCTCTTTAAAACTTCCTGGTTCTTGAACATCAGTGAGCAACAAGTAGTGTAAAGAAGGGGAATAATGAATTTGAGGCTTACTTACCCTTTTAGTCCTCCTCATGGGTGTTTGAGACTCCTTGACAGCTTGCTATCTACCTAAAATCCATTTTTTAGTTGACCCTGGTCTACACCCGACTGATGTCAATTCCACCTGATCACCGACGCTGGTTCCCTGACTGACATCAATGTCTTGGTTGCCAACATCGGTTCCCTAACCAAAGTTGGTCTCCACCTACTTGACACCACCAACTCTAGTATGCACATGACCGACATCGGTACCTACCTGTTCGACGTTAGTTTCACCTGATCGATGTCGATAACTATGTTTTCCTGTGAGTGATGACTTTTTACTCACGAGCTCACTTTGGATCATAACCCTGGCTTTCTTGTTCTTGTCAAAAACATCAAATTTCCTCTTTATATAATAAACCTGATCCTTTTTGTAGCATGAGTTTCAAGAAACCTCACTTTCTTTTGTTGCTTACAGAAATCTCGATCTATGCTCTTTGGATCTGAACTCTTACCTTTTGACTCAAGAACATGCATCCCCTTCTTACTCATGTGACCAAGCCTACAAAGCCACATCTTTGCATCTACATCTAAAGTAGATAAACCAAAAGGAGAATCAGTAATACAAGTAGATAGATAAAGAGTACCTACTTTCTTACCTCTTGCTAAAACAAGTAAACCCTTGGAAACTTTCCAAGATTCCACTGTGAGAGTTACTGTGCATCCCTCATCACCCAACTTTTCAACAAAAATCAAATTCCACTTTAGGCCTGGGACATGCATGACCTCCCTCAACACCCATGTGTTTCCCATCTACAATTTCAGCTGCACTTTCCCTTTTCCAACCATTTGACAAGGCTTACCATCCCTTAAATAAATTTTCCCAAAGTCTCCATGGACATAATCATGAAAAAATTCCCTATTTGGGGTTGCATGGAAAGAGGCACCAGAATATAAAACCCAAGATTCCACTTTATCCAAGGAACATACAAGATCATCCTGTGCAACAATACCTATAACATCTGCTTCTTCATTTCCTTCATGCTGATCTTCTACCAACCAACAATATTTCTTTACATGCCCTTTCTTTCCACAATTCTAGTAGATTATACTGCCATACCTGGATCTAGATCTCCTGCCTATCTTTGACCCTGATTTCCCTTGCTCAACCTTCTCTCTTTGCTTTCCCCTATTTTCAACACTTAAAGCATTCCCTGATGATTCCCTTGTGCTTTTCCTGTGAATTTCTTCATTCAAGATTACACTAACAACATCATCAACTTTCAATATTTTTGAAGCAGACGTAGTATTACTAACTGCCATTACCAAACTATCCCAACTTTCAGGTAAAGAGCATAAGATTAAGAGAGCCTTAATTTCATCATCAAAAGCTATATTGATTGAAATTAATTGGTTTACCAAACCATGGAAATCACTAAGATGACTATGTACAGATCCACCTTCCAGCATTTGCAAATTAAATAATTGCTTCATAAGAAATACCTTATTCAAAGCTGAGGGTTTTTCATATAAATTTGCCAAAGCTTCCATTAACTCTACCGTTGTCTTAGCCTGTGATAAGTTGGAAATCACAGACGATGCTAGGCTCAACCTTATAGATCTCAGAGCCTTCCGATCAAGAACATTCCATTCTTCATCTTTCATATTTGTGGGCTTGCATGCAACCCCACCCAACGGTAAGTATAGATCTTTCTGATATAGATAATCTTCTATCTGCATCCTCCATAATTGATCATTCTTGCCATTGAATTTCTCCATTCTTAGTGTACTTTATTCTACCATTGCTTTACTCACACTCAAACAGAAAACCCCTGTGAGTGAACTGTAATCAACAAACACTAACCTGCTCTGAACCAGGCTCTGATACCACTTGTTAGGATTAAGAGCACAATTGATTACCTTGTATAAGCAACTAAACACGGAATTAAACTAAAAGTAATAAGTAACTAGAAATCAAAAATAGCACAAAATATGAGAGACAATACAATCTTGTATTAACACTCTTCCAGAAGGAAATACAATGAAGAAATCACACTCTTCCCACACCTCTTGGGTGTATAGTAATTCTCCCTCAAGAGTTCTCTCACTCACAACCAATTACAATCACAACTCAAACATAGAGTTGTACCCTCCACCAGTCAATAACAATACTACCAGTCCACCAAGTAGTCAAAGTACTCCAAGTAGATCTCCCTAATCTTGCAACAACCTGCAAATCAACTGATCTTACTTACCATGTAGATCTCCCCTGATCTTGCTACCTGCAGATCAATTGATCTTACAATTGGAAGGATCTCTTCCTTGTCCTTATCCTTGATTACAATACAGCCCCATGGGTCTCTTAAATAGATTCCATGTAAACAATAATTAGACTTCCTAATTATAATAATTAGAAATGCAGACTCAAGACTAAAATTAGTCTTTTACATGCAAACTAATTGTCTGTCTAAAATTAGACCAGTTCTAGAAGTGCACGCAAATGCACACACACACACATAGGTTGCCAACATCAGTTCCTATCTGACTGATGTTGACCAACCCCTAACCGATGTTGGTTACTGTGAACACTAAAGATGACTGACATTGGTTGATCAGACTGACATCGGTTGCTCTAACACTCAGCAACCTCCTCCATTTGCATCAGTGAACCTTTTCTCTCCACAACTTAACACCTATATAGAGTGGGGGGGGCCCATATCTAATCTATATATAGGGGATATACAAGATAAGTATTCACTGTGAGATATATAGATGGGGGGCTATGCTCTATTTGCTACTCCATCTATATATATATATATGGGTATTGCGCTCAGGGAGGGGGGCTATGCTCAAGATAAGTAATCTTTTCACCCATATCTATATATAGGGGATATACAAGATAACATATATAGGGGCTATGAGATATATATATATTATTGGGCCCCCTAATAGATAGATCCCATTGAACTCAACTTAGCTTTATATGGTTGGGGTTCCCAAAAAAACTCTATACAGTGGCCTCCCCCCTCCCTATATATCTTATCTATCTGGCTATCTAGCCAATCACCCTATCTATATCTAACTGGGGGTCATCATGATGAGGGATTAGATAGGGGGTTGGCTAGGGCATTTATGCTTCCCTATCTAGGCAAATCCAATCCCCACCCCCCTGCCACCCCCCCTATATAGACTCTATATGGGATTTCTCTATGGGGCCCTATCCCTATCTATATAGAGGCAGAGGCATCACTCCCCCTACCCTATATTGAGATCTGGAGGGGGAGGCCCCCTCTCTATATCTCTCAAGAGATCTGCCTATATACCCCATCTATATAGATAGGGGTCGAGGGGGGAGTCTATAGAGTTTAATTTAATTGGCGTAGTATAGAG
This sequence comes from Torreya grandis, assembly GCA_037957365.1. Taxonomy (NCBI): domain Eukaryota; kingdom Viridiplantae; phylum Streptophyta; class Pinopsida; order Cupressales; family Taxaceae; genus Torreya; species Torreya grandis. Next base: position 2,097,164 of record JARHVA010001759.1, read on the forward strand.
TATAGTTTCATTTATAGATTAGATGTTATGTTCAAAAGGGTCTCCCCTAGTTTAGTTAGGGGGCCATACCCATATTGTTTTTATCTTGCCATTACAGTGAGTGTCTCTTACTATTATGTTCGAGGGGGGAGAATATTGCTTACCACACTAAGATAGATATAGATCTATAGATTTCTGAGATAGATATAGATCTATACCATCTCTAATGACCACACCAAGATAGATAGACTCTTACTAGACTCTAGAGTGACCAAGATAGATAGATAAACTCGGACTATAGAGTTACCACACCATTCTTGCCATTATAGTGAGTGTCTCTAGATAGACTCTGACTAGACTCTAGAGTGACCAAGATAGATATAGATCTTGCTTCGACTAATGACCGACTAAACAACACCTAGGGGGGTTTCATTGCTTTGAAGGGGGCCATACCCTAAAAACAATAGATAATATTGCTAACGACCGACTAAATGACTGACTAGACTCTAGAGTGACCACACCAAGATAGATATAGATCTATAGAGTTACCACACCAAGATACCCAGGGGGTTTCATTACTTTGATGGGGGTGCGAGCCATATATCTAGGGGAGGACCCAATACTGTATTGATGCCATCAAACTATCATTTGATAGATATATAGGTATACCATATACAGTGAGTTGAGTGTTGATCTCCCATCGTATCACGTATATAATAGATGGAGGATTGTCTATCTCACGAAGTTTGATAGACCATTAATGTTGTGTTGCGGTCAACCCAATGAAGCTTCAATTAAACTAGAGGATAAGTGGTACTCATGGAAGAATATATCTATAGCCCAAAGTGGGTCTGATTTCCCCACTTTGGGGAGAGATAGGGCATAGAGAATCCCATATAGAGTCTATATAGGGGGTGGGGGAGGGGTATAGCTGGAGTGAAGCAGAGAGATTTATAGATTCTCTATCTCACTGGGAGAGTTGGGGTGCAAGAGAGTTGGGGTGCAAGAGAGTTTAGAATAGATGGAGCTGATCTATGGGGTCGAGACCAACTACTAGTCCCGTCTGGTTGGTCATATGTTGAGTAGAGTAGTATTGTAGTTGAAACCAACTATCGCCTATTAGTCGTTCATGCTAAATGTTTCATAGACAATGAGGAGAGCGTCCCCACTTTGTCAGTCAATGGGGGCATATAGTACCCACCTACCTACTCTAGTTTTGATATTTCTTGGTCAATGGGTGATAGTCTATCAATCGAGTGAGTACAGACCAACTAACCCCCATAGTCGTAATTAGTAGAGAGTAGGTCGACTATAGAGAGGGGTGAGTGAGTGCTAATAGCATTACAACACTATTGTAGTCAAGTTTGAGTTATCTTTGAGTCGCACCTATCTGAGTGGCCCCTCTACTCGCCATCTTGCCTTTTCATGCTTCATCACATCCCGGGGGGAATCCTTGCTTAACTCTATATGGGGCCGAATCTATAGAATAGAACTGGATAACTACCCATATCTCATCTATATAGCCATATCTCATCTATATATAGAGGGGGTATAGGTATGTTGCCCTATATATATATATATATATATATATATATATATATATATATATATATATATATATATATATATATATATATATATATATATATATATATATATATATATATATATATATATATCTCTTATTTGGGGTGGTAGGCCCTACCCTAGATAGAGTTGGGAGGCTGAGGGCTCCACTAGATTTAGATTATATGGCTCCTCATCTATTGAGCCAACCAATAGCAGGTAATGGGCCATGTCCATCCAGCCTATATATATATAGAACTGGGGCCCTGTATATAGATCCACCCCCCACAGTGTTGAATTGGACCAGTAGATAGTCAGCACTCCCACTCCCCCCATAGATAGCCCCTCTATATAGATATATATGGGAGTTGAGTTGAGTTTAGTTCAGTTCAGTTTAGTTCAGTTAAGTTGAGTTGAGCTGAGCTGAGTTGAGTTGAGTTGAGTTTAATGGGGATTGATTCTCTATAGTTAATATATATGGGTGGGGATTGGATCTATCTACAAGGGAGATTAAGTAGCTGATTAGTGTCAGTTTAACCACTTCAGGTCCTTCACTAAACTCATCTCTATGTATCCAGTGATGCTTTCCATATGTTCTATATGGTGATGAAGATGTGGAATTCATTGTTGAATTCAATCCTGACCTTTGAATCGAGAGTACTTGCTAGTTGTGTGAAGGTGAAGGGATGTTGGGGAACGATACTAAAATGAATGGCCAATTATCTGGGGTGAGAAAGAGCCAATCTAAATGCCTCCCCCGATTCATCACATATAGGTATAAGGCCGATGGTCATCATCTTGCCCCCGAGCTCTCTCCCTAGATAGAACTCTAGGGCTCTCTCCCTAGATAGAACTCTAGGGCAGCAGCGGGTAGCAGATGATACCTGATGCATTCTCCAAGCTTCATCACTTAGGCATCTCTAAAAGTTTGTTCTAGATGGACACACCTTGCCATTGCCATTGCCATTGCCAGCCCACGATAGATACACCAATCGATCCAGCGCTCGAAAGGAGCCCGCTAGTGACGAATAAATAACCCAACTAACACTCTATATACTCAAAACTTCTATAAATGTGCATGCCACCTTCCATCTTCTTTGGGGGGGCAAGATATCATATCTAATGAGAATCGAGATTTGATGGAGGTACCACAGTAAGAGAGTGACTGACCTAGGAATAGAAGTGAATATTAGTGCATGAGATCCATGGGGGTGCAAATATTGAGATCGATGTGGGTGCGACTAGGAAGATCAATAGAAGCTTACTTCAGAGGACAGTGGAAGTGAATGTAATCAGCAACATCAAAATATTAGAGGTGGCATGATCTGGGGGCCATATATATGGGGGCACCGTGGGTAAGTTGCCTATTGGTCAATCCTCCTATTACTGAGGGATGCTTTCCAACTTGGAACCATAGTGTTCTTTGATTGAGCTTGTCATTATATGATTCAAAATGGCACAGCGCTCTAGGTAACCTCACCGCATGTTTCTTTTCAATTTTCAAATCAATCATCCCATATAATAGAATATAGAAGTCATCTAAGTCAAGTGCTGATTAGACTATGGAGAGTCTCCCTCGACATGTATCTACCCCAACCCCCTATATAGATGAGAAGATGAGATGGGCCCTCTAAACTCTATATATGGGGTCAACTCTCTAGAGTCTGCCCTCACGGGAGAGCCATATATATAGATAGGGGCCGACAGCCCCCTCTCTATATATATGGGGGAGTTCCCATAAATAGATAGGGGGCCCCATCTGTATATAGAGATCTAGGCCCATATCTATAACTAGGGCATAGGGGGCATCCTATATGGTTGGGTTGACTCTCTAATAGATATGGGGTTGAGGGTCTTGATCAAAGCAGAGGTCAAGGGTCTTACCCCTAATATCCAATCCCCACAGTATAGAGTTTAATTGACCCCCAGATAGATAGTCTATATGGGATTCTCTTCTATCCCCTATCTCTACTCTATATGGAGGGGGAATATAGAGAGTCTGACATGAGGTCACCCAACTATGTCTAGGGGCCCTCTACCCCCCCACCCTATAGATCTATCTATGGTATGGGGGTATCAACCTTTTCTTCTTTCAAGGCAAGGGTGGCAAGGGTCATCCACCGTCAGCTTCTCAGTTGATCAGTTCACACCAGTAGCATGTTGATCACAGCATGTGAACCACTACCAGTTCACTATACGCTACCAACTAATCGGTTCACTTGAGATGCTCAACCCGATTTGTAGTGTACCAACCTCACCCACCTATCTCCCCCCGCAGCGGAGCGTCTATGTATATAACTATCTAACTAATATGGTTGGGCTACGTTTGACTCAACTGGGTTTCCAACTTCTAGTCACCTGACCATTCATCCACAAATAGTTATCTAAAGTTCTTCTCAGGGCCACTTAAACCACTCAGTCATGGCTATATAGAGTAGAGTTCTTCTCGCTTCTCTATTCTGATCACGGGATGACTATCAACATAGAGGGATATAGCTGATCTGATTGTAGAGTATTCCAATCAAGATGTATTCCATGAGGAGTCTTCATGATGGAGATGTTGATTGAGATGTATTTTGATTAGGTCGAGTCAGGTATCATCTATTCATCATGATGGCAGCTCTCCACAACCTTAGCTACATATGATCCTACTCTCGGCCCCCAATTGATGGACTAGAGGTGCCAACTACTATATCACCTCGGGGGTCATTTATAGATCTCGCTAGCTAGAGAGATTGGGCTATATATAGGGGCACTGATAGCTAGGGGTGGAGGTGGCTATATATCTATATAGAGTGGATAGGGTTGATTGGGAAGGTGCAGATTCCCCCTATATTTGTGAGGTGGGTGAGGATACTTAATGGAAAACCTATCTTGGCATTAGCGGCCAAGAAGGGGAGAGATTGGTAGGGGTTCTACATGACACGGCTGGAGGTAGCAATAGCAACTATTATGGAAGGGACTTTCCTTCCAATAGATGAATATAGATCTGCTCTACTTTTAAGAGTTGTACTCATATGGTCACATCACGTATCTAGTTGTACTGTAACCAAGTGGATAGATAATCCTTTATCACCATTCCCACACAATAATAGATATGGGTGATGTGTCAAAGGCACCAAGTGAACACTATTCATTCTCTCTTTAGTGATACCATATGACAAATGCACACTTTTGTACCGTGTGTATGATCTTACCCCACCGATAGTCACCTCACTGATGGCCTTATTTATATCGAAAGGAATAAGACAATACTCACTGTCACTAATGCACTCCAGTCTTCTATCTATTTTTTCAGTATACGCCCACCTCCCTAAATACCCCCTACCTCCACTACCTACTTATCTCAGTACTCACCCCCCCTCACCCTATACTCACTCTCTAATTCCCTCCCCCTACTCTCTCTATTCAGCTGATCAGATGATCATGTAGGCACTCGAGCAAGCTGATCTTACATCTCCAATCAGCCCCCCCAAACATCTTCGAAGGCCATTGAAAGGTGGAAGGCAAAGAGACTGACTTCATTCACTCTCTAAATAAAATAATACATGAGGTGAAATCAATATAGATGTGTACAGTGCCCCACCCTAGCACCAGAAGAGATGCCCCTCTATAGTTGGAATGCCCTATAGATTCTCTACGCTCACCCCCATCTATATTATACTCGTAGCATGAGCGAAGCTCAAAAGATATGGTATTAATCTCATATCATCTCAGTCGAGTGGATATATGTATAGGGTCATTGCCCCCCTCTGTTTAGATAGGGATATATGGGGTGGGGTATATCCCATCTCAGTCGAGTGGTAGTTAGAGGGATAGAGATATAGGGCCTCCCTAGATAGATGTATAGGGCCCTATTTATATCCATCTATCCCCTGTCTCCTGTGGCTAGCCCTATATATAGATATGGGGAATAGGTGGAGCCGAGATATATAGTATAGACTAGATATGCAATCTTAGATCTATCGAGTCTGCACCCCCTCAATATTTAGATATAGATTAAGATTAATTAGATGGCGACCCTATCTATATGGGAGATTGATGACTCGACCAATGGGAGAGAATTTGTCTATAGCAAGGGACTGCCTGCCCACAACTAAACTAGAAATAGATGGGGCCATGCCATCACTATATTCGAGGGTAGCTATATAGAGTCTAGATAGATCTAGTTGGCACCCTGAGCGTAGCACCTATATATCTATCCAATCCCCCCCCCCGCTCTATAAAACTAAAAATCTTTGCAGTGATTATTCCACTATATTTATCCATGGGCCTCTCTATCCCCATCTATAAAGAGGGGGGGTTGAGTTTAGTTTGAGTTTCATTCATGTTATGCTCACCCAATTCTATTAATATATCATATCTACTGGGGGGTGACATATAGAGTCTAGTCAGGTCAGCACCCTCTATATGATATATGGTGACCCCTATCGGGATAGGGGGTGACTCTCTAGAGTCCAGTTCATTAGGAGAGAATTCTATACATAGGGGACCTCCCACCCACCTCTACTCTCTACTATAGGGGTTGGGGGGCCAGATAGAGTTGAGGGCATCTAGATTCTAGGCCCATCTATATAGAGGGACCACCCCAGATAGATATCTAGGGCCAAATCTGATCTCTATAGATGGGGCCAAAGAAACTCTATCTCTATCTTGCCAATGAAACTCTATCTCTATCTCTATCTATAGACTATGCCACCCCCTATCTCTATTTATCATAGTGAATAGAGCTTAATCAATCTAAATCTCCATTAAACTCAACTCTATATGGCTATGGGGTATTCACTATGGCGAATACCCCTCTATATCTATACCATGGGGTGTCAATGAATACTGTGCCAAAAAAATAGATATCATATGATATTGTGCCAATGAAACTATATACTGTGGGGGTGCCACAAATAACTCTATACTGTGCCAACTAGAGACTAAAATGAGATTGTGCCAATGCCATGCCAATGAAACTCTATCTCTAGATAGTGTTGTGCCAATGCCAATGAAACTCTATCTCTATCTCTAGACTGTGGTCGTGATCATGTCATTATTCATTAGCGAAAGGTGGTGCTGCCATATCATTCATTCCTATTTGCCCATCTATATATCTAGTCGAATGATCTGATTATATTACATATGTAATAAGATTCACATTGATTCATTAGCTTGATGGGGCCCTGCCCCCCTCTCCCCCTCTGACTAGATGGGATATGGCCCCCCCCACTCCCTATATATCTTATCTTATCTTATCTTATCCCATATATATAGATGGAGTAGCGAATATTATAGACTCTTATCTTGAGTGTAGCGAATATTATCATATCTATCTGTGGATATGGATATGGCATTGATTCATTGTGGCCATATCCATATCTGACAAAGTGGGGTAGAGTAATTGGTCAACTCGTCAGGCCCATGACCTAAAGACTGCAAGTTTGAACCTTGCCCCCACTTATTCAATCCAGCACAGTGGAGTGGTGAATCTACCTCGACTGACTTTAGGGTTGAGTGCTCTCCCCTCGCCAGTTATATCTATAGGATAGGGCCGATACCATATAGATAGATAGATAAGGGCCCGTCGAGTGCCCCATAGATAGGGCTCCAGCCCCTATCTATATAACAGAACTGTCACCCTATCTAATCTAATCTAATCTAATATATATATATAGGGAAGGGATGTTTAGAATCTAGATAGAGTCCCCCCCTCTCTCTATATGGGGAGCCCCTCCCCTTCCCCCCAAGATAGAGCCCATTAAACTCTATAGGGTGGCCCTAAATATTTAGTAGATCTATCTAAGGGGGGGCCAAGCCCTATATATCTATCAGGGTTAGATCTAATCTATATAGGGGGGCCCTCTATATATATATAAATATATATGGGGAGTTAGATAGAGTTAGAGGGGCCCCCTCTCTATATATATGTCTCGAGCTTATATAGAGGGTGGGGAGGGGCCCTCTATATATAACTAAACTATAACTAACTCTAAACTTTAAACTCCCATATAGAGTTTAGTTTATACAGAGGGCCAAAAAAACCCCATCTATATAGAGAGGGGGGCCCCCTACATAGATTAGATCTAACCCAGATAAATATATAGGGTTCGAGGGGGAGGCCATATAGAGTTTAGTTTAGTTTAGTTTAGTTAGAGAGGGCATCCAATCTCCCAATCTATATCTATATCTCTATCTCTAGATCTATTTTATACGTCACATGAGTGACCCACCATAACATATAGAGGGGGCCAGTAACTATCTATCTATCTATAGTTAGAGGGGGCTAGTAACTATCTATCTATCTATATGGAGTGGAGGGGGGGCTGTAACTGTAACAATTTCAATTTATATATGAGGGGGAGATAGAGATAGGGATAGAGATGGAGTAGAGCGGGCCCTGCCCTATAGATAGATAGAGAGAGGGATAGGGGCTCAACCCCATACCTACCATAAAGAATGGGCCACTGCCATATCCATAGAGGGGAGGGGGGGCCATAGATAGATAGAGGAGACGGGCCAACCTACTAGCTACTATATAGATAGATATAGAGAGAGGGGGCCCAACTAAACTAGATAGAGGGGGCCCCATACCATAAGGGAATGGGCCATACCATATCCATATCTATAGAGGGGGCAGCCCCATATTTATAGAGGGGATACACTATCGACTAGACTGATATTGATCTACCCCATCTATATACTATAAAGGGGAGGGCCAGATATTAAATTAGATTAGTACAATCTCTAGTTTCGTTAGGGGAGGGGCCAACCCCATATATATATAGAGGGGGACTATTGACTAGACTGATATCAATCTACCATATCTATAGAGGGGAGGGTAGGGCCAGATATTAGATTAGATGGGGCCTGGGCCCCATATATATAGAGAGTTTCATTCTGTTCTAGTCTATTGACCCCCATATCCATAGAGGCCATACCATAGTTAGGGGCCTACTAGTTAGGGGCCCCATATACCATATCTATAGAATAGAGGCGAGGGATCTAGGATATATATATATCAAGTGCAGAACTAGAATGAATGGCCTATAAATCTATTTATATGGGGGAATTAGAATGTATCTCTATCTCTATCTCTATCTCTAAGTTGGGGTTGTGAACCAATCTATATAGAGGGCCCAGATGAGTGGAGTGAGTTGGGGAACTAGAATGAATGCCTATATATCCATCTATCCATATGGGGGCTGAAAACCAATAGATAAATCTGCCTATCTATATGGCTATGAACCAGATGACCACCACCATCTATAGCCAAGATAGGATGAGTTACGACTGTGAACCATTACCATGAACAGGATCAGCGAACCATGAACAGAACCAAGATCAACAAACCATGAACAAAACTAAGATCAGCAAACCAACCATTACCAATCTATATCTATATAAATAGATATATATATAGAGGGTGTAAACCAGGATGCCTATATATCTATCCAATCCCCACCCCCTATCTATATATATCTAATTAATATCTATATAGAGGGTATGAATAGATAGATAGTGGCCTATATATAGATATGGCACCTAACCAGTTCAAGTGATAGCTCGGGTGGCACTAACTAATATGATCTGCCATATCTCTATCTCTACTCTATATGTCTCTATCTATCACCCTAGACTCTAGTTACTATGGGATTGGTCCATACCATAGTGGATATACATAACCAGCACCCCTTTAGGTTTGGGGTCTAGAGTATGGGGTTAAGACTTTACTCTATATAGTTGGGGGGCAGGGGCCCCATAGTTAGATAGGGGCCCCATCTCTAACTATTTACAGAACCCTCAGCTTCCCAAGCATGATTGTGGCTCCCGAGATAACAACTAGAAACTGTAGATGTCGGCCGTAGTGGATCCAACTAGTTCTATATAGAGGAGATATAAAGAGGATCTGATATGATCACCCTGTTTACCAATTAGGTGGGTAGGGGCCATAGAGAGATAGTGATGTGGCTGCCATATCTATTCTATAGGACCAACTCTCTGGAAGGGAAGGATGGCCATATCTCATTTCCTATCGACTGGAACCACTGAATGATGGGGAGGAGGGGTGGCACCATCTCCCATATCTATAGAGGGGAAGGGCCATACCATCTCTATACTCTACTGTAGAGGGGAGGGCCCCCATAGATACCATGGAAGGAAGGAACGGGCCATACCATATCCATATCTATAGAGGGGAGGGGCCAAGCCCATATAGATATAGAGACACTGATCCACCAACTACAGATATATCTATGTTCACCTATATATAGATCCACTCCCCACCCCTTCTCTATTAATCTAGATATGGGTTTCTTCTATATAGAGTAGAGGATAGTTAGATAGGGGTTGACTCATGTGACATATAGAGTCTAGTTCTATTCACCTAGACTTATATGATCAAGCAGGGATGGCCATATCTCATCTCAAGTGCCCCTATCTATAGAATTGATCTGCCAATCTATAGATATAGATAATGATATAGATAGTGATATAGATAGTGATATAGATAGTGATAGTGATAGTGATATAGATAGTGATAGTGATATAGATATAGATAGTGATATAGATAGTGATATAGATAGTGATAATGATATAGATATAGATAGTGATAGAGATGGGCCCCCATATCTCTATCTCTATCTCTATCTCTATCTCTATAGGGACTAGACACTTGACCAATACCGCCATATCTATAAAGGGGGATAGTGATATAGATAGTTGAGATTGGGGGCCCCATATATAGATGTAGATAGGGGAGGGGGGGGCACCATACCATCCATATAGAGGGGCCCAATATATAGAGAGGGATAGGGTAATATATAAGGGTGAGTCAATCTCTCTATCTCTCTATCTATATGGGATGGGACTGACTATATACGTCACATGATGGGATGGTGATAGATAGATATCTATCTATATCTATCTATATATCTATTTATCTATATATATATATATATATGGGATGATGAATCTATACTCATATGGGATGGGCACTTAATATGGGATGGGCACTCCAAATCTATACTTGATTGAATATACATACTCAGTTCAGAATGGAATGAGAACTATGATATGATAATCTAGATCCGATCGATATGTATATCGAATCACTATCTCCTCTCTATTAAATAGAATAGAACTCTATACATCACATGAGTGACTCGCTAATTGTTTCGAATCACACTATGGTATGGCCCCCCCTTTACTCTATATAAATGGATATGGGGGTCACTAAACTAGAACTAAAGGCCAGTGATAGTTATGGGGCAGATCAATCTCTCGAACCAGGATCAGGATAGATAGAAGAGAGGGGCCAATCTATATGTATATAGAGGGGTAGTGAACCACCAGTGAATAAACTATCTATAGTTAGAGGGGGAGGGGCAGCAATAGTTAGAGGGGGCCAGGATCACGACAGATAGAAGAGAGGGGCCAATCGCCAATCTATATAGAGGGGAGGGGCCAAGATCTATTGCTTACCCAATATCAATACCAATATCAATATCTGTTATCCACTCACCTAAGATTAGTTTAGTTCTCTGCGAACCACCAGTGAATAATCTATAGTTAGAGGGGGAAGGGCAGCGATAGTTAGAGGGGGGCCAGGATCGATAGATAGAGTTGGGTGGGGCTCGATCATATAGATATATGGGGGGGTGGGGCTCATATATCTATCTATCTATATGGGGGGGTGGGCCAATGAAACTCTATATAGTGGGGCTCGATCACTATAAATATATGGGGGGGGCCAATGAAACTCTATACAATGGGGCTCATATATCTATCTATCTATATGGGGGGGTGGGGCTCATATATCTCTCTATATGGGATGCCAATGAAACTCTATCTCTATATCTATCTCTAGACTGTGCTAAGAAAATAGAGGTAGGGGGGAGGGGAGTGGCACCCACACGGTCTATATGGCACCCCACCCCATAGCTTCCCCAAATGGATATGTAAATTGACCCAGCACCAAACATCGAGCACTCATCACTGAGCCCTATATTCTCTATGGCGGTCTCACCACTAAGAACACCAGCCCTATCTAGATATCTGTGTTGATCGATCCATAGAATAGAGAGGGGACCTATAGATCTAATCTCTATGGTGAGGAGCCCACTGGCCCTATCTAGATATCTGTGTCGATCGATCCATAGAATCTAGAGGGGATCGCCTATAGATCTACATAAATGTCATATCTATATAAAGGGCCCGCCCCCTCTATAGATAGACTTCATCAGTGCCCCATATCTATATAGACTTTGTTGCTATATAGAAACTCTATGGGACAAGATATAGATAGATAGATAGATAGATAGATAGATAGATAGATAGATAGATAGATAGATAGATAGATAGATAGATAGATAGATAGATAGATAGATAGATGGGCATCGGGAGAGTGGATCTAGATTATGTATGTGATATGACTACCCTCTAAAGTGAGTTGATGAATTCTAGATAGGGGTCAAGCCCCAGGGAGATCTTAAAAGTAGAGGGGATCGATCCCATCACCCAATGGTAGGATATAGATGGATGTGATAGGGCCTCTCTCTCTCTACAAGCCGGTCATTCTATTCATGTAGTCATTTTAGCTCGACTGCCCATCTATATATATGGGGATTGGATGGAATTCTAGCAGTAGGATGGATAGTCATCTGGCAATCATATAGATAGGGCCGCTTGCTATTGCTTCTTACCTATCTGGTCAAGTGTTATCCTTGCCTAGCCTATATAGAGAACTGACTATCCCATATATAGGGCAGTGTTATCCTACCCTATATATATATATGGTGAGTGTTATCCATGCCTATAGATATAACTAGGAGTGCCATATAGATAGTGAGATAGATATAGATAGTGAGATAGATATAGATATAGATAGTGAGATAGATATAGATAGTGAGATATATATAGATATAGATATAGATAGTGAGATAAATATAGGGCTTCGTATCACATATATAATCAAGTGATCAGTGAGTGTATTTAGTGAGTGCTATCCTTGCCTTGCCTATCCTATTCCTGGAGAGGATGGCTAGGGATGACTTAGAAGACTGAACCAAGCTAGTAGATAGAATAGAGGCTTCTCTCCCATTCTTCCCCAACCCTCCCAGGGTTTTCAATAAGTTAGAAGAAGACTTCCAACAGCTATCAGGGATGATGAGATGAGATGCATCTGTGTTGCATTGGACCCCTCAGATAGATAGGGCCAATAGCTAGCACTCTAGCCAGTAGTTAGCGGGTGACTATTCTATATCGTATCAATCAGGCAATGATGGATCGAGGGTGCCACTCTTCTCAATGAAGTGATGGCTTGCTCTCCAGTGATGGGGCTCGCTCTTATAGGTGGCATTGTTGGCATGCATCTCCTAATGAATATCCTAATGCCCACCCCTCTATATAGAGTCAATCAGAGGATCGAGCCTTCTTGGTTCTATCTCACCCTCATACCATTCCATTGGGGCCAAATGAGTAGCTTATCCACTATGCTTGCAGATTAGGGAACTTCCTTCATAGATATAGTTTAGGGCCCGGTCCACTATCTCTATCTATATCTATATGGAGATAGCAGGGGTGACGGTACCTAAGTTATTGCTTGGCTATGGCTGGCACCAGCGAGAAAGGGATGAAATGGATTGAGCAAAGGTACATCACTGAGGTGGTACTAGACGGTACACCACCAATCTCATGGACCATCACTACATCTATATACGTGATATGAGCGCCCCTCTCTTGATGAGGGAGAGGACTAGGGTATGGCATGGTGATGAAGAGGTGGTGCCCACTATGAGAAGGCAGAGAGGCTCAGCCATATATAGATAGGGGGGTCCCTATATCTCTATCCAATCCCCACCCACCCCTATCTATCTATCTATCTATATGGGAATAGAGTAGATAGGGGTTGGTGGGGATTAGAGAGAGTCTATCTTTCTCTATAGAGTAGGCCATCGGCCCCCTAGATAGTGGTGGGGAGTACTTATACCTATAGTGATGCATTTGGAATCAGTCCATACAATACCATTCCATTCTAGGGGTTAGGTTAGGGCCAAGTCTTGATGTGGGGATAGGTCGTCTACACCAGTTCATACAAATGAATACCAGACATCCCATCCATCAATCAATACTAGTTTGGTTTTTTATCAGACTATGACTATAGAGAGTTCATCCATCCATATTATGTACGACTATCTATAGTTTTTCGATCTCCATCGATCAAGTGCTCCTCCCTTCCCTGGGTTGATGCCCACTAGTAAGCCATAGAATAGATCGATCCTATTATCACCTATATATCTATATGAGAATCATCCCAGTCACCATATATCTATATGGGAGTTCCTCTCCCTAGACACAAGGAATTTATATCCATTATCCATTCCATATGGGGACACACCTGGGGGGAGGGAGAGGCCTCGAACGCAGTGTTGATCGACTATCCCTAGGCCTAGGCCCTAGGATAATAGAGGGAGGGAGTCTATGCGGGACTGCCACTGTAACCTACCATATATAGATAAGAAGGGGTGGACTTAAATATGCCACCCCCCATGATGGGGTGGGGCACCCTATATATCTATATGGCCATGTCTGCATCTCTCATCTCTCTATATGTTCCCCTATCTATATATACGGGTCCACATCCCAGATCTGGTATTCCTCTTTGTCTGGCTCAATCCAATCCTCATCATTTTTGCCCCCTATCTATAGAGAAGAGAATAGAATAGAATAGAATAGAATAGAATAGAATAGAGGCAGATTCAATCACTCGAGGGTAGGGCGGATTCAATCACTTGAGGGTAGGGATCTAATATAGATAGAGTGCTTTCCCATATAGATAGGGGTGGGTGGTTTCATAACAAGGGTGGTATGCCCTGGGTGGATTAGTATTAGTGGTTGTCTCAGGTGGTCCGAACAATGCCCTACAAGTATCCTTCTCTAGTGAAGTGAGTGATGCCATAACCAGAGTCTAGTGCCATACTTGAATTAGTGAATGCCATACCATACCATACTCTAGTGAAGTGAGCGATGCCCTATCTACCCATACCATCCCGCCTAGCCCAGCCCATGCCATACTCCATGATGCCCTATCTACCCATACCATCCAGCCTAGCCTAGCCCTCTAGTGAAGTGATCTGGAATAGTGCAGTGATGCAGTCCATACATAACACGAGCAGCACCCATCAGCCGAGTGGTTGATGCAGTGATGCTATGCCATACGGGTCTAGTCCTATAGTGATGTAGTCCATCCATTCTCAACTCCATCCATTCCTGACTAATATGTAGAGTCTTATAGTGATGCAGTCCATCCATTCCTAACTGAGACTAGACTGATGCAGTCCAGACTATAGATCCATACTAGATATATACATACATCGAAGAAAGATGACTGATATCAGTTATTATATAGATAGGGGAGGCTAACTGGGCTACTCTATAGATTGGGGGAAGGGGCCCCCTATATATATATCTTTACTTCAGATAGGAGGCCTGACTATCTATAGCCCTGCCCCCATATATATATCCCCTAGACATATATAGATAGATAGATAGATATATCTATGGGGTGCCAAGAAAATAGAGATTGTGCCCCCGTATATATATCTTAGGCCAACAGCCCCCATAGATAGTAGTTAGATAGGGGCCATATCTCTATTCTATATGGGTATAGATATATATAGGTGAGGTGCCCAAATAGAATAGATAGGGCCAGATCTCTCTAGATGGGGCCATGCCATCACTATAGTTGAGGGCCTCCCCTGCCCCTATATCTATTCTCTATCTATATCTATATCTAGAGGGCCTTTAGGATATAGAGAGTAGAGGGCGCTGACGGGCCCAGAGACGAGGCTATATAGTCTATAATTCTACTCGGCCCTATATATGGCATCGAGAGTCGATCGATTTCCCTTCCCCAGATAGATATATAGGCCTTGCCATATCCCATCTAGATAGGGCACCCTATCTAGATGGGATATATAGATGGGGATAGGGATAGGATCTAGGGCATAGGGTGGCATAGGGGCCTTAGAATTTAGAGGTGGGGCGACATATATCTTGTTGGTAGTCGGTAATCGGCGCCCCCTCTAAATTCTAAGGCCCCTACATATAGATATGGCTGAACTCAAATCTAGAGTTTAAAGTAAAGAATCTAGAGAGAGGGGGGGTACAACATCACCCATCCAATGATTAGGTTAGATCAGATTGGATTCTATACGTGATATGATACAATCAGTCATCAGTCATATCATGTAAATGTGAGTGCTCATCCGCCGCCCCCCACCCCATAGAGACCAATTTCTAGGGGCTCTATCTACATGTATAGATTCCAGTCAATTGAGGCCCTATGTATCTATTCCATCTGGAGGGACAGGACAATATCTCTCCCGATGGTAGGCTAGTCGATTGGGTAGGCCTACATGTAGATCATATAGGTGGGTTTGGCCATAAGCAATTCTAATATAGGGGCCCACCTAGATCCCAGATCTTTATAGATGGATGGGGTTGGGTCTATCTCTATTAGGTTGGCACTCTCTCTATATAGTGTTAGGTTAGGTTAGGTTAGGTTAGGTTAGGTTAGGTTAGGTTAGGTTAGGTCAGCCCTATCCCATCCGCCGCCAGGCCCTATTAGGCAATCAATCAATTAAAGACCTTCTATTCTACTATCTAGATGGAGGAGAGAGGGACTGACTCTATATACTATAGAGAGTAGGCCAAACTCTAACTTAACTCGATCCCCCTGAAGACATTACATCGATAAATGACCCCCTAAAACTCTAGGCCCCCTCTCTATCTATATTTAGAGTGAGATGGCATCTATATATAAGACTTGAGATCATGAGATGGCACTATCTATCCGCCTATCTAGAGTGAGTGGTCGACACTCACTTTATTATATAAGCCCTATCTATCTCACATACCCCATTGGTCTATCTCACGCTAGATAGATAGGCAGTGAGATGATCTATCTCGTGCCCCCCCACTCATCTATCTCTATCTCTATCTCTGATCTGTTGATTGATCGGTTGCCTTATCTATGGTGCCCTCGATTGGTTACTATAGTAAGGAACGATATGTCATCGTTACAATGGTGTGGTGGAACTTGGATTGAATCTAGTAAGTTGATCCATTCACCAGAACAATGTTAGTAACTACCCTGGATCAAGCCCTATTCAATCAATTCATAACCTCCAGTCGAGTGCGATCAATGCCCGCCCTGACTATAGAAACTAGGCATAGGGGTGCATAAATGGTCTAAAGGCCCTAGTCGCCTAAAGTCCTTCTCGAAGTTGGTCGAGTGCATAGCTATAATAACACTATCTCCCTTGGCAAGCGCATAAATTGCCCCAGTCGAGGGCATAGATATAGATAGGCCCCGTATATAGATATAGATATAGATATAGATAGTGAGATAGATATAGATATAGATATAGATATAGATATAGATATAGATATAGATATAGATATAGATATAGATATAGATATAGATATAGATATAGATATAGATATAGATATAGATATAGATATAGATATAGATAGTGAGATAGATATAGATATAGATATAGATATAGATATAGATATAGATATAGATATAGATATAGATATAGATATAGATATAGATATAGATATAGATATAGATATAGATATAGATATAGATATAGATATAGATATAGATATAGATAGTGAGATAGTGAGATAGATATATAGGGCCAGTTATATAAATAGGGATGCCCATTTCTCAAATTGATGTATGGGGTACTCGAGAACTCAACTGAGTTGTTGAGGGCACTCCCCCACCCCCCGCCCTCTCTCTATATGATAGGGGCCAACTCTATATAGCCACGCCACACTCGGCCCCCCATCTATAGATAGGGCCAAGAGAACCCCTCTAAATTGCCCCTATATTATAGATATATCTGGTAGAGGCACCTTATCTAGATATATACCCCTATCTATATCTATGCCCTCGACCTCCCCAGATATATATATATAGGGGCAACCCCTATCCCTAATCCCATATAGAGTAGAGATGGGGATACCATCACCTATTCTATTAAGTAGCCCCCTCCCTAGCTCAATAGATAGTGGATCGGGGGAGGCCCTGTGTACTAGAGCGGTAGCGGAGCCTCGATTCCCTCTCCCTCTATAGAGTGGTCGTGGTTGGTGTCCTCTCCCTTTGGGAGTAGACAATACCATACTCGAGCCAACATCCATTGATTGCTATATCTTGGCCCATATAGTTATAGGGGCCCGACGACCCTATCTATATATGGGGCCAAGTAGATATCTATATATATATAGGGTGCTCGGCCCCATCCCCATAGAATAGACTCGGTCCTATCTATATTTATCTCAATATCTATATCTATATCTATCTCACTATCTATATCTATATCTATCTCACTATCTATATTTATATCTATCTCATTATCTATATCTATATCTATCTCACTATCTATATCTATCTCACTATCTATATCTATATCTATATATGGGGCACTCCCCCGCCCCTATCATAGCCGGCCCCCTATCTAAATCTAATTAATAATCTATCTATGGGGTGCCAAAAAAAATAGACCGTGGGGGTGCCAAAAAATATAGACCATGCCAATGAAACTATATATTGTGGGGGTGCCAACCCCTCTATCTCTATCTATCAAAGTTAATAGCCATATAGAGAATTTATATATGGGGTGGGGGGTGAGCGTAGTGAACTCTATATCTAAACTCAACTCCAATATATATATATATATAGAGAGAGAGAGAGGGGCGGGGTGGGGCAGGGACAGGGGAGAGCCTGACTATGACTATGACTATAGAGAGTTCTGGCCCAACTATTGATTAGATAGATAGCTTCCCTCGGCCCCATATCCATATACATCTCCCTATAGTTAGAGGGGGATGCCACATATAGATCGATCTATAGGGCCCAGATAGATATATAAGGCTTGGCCACCCCCAACCATATAAAGTTGATTTAATGGGCTATACTCTATATATATAGAGGGGGGGCCTATATATAGCTATAGCCGGGGTCATCATCCCAACTAGGGCACCTATAAATCTATAGGGGTGCATGAATGAAGCTAAGCTAAGCTATATTAGGGATGGATAGATAGATAGATAGATAGATAGATAGATAGATAGATAGATAGATAGATAGATAGATAGATAGATAGATAGATAGATAGATAGATAGATAGATAGATAGATAGATATAGCCGCCCTCTCCCTATCCTATCGATCGAGTCCCTCCCCCTCCAGATAGAAATATAACCAATTAAACTAGAATATAAACTCCCCACAGTATAGATTAACTATGTCTATGGGGACCCCATATAGAGATAGAGTTTCATTGGCATTGGCACGGTCCCTATTTTCTTGGCACGGTCTATATTAACTATGTCTATGGGGACCCCATATATAGAGTATAGATTTAGATTTAGATTCATTATCCATCCCTATCTATAGATAATAGATATGGGTTGGATTCTAATATGTATATAGGGAGGGTAATTTAAATGCCAATTAAACTCTATCTCAGGATTGGATAGATCTATAGGGAGGGCATGCTGGAGATCGAGATCTAGAGGGCATGCTTCTTAGAATAGAAGATTGGGGAGTGAGTGATATGAAATATTTGTATCACATAGATATATATAGGGTGATCAATCATGTTACATAGAGTGGAAGAACCTCGATTCACCAGATGGGTATTAGTTAGTCCCATAGTTGAGTTCTCTAGATAGATAGATAGATAGATATGGAGGGGCTCCGGTTGCCCTATAGATATAGAGGCTTACATAGATAGATATAGACGTAGATCTATGTCTAGATCATAACCTTGCCTATCTATATATCATTAATTCCATATCTATAGAGAGGGGGGGTGGGGATTGGATAGATATATAGGGCAGGGATATAGAGAGATAGAGATAGTCTTCAGTGAGTGCCAATCTATTAAAGCATCTAACCTAGCTAGTCCCAGAGTTTCTTACTCGTACGGGGTGGTTATGGACTTGATAGATAGATAGGGCTTACATTATTCTAGAAGACATGGGGTCAAATCAAATACTTCTCTATTTGACTAGGGAATCAAAGTGGGTTGGCAAGATTAGTTAGAGCAAAGCGGGTTGGCAAGCGACTCTCTATTCGTAGGAACCCATCCCATCTATATTGTTTGGGTTCGGCCTATATATAGATATGGCGGGGGTAGGTCGAATCTTTATTTGTAGGAGCCCATCCCATCTATATTATTTGGGTTTGGCCTATATACAGATATGGCAGGTTGGCAAGTCTGTATGCCCGTCTTCAGTCTGTATGCCCATCTAAAGTGTGTATTCCCATTGTTAGATTCATAGGAGCACATCTATATTCATTTAGCCTATATATAGATATGGCAGGGGGGCAGTAGACTAGCTATTCGCCGGTGCCCATCCCATCTAATTTGTCGGCCATCAGCCTATATATAGATATGGTGGGGGGCCGATCTATCTAATCCCTATTCATCTGCCTATATATAGATATGGCAGGGGGGCAAGCGGTAGATCTATTCATCGGCCTATATATAGATATGGTGGGGGGGCAAGTGTATAATCTCTATTCATTGGCCTATATATAGATATGGTGGGGGGGCAAGCGAGCACCTTAGATCTATATCTATATCACTATCTATATCTATATCTATCTCACTATCTATCTCACTATCTATCTCTATCTCACTATCTATATCTATCTCACTATCTATATCTATCTCACTATTTATATCTATATCTATATCTATCTCACTATCTATATCTATATCTATCTCACTATCTATATCACTATCTATATCTATATCACTATGACGCAGCACTATAGATGTTGGCACGTATAGAGGGGCACCATACACCATATAGAGATAGGCTAAGCGGCTCAACTAACGGAATACAGGCCCCATATATAGATAGAGATAGGCCCTCGACTGAATCTTATCTTGATTGGAGATAGATCAAGATCCCCATATAGAGAGAGGGCCAGTCACTCATAGGCTCTTCACTCTGATCTAGCTTAGAGAGTAGAGTGTATATGGCAACTTCACAAGCCCTATCTATATATGGGGGCAATGTTGATCAGATGCTCCACTCTGCTCTCGAGTGATCAATAGAATAGCAAGGTGCCCTCTACTTTAGTCTAAATAGAGGGCACCAACCCCCCCACTATTGGGATAGGGATAGGGAGGCTGAGGGGGTGGGCCTAATCCTAATCTCTATATGCGACCCCTACCCCTATAGATAGAACTCTCCTCGATGTCTATAGGCCCTCTATATCTATATGGGACCCCTCTATATAGAACTCTCCTCGATGTCCCTATCTATTTATATGGGGGGGTTGGGCCCCCCTATATATCTTATCTATATGGGACCCTTATATAGATAACTCTCCCCAATATAGATATATTCCCCTAGCTCTCTATGAGATGTACTGATCAGTTTCGATGAACTATAGACTAATCAGATGACATATCTATATAGAGGGCAGACAAGACCTACCTCGATATGGGTGGGTATAGACTAGATATGGGTGGGTCTATTTAGATAGAGCGAACTCTATACTAATCAGACGCGACCAAGATGCCCATCTAGAGAAAGGGGGGTGGGTATATACTAATCATATGGCAGATGAACTATAGAGCATACTAGACTAGCATCCTTGCTTGTCACAGAGAGACGAGTATCATTCGAACTAGTTTTGATCGTTCGAATAAAAATCTATATGGCCAACTCCCAACACATAGACAGACATGTCATGACTCTCCTCTCCCATTGGCACACGGTGAACATTTCTCTATACAAGATCATCCTCACTGAGTTACATATGTAACATCACATCAATCTCATCTAAATTACCCTCCTCCCCCCTCCTCTCGATAGCCAGATAGATCAGATCTATAGGATGGAAATGGGCCAATTAAAATAGAGATTGTGGGGTAGGGGCGGGGTATGGATAGTCAGGCAGCTATATAGCCTATATATCTATCTGGGGCACCCCCTATCTATCCAGTTGAACTCAGATTATGGGGGCGAGGATGGGGGCCAACTCTTTATTGGGGGAGGGGGCCACCCCAGATAGATATAGATATATGGCCCAATCTTTCTAGCTTTGGTCGATAGATTTTGGGTTCAGTCGACTCTATATATCTCTCTGGGTTCGGAGGGTCCCTATCTATCTATATGGCTCGATCGCTAGATTCTGGGTTTGGAGGGCCCCTATCTACATGGCTCGGTCATTTTGGGTTTAGTTGCTTAACTCAACTCTATCACTCCCCAATCCCTATCTATCTATATGGGTGGGAAGATAGAGCCCCAATCTATAGAGTTTTTTTGGCCCTCTCTATATATATAGGATAGGAAACTAACTCCCATCTATATATATAAAAAACTTACCATATATATATATATATATATATATATATATATATATATATATAGATAGGGGTTGCCCCCCTCCCCCCTCTATATAAATTGATTGATTGATTGATTGATTGATTGATTGATTAACTATATACAGTTGGCACTCGAGAGATAGCAATAGATAGAGAGATAGGTTGGCACTCGACTACCATCTAATCTATATAGGGATACGTGATATCAAAGCACTCAACTAATGCCCTATATATCTATTTGGCACTCGACTGATGGTCCATATAGATATATAGGGCCCTAGCCCCCATGCCCATTTAGATAGATAGATAGATAAGATATATAGGGAGGGGGGAGGGGGGCCCAGCCCTCTCCCATAGTGGTAGATAGGGCCCCATCCCCCAGATAGTATTTGTTATGCTCAGGGCTAGTCCCCTATATAACTATCTGGCCCTAGTCACCTTCTCGCCCTCTAATGCCCATATAGATAGATAGGGAGGGGGCCCCAGCCCCTCTCTCACTATCTATGGCCGGTAACCCCAACCCACTCTCCAATCCCCTATAGATATATCTAATCCCCACAGTCTATTCTATTATAGAGTGAGTCTACATTCAGTTTCTATATGGGGTGCCAATGAAACTCTATCTATAGACTACCCCCAGATAGAGATAGAGGCTAGATGGGCCTATCTCTCTATATGGGATAGATAGGAAAGAACCCAACCCTGAATCTAGTCATAGATGGTCCCCCTATCTATAACTATAACTAGAACTATCCCTATCTAGACATTGGCATTGGCAGAGGGGGGCAATAGCCAATAGGCCTATCTATAGACTGGGCGCTCGACTGACCCAATATAGATAGAGGGAAGTCGAGGCCTATCTATGGGGTGGGGCACTCAACCCACCTCTAGATAGATGGTCACTTTCTATGGTGACTTGAAACATCTGCACATTTCAATCTCTTCTCATTGGCCTCGGCCAGATATCTATATAGGGGGGGCGCCCATATATTATCTAGATAGGGCCCAAATATAGGTAGGGGGCCATTTCATTTATGCCCTTGACTGCCCCTACCTTATATATCTATGGTCTATGGAGGGCCCCTATTTATACTATATAGGGGGTGGGTAGGTGGTGGCACATCAATGGAGTAGATATGGCCCTACCCCACCCCCCCCGCCCCTATGGATATAGGCCAATCGGAGAGAATTCTATCTATATCCACGTAGGCCACCAATACCAAGTCTAAAGTCGGGTGGGGGGGTGGGCAGTTTAGGGGGGGCAACTATCCATAGTCGGCTCTACCCTGATGTCGATCAGACATATCAGTGAGTGCCTAAAGGCTTCGTCGGTCGAGCTACACATACATGGATGCCTCCATCTATCCATCCATCTATCTATCATCTATCTATATGTGATACGACACGACTTATAATATTTATATTATATACGTGATATGACTCTAACATATCAAAGACTGAGCCTCATACTGAAGACTAACCATTCAAAGACTAAACTTTCGTGCCCACCTACCCTTACAACCATCTAACCCACATCATTTATCTCCAGTCAAGCACATTGTTTCTCTTTAGTCGAGGATGCACCCATTCATACCCATTCATATTACGTAGATTAGGTTAGGTTGATATCGGGCTAGTCACTCTTTGGTTGGGAGTGATCTATCTATACACCCCCCCTAGATAGTGGTGGGTATAGGTCTCGCGGGCCCAAGATAGATATATTCTACTCAACTACCTGGATGGTCAAGGGATATATATGGCAGATGGGGAGGGTTTAGTTTACTGCCCAGGCCCTATATATCTATTCAATTTGAGGCACCCAACAACCTCTATCCAAGGAAGCACCTCGAGATAGGGAGAGGCCCTCTATCTATTCTATATATCCGCCCTCCCTAACAACTACTAGCTAGCCCGAGGATCCTCACCAACTACCCACTAGACTAATAAATAGTGTTCACCAACCTCCCCCTACTCTACTCTCCACTAGACTGATTCCCTACCATCAATCTTGACTCATCTAGATTCCCCTCCTATTCCTATACATAAAGATCAGTCCAACCTAGAGATATATATGGCTAGCCCATATGGATGGACAAGTGACAAGACCCCAAGAAGGGGTGATCAAGTCATTGATCATAAATCTAGCCCATACCCATATATATCTAATCTCTAATCTCTAGGTGAGAATTGATATAGATCGAGGGGAATCTCCCTACCCTACCTATCTATATATGGGGATGGAGATGGGTGTCCATCTATCATCTATATGGGCTAGATTTTTGAGAAACTCATTGATCCCCTATAGATATGGCAAGGGGAATCTCCCTACCCTACCCTCTATATAGATGGAGATGGAGATGGCGTCACTTGTCCATCCATACGGGCTGGATTCATGATCAACGAGGACATCCCCTATAGATATATGGGGCACTCCCCCACCCATATAGATCTATCTGGGGAGGGGGGAGCATAGATATCTATATGGGGCCGTTGAGCATCCCCATAGATAGGGGTTGGCCCCTATCTATGGGTGGCTAGATAGAGATGGAGATAGAGTTGGGGGAGGAGCACCCTCTATCTATATAGGGGGCCATTGGCCTATCTATGTCAAGGGAGACTCTCTCTCTAGAGTCTAGTCAGCACTGACCCCATAGAGAGAAATTGCCCTATCCCCTATCTCTTTAGGCACTCTATCTATATGGGGTTGACTCAGCTACTAGTTAGTATGGTCTATGGTATGGTGGTCACTCATTAGACTACACTAGCCAGTACGGAGTGGATTGCATTCATATAAAGATAGATATAGGGGAATTTCATCAGTTCATCAGAATAGATTGATTAAATCCCATCCCATCAGATAATTCTATATTGATGATTATATACGTAACATGATCTGATCTGATCTGATCTTTATGTAATACAATGTGTAGAATCTATGTTGCAGTCTAAGATTGATGATTGATGTTGGGTGAGCACTGAACAGACATATATTGTATTGTATTTTATATAGATATATATATATATATATATATATATATATATATATATATATATATATATATAATACAGACAATCTGATCTTTTGTATTATAATACAATATATACATGTAAAGAGATGGATTCGGTATCTGCAGGCAGACAATCTATACGAGTTGAGGCAAGGGGGATGGATAGACTATAGATAGATAGATAGATAGATAGATAGATAGATAGATAGATAGATAGATAGATAGATAGATAGATGGGGGGGCTCTAGTCTTCTATAACTAAGCTAGGCCTAGCCCAGCTATATGCTCTGGCTCTGTAGACATAGATATAGAGTGCCCGATCAACTCTATCTATATGGGCAGGGGTAGTTGATAGCCATCTAGATCTATCTATGGTTGTAAAGGAGAAAAGAAATAGGGACAATCGAGTGCCTAGTTATGCTATCTATCCATATGGACTGGGGACTGTCGGCCCTATCTCTACTCACTCCATATGGGATGGGGGTGAGATGGGCCCTCTAGATATGGGGTCGAGGCGAGACACTCTATCTATAGTGGAGTGGAATGAAGTGAAATCTTTATTTCCTATCTATATAGTCTATCCATAGTCAGATCTAGTCCCCCTCCCCCCCTTATATATCTTATCTTAGAGAATAGAGAGATGGGATATAGATGGGGTGGGCGGTTGTGGTTGATCTATCTAGATGGAGATGGAGATGGAGCTGGTGAGAATGAATGACGATGGGGCAATAGGGGTTCAATGGAATCAATATGTCTATGTGCCTCAGGGGATATGGGGTTACTGGAAGAAACTCTATCGATATCAGTATTATTTCAACTCCAACTCGGGGGGAAGGAGCGCTCTTCTTTCTATATAAATCTAGTAGCTCTGCGCCTTCTCAGCCAAAGCCTCCGTCAGGGAGAGACAGAGACTGGTGGGAATGGTATTCAATAGGACTTTCCCTCCTCATACTCCTACTCCCTATCCTATATATCTAAACTCTTGGTGAACATCGGCATCAATGCACCGCCCTCCCCCCATCTCCCCATCTATATGTTTATCTACGCCAAGTTGAAGGAATTAGGCTTCTCTAGTTAGGGCCCTCCATATGGATTTTCTCTTCCCAAATTCAGGGAATCTGACCAATGCCGATGCTAATGCCCCCCCCCACAATCTATATTAACTATATATTGTGGGGGGCACATTATATAGATAGAGATAGAGTTTATTGGCATTGGCACGGTCTCTATTTTCTTGGACCCCATATATAGATTCTAATCTATATGGGTGGGGGGTGGATCTATCTACAGGGGATATCTAAACTCAATGCCAAGGATACATCTGGAGTAGATATGGATGTGAATGTGAATATGAATAGGGATGGGGTAGGGCCCAAAATGGCTAATGCGTTGAGCATCTATTTTTATCTCTATCCAATTGGAAATGATCTATATAGAAGAGCGCTCACCATGATCTGGATCTAGATCTACGAACTCAACTGGCTATAGAGAGTACTATAGAGAGTTGAGAGAGATATATCAGATTGGATGGATGGAGAGATAGATGGGTAGGGTCCACCCCCTCTCTCTGGACCCCTATATATAGATATGGCATAGGGCTGGGCATAGATAGAATATGTGGCCGATCCTGACCTATATCTATCAGATATGCCATGGGGGGGCCAAGGCCCATCTATAGATAGATATAGAGAGGACCAAATCAATATAGAGTCTAGGATGCCCCCATCTATATGTAGATAGGGGAGATGGGGGGCCAACCGCATCGCATCACATCTATTTTTGCTTGGCTGAGGCCCTAGATATATGGTGCCAAAAGCCTCTATATAGAGTAGAGAGCTGGGGCTATATAATCTATAGAGTCTTCTCAGGAGATCCATCTAGAGAGTGGGCCCCTATCTCTACTCCCCCATCTTGATATGGGGGGTGGGGCTGATAGTTCTATTTAGATTAGACTCTCTAGTTATCTATCTCAGGGATCTAGATGGGGTGGGTATATTAATATATGGATAGGGGCGAAATCAATTGAGTGCCTCACATAGAGTCTAGTTGGCCCTCCCCCTCCTCCCCCTCTAAGTTTCATTTCCATCTATAGGGGGCAGGGCCTATCTAGTGGAGCCCCTCTTCTAGGCCCCTATATATATAGGCAAGGCAATTGCTCATGTCACGTATATAATAGATATATTGAGAGGTGGAACTAGAGTCTCATTTAAATCATTTCATAGAGAGTAGAGTCTTGGCGCTCTCCAATATACGAGTTGAGTTTAAATAAAGAGGTAGAGGTAGAGGTAGAGGTAGAGTTAGAGGGGCCAGCTATCTCTATTCTCTATAGTGGAGGCCGTCAGAGTGGAGTGTAGGAGCTATTCCATCTATTGTATACAGTCGCTCTATTGATCGAGAGAGAGTCGAGTCCCACATACCATATAGATATAGATATAGATATAGATATAGATATAGATAGTGAGATAAATAATGATAGTGATATAGATACAGATAGTGATATAGATATAGAAGGGGCACCCTCTCTCGATCGATGATATTGTGTAGATGCGTACCAACCTATGTGGTTTGGTTAGGAGCCTATCTACTCTCTATGGGGATAGAGTTTAGTTTATATAGAGATAGAGGGGCCCCCCTCCCTATATATATGGGGAGTTTCTTTGGCCCCCCCTATATAGATCTAGATCTGCCATAGATAGATTAGATTAGATTAGATTAGATTAGATTAGATTAGATTAGATTATATTATATTATATTATATTATATTATATTATATTATATTAGATTAGATTAGATAGGCCCAGATAGATATATAGGGCTTGGGGGGAGGGGCCCCCCCTCTCTATATATATGGGGAGTTTCTTTGGCCCCCCTATATAGATCTAGATCTCGATCTACTATAGATAGATTAGATAGGCCCAGATAGATATTTAGGGCTTGGGGGTTGGGGCCCTATATATCTTTCTTATCTTGAGTGACTTAGCTTATCTATCTGGGGAATCAATGGGGGTTCTCTCTCTTCTCCTCCGTCAATCAAGAGGAGAGCGGCTCTCCCAGAACAAGCTATATATATATATATATATATATATATATATATATCTGGGGGGGTTGGGAAGATATATAGGGCACAACTAACTCTCCTATCTCTAGTCCATAATAATCGAATACATAGATATCAATCGAGCACTTCCCATATATCGATAGGCCGTTGTTCTATTATTCACAGTACCCCCCAGCTACCTGCCATATAGTAGGCCTGCCAAATGAAGAGAGAAGAGAATAGAGGGGCAATTTAGAGGAGCCCCTTTCTCTATGGGTTGGGTTCTCTCATGGGATCCCCCTCACTATATGGTGGGAGAGAACCGTTGGGATTAGATCAGATCTATATAGATAGATAAATGGGGATGGGAGGGGATGGGATGGGTGGATAGATGGGCAAATGATAGGCAATGAAGCCATGGCCCTCACACCAACTTCATAAATGGGCCAAAGGCAATGAAGCTATGGCCCTTGACAGCCTCTATCTATTGTTCTCTCGGGAAGTTGAGGGGAAGGGTACACCCACCAGGCGAACATACCCCAGATAGATATAGATGAGCATCCCTCTCTCCCGATGCCTCCCAGATAGATATATGGGCCTCTACCAATAAATCAAGGGTGGGGAGAGGGACCCTTTCTATCTATATCTATACTCTATATGGCGATAGATCTAGACCAAGGTGTGAGTGATAGCGAACTGCCCCTCTATATATAGATGATAGATGGCGATGGATAGATCTATGCTCTGCTCAAGAGGACAAAGGCAAGGCCTACCTTTAGGTGATCATTGAGGGAGACTCTCTAGAGTCCTATACTATAGTCAAATAGACCACTCCTGATATACGTGATATGACTGCCTTATATAGATAGATGGGCCCATCTATATGGGTTCTCTTGTGGGATCAATCAAATCGAAGCGACAATATTAGTCAGTCACGAGTTTGAAACTGAGAGAGTCACGAGTTTGGAACTGAGAGAGTCACGAGTTTGAAACTAAGCTAAAGAAAGGCGGCTGGCTATAGCTACAATACAAGTCTGAATCACCATACCATACTAACTAATCTCCTGAGAGAATAGGAACAATAGCTATAGAGAGGAGAGTTATATGGGCCAACCCCCCTAGATAGAGTTGGGTTCGCTATCACTCACACCCCAAATAGCCAGAGGCGACCCCCCCTCTCGACCCCCCTCTCGACCCTATATAGTTTTGGGGGGGTCCCGAAAAAACTCTATCTATTGGGGGGTCCCACCCCTAACCATATAAAGTTGAGTTAGTTTAAATATAGAGGGGCTCTATCGATTGGGGGGCCCATATCTATACCTATCTATTCTCTGGGGGGAATCTATCTATATGGGCCTATATAGAGAGGGGGGCTACGCTCAAGATTAATATCTATATGGGGGTACATCTGCCATATAGATAGTTGTCAATGGGTGAATCGACAGATGAACCCCAAATAGATGGCCAATGGGGCATAGCTCTAAGGGACTTGCCAATGGACATAGGGTATTCTCTATGGCAGATGAACCCCAAATATCTATAGATGGCCAACCTGGGGTGCCTAGATAGTGGTGGGGATGAACACCACTGTATTGAGCATAGAGATAAGATATATAGGGCAGCCTATATATCTATATGGCCCCCCTCTCTAGAATTTCTCTATGGGGCTCTATCTCTATCTATCATAGTGACTCCCTCTATATATATATATATATATATGGGGAGCCCCTCCCCTTTATATCTAAACTCCCATCTATTTAGAGTGTCAACTTCCATATATATAGATAGGGCACTTCACTTTATATGGTTGCCCCCCAAGATAGAGTTTCTTTGGCCCTCTATATAGATTGATTAACCCTATACAGTTTCTCCCCCCCCTCTATATAGATTATGATAGACAGTGCCCCCCCTTCCCCCCCCTCTATATAAATAGAGTTAGATAGAGTTAGAGGGGGGCCTCTATATAAACAAAGTTAGATAGAGTTAGAGGGGGCCTCTATATAAATAGGGTTTTTTGGCCTCTATATAAATAGGGCCCATTAAATCTATATGGTGGCCTCCCCCCTCTATATTGACTAATTGATTGATTGATTGATTGATTAATGATAGACAGTTGGTGGTGGCACAATAGAGAGTTTTTTTGGCCCTCCCTATAGATCTTATCTGATGGGGAGTGACTCGATGGAGTGACTAGCTAGCTCGACCAACCCCATCTATATATATGGAGCGAGTCACTAGCTAGATAGACCAACTAGCTAATAGAGAGTTTTTTAGTTCTATATATAGGGCTCAACCCCAGTTCTATATATAGGGCTCAACCCCAGTTATATCTATAGGGGTGGCACCAACTAGATAGACCCATGAGTGGCACCCACTCGATGGCACTAGTTATATCTATAGGGATGGCACCCACTAGATAGACTGACTAGCAATATAGAGAGTATCTATATTTGGGGGGGGAGTTTATTAATCGTGATGGCACCAACTAAATAGACCCATATGTGGCACCCACTAGATAGACCTAGGCACCGACTAGCTCCACCCACTAGATAGATTGACTAGCAATATAGAAAGTAGAGTATCTATATCTGGGAGGGAGAGTTTATTAATCATGGCACCAGTTATATATATAGGGCAGGGCTCGACCCCAGTTCTATATATAGGGCTCCACCCACTAGTCATACCAACTAGCCCCACCCATTAGATGGACTCACTAGCTCCAATATTGGACCCACTCGATGGAGTGACTATTTGGACTTACGAAGGTAGGCACGAGGGAGATAGGTTGGTTGGAAAGAGTGCCACTCACTAGATAGATGGGGAAAGTAGGTAGTCAAGTGCCATTTATCCACTCGATAGGGAGTCAAGTGCCATCTATCCACTCGATAGGAAGATTCGAGGTGGGGTCCAGACCTACCACTATCTAGGGGGAGAGGTGTCTTGGTCTAACCCCCCTGCCCCCATATAGAAAGATAGGGACATCAAGGAGAGTGCTATATATAGGGATCATTAGATCTAAGATCATGGATAGGGCCAAAAGCCTCTCCGTCTATCTCCAGTTGCAAACTAGCTCTCAAGACTAACTAGATACGGAGAGATATGCCTATATATCTATATGGGCCAGATAGATAGGGCTATTGGAACTGCCCTACCCCATTTATATATCCCCCTAGAACTATATGGGAAAATCCACTCTGAACTCAGATCAGATTGGGAAAGCCAAATCAGATTGGGAAACCCGGATCAAACTCTATCTCAACTCTAACTCTCTATATGGGATTGGAACAACTACTCTAATTGGGATTGGAACAACTACTCTAACAACTCAATGCGCTACTAGGGGAGTTCTCATTCTCATTGGCCCCCAAATCGATCTATAGGGAGAGTTAGAGTTCTCATTTGCATGCCCCTACCCCCCTCTCTCTCGAGAAAGAGAGATATTTTTGGGGCAATATATTTATATTGGGGAGCATAGGTCCCATTATTCCTGAATGGTTGATCTGTTCTCCCCATATATAGATAGATGCCAAATGGTTCAACAATCGAGAATGGAACCTGATAGATCTAGTGTTAGCCGTAGTTCTATATAGATATAGGGCCGTTGGCCATATCTATATCTATATAGGGGAGGGGGTCGAGAGCATGAATCTAAATGCCAGTTATATAGAGTAGGCTGTCGCCATATATCATATCTATAGGGTATGGCTATGTGGATATGGGCATATAGATAGAGTAGAGTAACCTTTCTAGAAATTCCATATTTGTAGATAGATAAGATAAGATAAGATAAGATAAGATAAGATATATAGGGTGTGCTAATGCCAATGAAACTCTATCTATATACCGTGCCACCATATAGAGTTTAATGGGCTCCCCACAGATAGAGAGGGGGGTTGCAAATAGATATATAGACCCATATCCCATCTATATAGAATAGAGGGGAGGGGAAGGGAGGGGGTGGGGATTGGATAGATAGATAGGGGCTTTCCTGACTAATGGACATCTATATAGAGGACGCTTCCCCTCCCCCAGATGGAGATCTAGATGGGCCTCTCCAGATGGATGCCTCTGCCAATAACTAATAAGGTCGACTCTTTTTTGTCTACTATCAGGGGTCTAGTCTAGATATAGCCATAGCCAGATCTAGGGACACCTTGAACTATCTGTGATAGGCCCTATTTATGAAATGGGGGGCCGAGGGCTCCACTAGATAGGGGCCCTCGACAGATGCCCCATAGTTCAGATAGATAGGGGGTCGCCATATCCCAAACTCTAAATTTTTGTTCAAGGATAGGGATTTATGCTCCCTCCCAATCTTTTGCCCACCTAGATAGTGGTGGGGCCCTATTTAGGGGGGCCAATGGCCGCTTATGCTCCCTCCTGATCTCATGCCCACCTAGATAGTGGTGGGGCCCTATCTATATATAGGGGGGCTCGACTGCCCCAAATAGATCTATAGGCAATCTAGAGATAGAGACTATAGCTGGGGGAGATGAGAGGGCTCGGCCCCTATTTCCCTAGATAGTGGTGGGGGGGGACAGCCTCCACTCTATAGTTGGAGCTGGGCCTTAACTCAATCGAGTCCATAGATAGGGGGTCGCCATATCTATAGATAGGGCCCCCTCTCTAGATATGGGGCACCCTGAACTATCTATATGGTGCCCCCCCGCCCCCTATAGATCTGATCTGATCTATCTAGGGAGGGAGAGGATGTCGAGGGCATCGATGGCCTACTCTATATTACCTACATGATATGACTGATGACTGATTGTATCACATCATGTACATATTGGTATGGGAGAACCCATATATATAGAGGGTAGCACGACGGTCTCAGCACCCTCACTCAACTTCCTTTATTCCCCTCAGCGATATAGGTCCAATCTACCTCTACGGGCAGAATGAGGCATTATTGGCTAAAGGCAGTAGAGGGCCTCTTGCAGCCTTATATAGATAGGGGCCCTCGGCCTCCTCGTAGATAGATATATAGGTTGTAACGTGCATTGCTCTCCAATAGCCAGTAGTGGTGTTTGCACTGGAGCCCCAGCTCTGAACTATCTATTATATACATGATATGATATTACGTGTTTATGTCTATAGCTACCTTGACCTCATCGGGAGAGCGGGGAGGAGGCCATATCTATATATAGGGATCATAGTTAGGCGCAGTGAGGGAGGCGAGTCTAGATACCCGAGCTTGATACCGATCGAGATTAGTCTCTCAAGGGAAGCTTGCCTTCTCGGTTTATCCTTTATATACCTGATCTAACCAGATAGATCTATAGGGCAAGGGAAGATATATAGATAAGATATGGCCCGATATCTAGATAGCAAGGGAAGAGATATAGCCTATATATCTATTTGGGGCTTCCTGATATCTAGTCTAGCAAGTGAATACCTGATATCTAGCTTCACCTGCCCTCTATACTCTCTCTACCAAGGGAAGCTTGAAAGGAGAGGTGGCCCTATATATAGATCCAATCCCCACCCCATAGAGAGATTATTAATTAGATTTAGATATGGGGTGCCAATGCCAATGAAACTCTATCTATAGACTGCCCCTAGATAGAGATAGAGGCTAGATGGGCCTATCTATCTATATGGGAGAATAGAGGGCTGAGCCATATCTTGAAGGAGAGGGGGCCCCTCCCCCTATATATAGATATAGATCCAATCCCCACAGTCTATAGATAGAGATAGAGATAGAGTTGGCTTTGGCATTGGCCCCCAGATAGAGATAGAGGCTAGATGGGCCTATCTATCTATATGGGATGCTTGAAGGAGAGGGGGGCCCTATATATAGATATAGATCCAATCCCCACAGTCTATAGATAGGGATGGAGTTGGCTTTTGCATTGTCCCCCAGATAGAGATAGAGGCTAGATGGGCCTATCTATCTATATGGGAAAGGAGAGGGGGCATTGAATACCCGATTGAGCCATATAGAGAAAGGAGAGGGGGTAAGATCAAGGCTTGAAAGGAGAGGGGGCATTCTCACCTATATCTTGAAGGAGAGGGGGCCCTATATATAGATATAGATCCAATCCCCATAGTACAGAGTTTAATTGGCCCTCTCTATGGATATGGAATTAGGAAGATAGCCCCAGCACATATATAGATCTAGCCATTATTCACTACGAGATTATATATATATATATGGGGTCTTGATAGACCATATATAGAGAGGGGGGGCTACGCTCAAGTCTCGATAGACCATATATAGAGAGGGGGAGCTACGCTCAAGGTAAGATCTATAGGGAGGGGGGCAGCCAAAGAAATAGATATTTGGGGGGAGGGCCAAAAAAACCCTATCCTATCTTGGGGCCCTCCCCTCTATATAAACTCAACTCTAACTAACTCTAAACTTTAAACTAACTCCCATCTCTATATAGAAACTTCCCATATAGGTAGGGGTTGCCCCCCCAAGATAGAGTTTCTTTGGCCCTCCCCCCCTCTATATTAGATTGATTGATTAACTATCTACAGTTGGGGGTGGCACCCCTCTCCCCTCTCCCTCTCTATATAGATGGGATGGGATGGAGTTTTTTTTTTAGCCCTCTCCCCTCTCTATATATGGGATGGGCCTCGATCGATAAGCCCGTGCCTATATCTATATCTCCTGGTTGGTGGCCCTATCTATATATCTAACCAAGAGGGGTGAGTGGCCTACTCCTTTCAGATAGGCGAACGAGTGATGCAGGCATACACCGATGCCAGCCTACTCCATTAGACTGAGGAACTCCCTTGGGTAACTATATGGGCTAGATAGATATATTATTCGCTACTCCATCTATAATCTAGAATATAGATATAGGGGGGTGGGGGCACCATATCTAGATATAGGGGGGAGGAGTTGCCTATATTCTGTAAGTGGAGGAGGATGGAGACAAGACAGAAATGGAGGCTACCCTATCTATATAACTAGGAATAGAGGTTGGTTTCGTACGATCACCTATCAATCAACTAAAGTCGGTCATCGGTTGAGTGCACCATATCTAGATAGGGGACCCCACAGTCTAGAGTTGAGATATTAAATCTCAATTTATATATGGGTGCCAAGAAAATATAGACCGTGCCAAAAAAGCATATAATGTGGGGGGCATAGTATAGAGATAGAGATAGAGATAGAGTCTTCCATTCACTATGGGGGATTGGGAGTTTAGAGTTTAGAGTTAGTTTAGTTATATATAGAGGGCCCCTCAAGATAGGGTTTGTTTGGCCCTCCCCCCCCTCCCCCGCTCTATATAAACTAAACTAAACTAAACTCGAGACATATATATAGAGAGGGGGCCCCTCCCTCCTCTATATAAACTAAACTCGAGACATATATATAGAGAGGGGGGCAACTGTCTATCATTTTTTTGGCAACCCCTCTCTCCCTCTCTATATAGATGGGATGGGGATTGAGTTAGTTTAAAGTTTAGAGTTTAAATATAAAGGGGAGGGGCTAGAATCTATATAGAGAGGGGGGGAGGGGTATTCGCTACGCTCACCCCATAGATAGATTCTAGATATGGCTATTATTTAGATAGAGGGCCGAGGGCCAACCAAGAGAGAGTCTAGCCCATATAGAATAGGAGGGGGGCCCCCTCTCCCTCTCCCTCTCCCTCTCTATATACCAACCCAACCCAAACCAACCCTATGATATAGAGATAGAGAGAGGGGTGTCCGGCTGATCACCCTATATATAGATCTCAGTGGGTGGGGAATGGAATCCTTCCAACTCATTATCATTCTTTATAAATGTAATAAGCCTTCATAAGCGTATGAATCCTTCCTATGAGTTATAATCCTTCCTACTAGCCCTTAAATGGACTAGAGAAAGGATCAGATCTACTATTAGGCTAGGCACCCCGGTGCCCTATCTATATATACATGCACATTCATGCATGTTCAATCGAGATGATAGTAGTATCTACCCCCTCACCCCCAGTTAGATAGAATAGGCCATCGGCCCCTATCTAACTAATTTCCCCTATATATAGATATGGCAATCGACATATCCCTAGATAGTGGTGGGGCTAGGGCCTCGCCCTCCCCAAATATCAATATCTATAGGAGTGGGGGTGGGGGAGTGTGAGACCTATTGATTGGGAGAAGGCCCCTCTTCATATAGATGTCATGTATATAAACAGATGCGCTCTCCCTATCGGTTTGACCAACCATGGAATCGACCAACCCGAAGAGACCAACTAGGAAATTCTATACGTAGGGGGCCGACAGGACTCTCTATAGTTATGCTCAAAAGGACCGGGGGCCTCCCCGACAGCCTACTATATATAGCTTATATAGCTCCCTATATATCCCTATCTCTAGACTGTTTAGTTTAGATAGAGGGCCCCCCTATCCCTATATAGATCTACTAGATATTTGGGCCCCAGCCCTATCTATCTGGGTTAGATCTATCTAAGGGGGGGGGGCCTCTCTATGTATATGGAGTTTCTTTGGCCCTCTATATAAACTAAAGTAAACTTGAGACATATATATATAGGGGGCCCCTATATATATATATATATAGATGGGAGTTTCTTTGGCCTTCTATATAAACTCTATCTAACTCTAATCTCAATCCCATCTATATAGAGAGGGAGAGGGGGGCCCCCCTATATAGATCTACTAGAATATAGAGAGACGGGGGGAGGCCAAAAGTCTCTCTCTATATGTTCCCCACTATTATATAGAGAGGGGGCCACCCTATATATCTATCCTAGACTCTATATATAGAGAGGGGGGGCAACGGGAGAGGCCTACTAGAACTGTATATATAGTGATTCCCTTAGAGGGTAGGGCATAGGGGACTGTCTGCATGGAATAGATGGGGCAGATAGATGGGTAGATGGTATGGGCAGATGGAAGAGATAGATGGGCAGATCAGATAGATGGGGCCATCTATCTCATCTATCTATATAGAGGGTTAGGGCCTAGATCTCCTCTCCATCTAGGGGCAGCTAGATATAGCCCTTAGAATTCTAAGGGGTGCCCTCCCCTCTATCTATATAGATGGGATATGGGCCCATAGACATAGTGAGAGAGGGGCGAGCCGACTAGGTACTAGATACTATTATTACTATATAGAGCTGGGAGCTGGGCCCTGGGATATATAGGCCAACGGAGCATAACTAGACTATAGACTAGAGAGTTCCATGGGAGCCCACCAACCCCCCCTCTCTCATTTCTCTATGGGGTGGGGGGGGATATAGCCATAGCCCCCCCCCCCATATATATAGATAGGGAGATAGGGGCCAACCCCCTCTACTTGACCTCAACTCCTTTCATTGGCATAAATGACCTACGTCCAGATAGCCAGATCTATAGGGTAGGGGTGGGGGAGTCCCTCAACCTATCCCCATCTATATAGAGGGGGGGTTGAGTTACCCATCCCCAACTCTGTCTAGGCCTGACCATATATATAGATAGGGGAAAGGCATGAGGGAAAACAAACACCACTCTTGCGCATTCGCATTCTAGCTCTCCACTCCCCTAGACATAGTTGGGTGATGGGTGGCAGTCAGAGACGTTGTTTGCCTCATTTTGTAGTCGTATGAGATGGGGTTTCACAGGATGAATAGGATGACTAGTTGTATCACGAGTCTCTGGTTGTATCACGTATATAATAGATGGTAGATGGATGCATTCATGCCTATATATAGATATAGAACTTGACCGACAAGTGCCTGCCCACTATATTTCGATGCCCTATAGAGTAGAGTCATTATTTCCCTCATGAAATAAGGGCAGTCATCGAGGCACCCCTATATGTAGATCCAATCCCCAAGTCTATATATATATATATATATAGAGAGAGAGAGAGAGAGTTGAGTTTAGATATTATCTAATGGGGTGGGGGGGCACGATATAGATTAGAGTTAGTTTAGTTTAGTTTAGTTTAGTTTAGTTTAGTTTAGTTTAGTTTATATAGAGGGCCAAAGAAACTCCATATATATAGAGAGGGGGGGCACCCTATAGATAGGCCCCAGATAGATAGGGCTTGGGCCCCTCTAACTCTATCTAACTCTAATCTATATAAAGAGGGGGGCCCCTCTCTATATAGATTAGAGTTAATCAATCTATATTTTGGGGGGAGGGGAGGGG
Organism: Torreya grandis; assembly: GCA_037957365.1. NCBI lineage: Eukaryota > Viridiplantae > Streptophyta > Pinopsida > Cupressales > Taxaceae > Torreya > Torreya grandis. Next base: position 2,135,253 of record JARHVA010001759.1, read on the forward strand.
GGCAACTGTCTATCATTAATCAATAAATCAATCTAATATAGAGGGGGGGGAGGGCCCCCCTTAGATAGATCTAACCCCCTCTATATATATAGATGGGATAGATAGGGCTTGGCAGGGGGGGCAACCCCCAACCATATAAATTGAAGTGCCTCTATATATAGATGGGATTGAATGGGCTAGAATCTATATATAGAGAGGGGGGAGGGGTATTCACTACGCTTAACCCATAGAAACTGATGGGGAGAGGAGAGCACTCAACCGATGGGACTGTCTAGAATCAAGAGGGAGGCACTCCCCCACCCCTATATAGATAGGCCAATGGGAGAGGACTCGACTGCCCCCCCTCCCCTCTCCACTAGGGTAAGGGTGGGGGAGTGTTGAGTCTAGAGAATAGAGCCTAGCCGCCCTCAACCTATCGGTGCTCTCCCTTGCCTTACAGTTGAGGTCCTTCAAACCCTCGACCCCAACTGTATATAGTTAATCTATATAGAGGGGGGGTAAACCCATCTATCTTCTCTCTACCCTTTGCCCTCTACACATCCCAGATATATATATAGGGCCCACTACCCATCCATCTGTCCACTGCCCATCTATCCGCCCACTGCCCATCCCCATCTAGATAGATCTGATCTACACAGGCAGGCGCTCCCCTCTATTTAGATAGGGATATTTATCCCATATATTAGATCTATCGCTCGCCCCCCATAGAGTGATGGCGGGGACTCTATATAGCCACCCTCCCCCTCGACCCCCTCCCCTCTATATATAAGATGGGAGCCATATAAAATCTATATTGGCTGTATAGAGTTAGATAGATAGATAGATAGATAGATAGATATATAGATAGATAGATAGATAGATAGATAGATAGATAGATAGATAGATAGATAGATAGATAGATAGATAGATAGATAGATAGATAGATAGATAGAGGGGGGGCAACCCTCTATAGTGATGACATGCCCCCATCTATCTTCTCTCTACCCTCTTCCCATAATGAAGGCCCATCTGCCCATAATGAATGCCCATCTATATCTATTTGCCCTCTACCCATCTAAATGTGGGTGCCTATCTATATCTATATATGGGGGGGGCGCCCATCTATTATATAGATCTATTGCTCACCCCAACTATGACTATATATAGTGGATATATATATATGGTAGGGGCCTCCTCGACCCTAATATATACATAAGATAAGATAAGATAAGATAAGATATATCTAGTTGGGTTGGGTTGGGTTGGGTGTATAGAGTTCCCCATCTATAGAGATTGGCAACCCTCTATAGTGGATAGAGAGATGGCCCTCTATATAGAGTTGAGTTTGGCCCCCTTCCCCCTTCTATCTAGATGGAGATGGGCCCTCTATCTCTATCCATATAGAGAAAGGGGGAAGGTGGGAGAGCGAGCGGTCCCCTACGTATAGAATTCCTCTCCCCCAATCCCCATATAGAGAGAGGGGGCCATCAGTCCCGCCCCCATATATATCTATCTATCTATCTATCTATCTATCTATCTATCTATAGATAGATATAGATAGGGCCCATATCCATATACTATTTTTGGGGGGAGGGCCACCCCAAGCCCTATATATCTATTTGGGCCTATCTAATCTATATATGGTAGATCTCTATAGGGCCAAAGAAACCCAAATAGATATATAGGGCTTGGGGGGGCGCTCTATCTAAACTAAACTGTATATGGCCTCCCCCCAATATAGAGTTGGCCCTTAAGCCCTATATATCTATCTGGGTTATATATATCTAGGAGGGGCCTCTCTCTATTTATGGGGATGGCCCTCAAGCCCTATATATCTATCTGGGTTAGATCTATCTAGGGGGGGCCTCTCTTTATATATGGGGAGTTTCTTTGGCCCTCAAGCCCTATATATCTATCTGGGTTAGATCTATCTAGGGGGGCCCTCTCTCTATATATGGGGAGTTTCTTTGGCCCTCCCCCCTCCCCCCTCTATCTCTATATAAACTAAACTCTATATGGGAGTTATTTTCCTATATATAGAGAGGCCCCCCCAAGCCCTATCTATCCCATAGAATATCAATATCAATATCTATATAGAGGGGGAGGGGGAGGGGGAGGGGGTTAGATCTATCTAAGGGGGGGGGGGGGGCTCCCCCCTATATAGATCTGATCTGATATGATCTTATCTAATCTGATCTGATCTGATTTGATCTGATCTATATATTGGGGCTCCCCATATATATCTATAGGGGTCCCCCCTAGATAGATCTACTAGATATTTGGCCACCCCCCACCCCTCTCTATATATATGGGGATTGAGTTAGTTTAAATATAAATAGAGAGGGGCTAGATAGATATATATAGGGTAGGGGGAGGGGGGCCCATAGAGAAGGGGGGCCCCCTATCTGTTCTCTATATGGGCAGGAGAGAGCGCTGAGATGGCCCCATAGAGATGCCCCCTAGATAGAGTTGGCCTTTTCTTCTCAGTAGGAGCAACAATCTAGACTATAGTATTGGCGGGGTGCCCCCCTCCTCTCTAATCCAACTCCAATCCAACTAGACTACTCATCAAGATTCCCTCCCCTCGGTGATTGATGTTGGAATCAATCAAGTTGGGATCTTGATCTCACCATATAGAGTTAGGGGATGCAATTCCACTGATGGGCCGACCCAACCCGTTATCTCGCTACTCTAATCCCACCACTAGAATACCAATCGGGAAAGAATACCACTAACAAAGGCCTAATCCATATATATATATATATATATATATATATATATATATAAGATCTGGTGCCCACTTCCCGTATCACTATGGTGCCCTTGGTTATGATGGTGTGGTGACCCCCCCACCCCCTATATATAGATTATAGATTAGATTATAGATACAGCCAATGCAATGGTGTGGTGCCCCAAAAGTAAAAGGAATCATTCCCATAGTGGTTATAATATGGGTGGGTGGTGGAACTATGAATGAACTCTAAATTGAAGGCTCTCTATTCTCTATTGATGGGTCCATTCTCGAGAGTGACCTGTCGATTAGCCCAATAGAGAGATTAGGCCACCGCTGACCAGATTGATGAATTTATCTATCTCGGGGATGGATTGAATTGATAGGAAGACTTCACTAATCGATCAATTGGTGAAGACTCGAGGCCCATGAAGCCCTATATATCTATATCTATCTCTGAAATAATCTGGGTGGATGGATCACTTCCCATCCCATTCCACATATCCCCTGCTGCCAATGCCAATAACTAGACCTCTTCATTGATTCGATCCCATCCATCCAACTCCTTCCCCAAACCATCTAATGCATTCCGATACGGCCTCTAGACCACTCCACTCTAGATACCAACTAGATGTCTCGAGTGCTCTTTGAGCCATCTCCCAGATAGATATAGGGGCCATCTCCATCTATTATCTATTCTCTATTCCATACATGTATACGTGATATCATACACCAATCATTCCATCTCCTGAGTTCATCAGTCATATCACGTATATAATAGATGATGTGGATGATAGATGATAGGGAGAGGGGGAATAGCTCAGTCGGTTAGAGTGCTAGTCTGTCATGCCAGAAGTCACGGGTTCGAACCCCATTTTCCTTGATCATGCCAGGTGGAATAAGACAAGATTCATGGTTTGGTTGGTAAAATGAATGGCGATCGATAATGGCACTCTGGTCGAAGCCCCCAGCCCATTTCCTATTGTAATAATCCATTCCCAACTCAGCCAGATAGATATATAGGGCTCGGCCTCCTCGACTATATAGAGTTGGCCCCTATATCTAGTTGGCCCCATCCCATCCCATCTATATAGAGTTGGAGTTGGAGTTGGAGTTGAGTTTCTTTGGCTATATATAGAGATATATGGTCACATATAGAATAGAGGGATGATGTGATGGATGGTGGATGATGGTGGTAGATGGAAAGGATAGATGGATGATGTGATGGATGATGGTAGATGGATGATCATGAAGGCCTGGTGGTAGATGGATGATGCAGAGGGCCATTTTATTCAGAGCAAGAGACAGAGTGAAGATGGGGAGTACATGCAAGGATAGTGGGATGGCCAACGATGTGCATCTCAAGACGGAGCCGTATGATGTGGAAGTATCACGTACGATTCTATGAGAAGGGAGTGGCTACCCACTGGAGCTTTTCTTGACTACTCGACTCTAGTTAGATAGATATATAGGGCTCCTAATTCCTGACTAGAGTTTCTTGACAGCTCTGGGGCTAACCCTTACTCTCCTATAGTGATAGGGATCTGGGGTTCGAGATGAAGGAAGATCAAGGTAGCACATCAATCTTTCCCATACACTCCACTCAGATCTGTTCTTATGCTACTAGCTATTCTGTTGATTCCCTCCTAAATAGGAACCACCAATTCACAAATCTTATCAACCACAGAATCTAGTGAGCAGTGCCAAATCTCTCCATGGATTTATCCTCCCACTCCTTCCCCCGTCAAAGTACCTATGGTACCAGTTCATATCTGGTTACCCAAAGCTCATGTAGAGGCACCTACGGCTGGATGCATCATCTCGACAAGAATTCCTTCAAAATTGGGAACCTATGGGTTTTTGAGATCTCCCATACCCATGTTTCCCAAAGCGACACCTCGTCCCACTCCCTTCATTTATACTCTAAGCATGATTGCCATTCTATATACCCCCCAACCACTCTGAGACAAATCAATCCTAAGAAGATTATTGCCCACTCCCCAGTAGCCCATATGAATCCTGTGACTATCGATATGTTTAGTCAGGCGGTGGCCGTTAGGTCACCTATAGTGAGTTACAAACACACAGGGCCAAATGTGTGCCAGGCGTGTGACCCATCCACCTGCTAGCAATGGGGGAGAGAACATAGCATGTCACAACAAAAGCTTGATCAGGATGGGCATTTATGCACTCAACCGCTCGATCGAGAAGGCTTGGTCGAGCACCTTCATCTCCCTCGGCCTCCATTCCAATATAGAGTTGAGTTTAGTTGAGTTTAAATAGAGAGGTAGAGGTAGAGGTAGAGGTAGAGGTAGATGTAGAGGTAGATGTAGAGGTAGAGGTAGAGGGGCCAAAGCTATATAGAGTAGGGTAGGCCATCGGTGCTCTCAATATCTAGACCATAGTGGGGGGGTCGAGGTCCTTCAGACCCTAGACCTCCTTCCTCTCCCTATTGGGAGACCGGTTTGCTATCGCTCACAAGCTATATCTAGATAGATGAGGTTGTTGGCCGAGTGCCGACTAGACACCCTCTCGAGCCAGAGCTAGAGAATCTATATGGGTATGGATAGGATAGGGCCCAACCCTAATAAATAAAAAGGTCGAGTCCCTCCCCCTCGGCCTCCAATAGATAGTTTTTTTGGCCTCCCTCCAGATAGATTATTTTCTTCACCCAACTATGTCTAGGGATAAGATCTAAGATATAAGATATATAGACGGGGGCTCCCCTAACTATCTATATGGCTCTGTATATGGGGGCACCCCTCTATATTATATCTATATATAGATATATATCTATATATGGCCTCTATATATATATATATATGGGAGTTTAGAGTTTAGATATAAAGGGGTATTTGTCGTAGCGAATACCCCATATATCACTATCTATATCTATATCTATATCACTATCTATATCTATATCACTATCACTATCTATATCTATATCACTATCACTATCTATATCTATATCTAGCATATATTATATTAGTTTAGATATAGAGTTCACTACGCTCACCCCATAGATATTCTATTCTAGAATGGATATGGTGGCACAGTCTATAGATAGAGATAGAGTCTACCATTCAGTTTAGATATGGGGTGGGGGGCATTGGCACAGTCTCTCTTTTTTTGGCCCTCCCTATATATCTTATCTCTATGGCTATTACATAATGGATATGGTGGCACCCCCACCCCATAGATATCCCCTCTATATATATAGATGGGAGTTGAGTTCAATGGGGCCAGGCCCCAGGCCATAGAAGTTGAGTTTCATGGGGCCCCAGGCCATAGAAGTTGAGTTGGGTTTAATGGGGATTCATTCTCTATAGTAATTAGATCTATATAGACAGGGGTTGCCAATGAACCACTATACCATGGATCTATCTATAGGGGATTATTAATTTCTAGAGTCCCTCCCCCAAAGCTATAGGAGGGTAGGCCATCGGGGCTTGGCCTATCTAATCTAGTGGAGATAGGGCCTCCTCCCGCTCCAGATATTGGGGTGGGGCCTATCTAATCTAGTGGAGATAGGGGCCCCCTCTCTATCTATGGGGAGTTGAGTTTAAATCTAGAGGGGCTAGCTAGATAGAGTAGGGTAGGCCATCGGGGCCTATCTAATCTAGTGGAGATAGGGCCCCCTCCTCCCACTAGACCTCCCCAAATAGATATATAGGGGCAACCCCTATAAATTGAAGCCAAAAAAAACACTGTCGGTGCCCTATCCATCTATATACCCCTATCTCCCTATCTCTGGTCTCCCATATCCCATCTAGTTTGGCACCCCCCTCCCTATATATCTTATCTATATGGCTATTTTTTTGGCACAGTCTCTATTTTCTTGGCACCCCATACATAAATGTAAATGTAAATGAGAGAGGGGGGGCACTCACCCACCCCTATCTATTTGGGGAGGGCGAGGGGTGAGCGGAGCGTAGCATATAGAATGGCACTCCCAAATGGATATATAGGCTAGGCTCCCTATCTATCTATTCCCATTTATATATAGAGGGGGTGAGGGGTGAGTGTAGCATAGCCTATAGAATGATCTTGGCACTCCCAGATAGATAGGCTCCCTATATATCTATCTGGGTGAGGGTTGAGCCCTCCCCCTCTAACTAGATGGGATATGGGCTCTCTATATAGATGAGATGGGCATCCATCTGAGATAGGGATTAATAAGATATATATATATATATATATATATACAAGGGGTGGGGAGTGGATAGATATATAGGCTGCCTATCTATTCTCATATCCCATCTAGTTAGAGGGGGAGGGGGGCCTATCCATCTATATACCCCTATCTAATAATCTATATCCGGCGCAACCCTCTATATATAGATGGGAAAGATAGGGAGATAGGGGCCCCCCTCTCTCTATATATAGAGCCCATTAAACTCCCCATATATATATATAGAGGCACTTCACTTTATATGGTTGGGGGTTGACCCCCCAAGCCCTATCTATCACATCTATATATAGAGGGGGTTAGATCTATCTAAGGGGGCCCTCCCCCCCCTCTATATTAGATTGATTGATTAATGATAGACAGTTTCCCCCCCCCTCCCCCCCCTCTATATAGATTGATTAACTCTATCAGTTTAGAGAGGGGCCCCCTCTCTATATAGGCTATATGGGATATGGGAATAGATAGGGCTGCCCATCTCTAGACTTTCTATGGGGTGAGCGAATACCCCTCAAGATAGAGTTAGAGGGGGGCCTCTATATAAACAGGGCCCATTAAATCTATATGGTGGCCTCCTCCCCTCCCCCGCTCTATATAAATAGAGTTTCTTTAGCCTCTATATAAACAGAGTTAGATAGATTTAGAGGGGGGCCTCTACTCTATAGAATCTAAATAGAGTTAGATAGAGTTAGAGGGGGGCCTTTACTCTATAGAATCTAAATAGAGTTAGATAGAGTTAGAGGGGGGCCTCTATATAAACAGGGGTTTTTTGGCCTCTATATAAACTAACTCTAATATAGACTAGACCACGCCCCCCCCCCTCTATATATCTATCCTATCTATTTGGGAGGGCCCCTATCTAATAATCTGGAGCGTAGCCCTCTCCCACATATCTAGCCCATTAAACTCAACTTAACTTTATATGGTTGGGAGGTTGGGGGTGGCCTCTCCCTCTCCCTCTCTCTTTCTTTGGCCCCCCTCTCCCTCTCCCTCTCCCTCTCCCTCTCCCTCTCCCTCTCCCTCTCTATATAGATGGGATGGGATGGGGATGGGGATTCTAGCCCCTCTCTATTTAGATTTAAACTCAACTCAACTTTCTATGGTTGGGGGTGGCCTCTCCCTCTCTATATAGATGGGATGGGGATGGGAAAGATAGGAAAATAGGGGCCAGATAGAATAGAGATATAGGCTCCCTATCTATTCCCATATCCCATATCATATAGTTAGAGGCCAAAAAAACTAGACCCCCATCCCCATCCCATCTATATCCCCATCCCCCTCCCCCTTCCCCTCCCCCCTCCCCATCCCCATCCCCATCCCATCCCATCTATATAGAGAGGGAGAGGGAGAGGTAGAGGGAGAGAGAGAGGGGGGCCACCCTAGATATCTATCCTAGACTCTATATATAGAGAGGCAGGGGTGAGGCCCCCATATATTAATGATTAATGATTAATGATTAATGATTAATGATTAATTAATATATGGGGCACTTCCCCACCCATATATATCTATCTAGGGAGGGGTGAGCTTGGCCATATAGATAGGATAGATAGGGGCACTCCCAGATGGATATATAGGCTGCCTATATACCTATCTAGGAGGGCCCTATAAAACTCTATATGGGGCACTCGCCTGCCCCCCTATATAGAGAAGAGAGGGAGATTGGGGGAGGGCGAGGGCCCCCTATATAAGATAGGGCCCTCGGCCCATATCCCAGAGCATAAATGCCATCGGCATGATAAAAGCCCTCCTCGACTCTATAGAGTTCCCATCTATCTATCTATATGGCCCTCTAAGAGAGATGGCCCCATCTATCTAGATTCTACATGCGGGCGCCTTGCCTATATATAGATATAGATAGTGATCTAGATAGTGATATAGGGCTCCCATTGGCCTATGTATATAAGGGCAGGGCTATAGGCTATATCTAGAGAGTCAGGCCTCCCCCAGTTATAGAGAGTGGAGGCCAGAGGCCCTCGACCCCAACTCTCTATATAGATAGATAGAGTGATGGCATGGCCCATGCCATCACTCTAGATGCTGATGGGCGGTCCCCTACATATAGAATTGTTCGCTATTGCTCACCCCCCATAGAGTGATGGCGGGGACTCTATATAGCTGCCCAGATAGAGCCCTATATATCTTTTCCCCCCCCAACCCCTATCTATCTGGGTTTCTTTGGCCCTATATAGATCTGATCTACTCTATATACGAGGGAGGCCCGCCTGTATATCTAATCTAGGGGTGATCGAGTGCCCCATATATAAAGAGGGAAACCTAACTATCACTCACACCTCGGCCCATACCATATCTATATAGAGGGGGGGCCGAGTGCCCATATCCCATATAGAATAGAGAGGGGGGCCGTTGCCCCCCCTCTATTTAGATAGGGATAGTTAGAGTTAGAGTTAGAGTTAGAGTTAGAGTTAGAGTTAGAGTTAGAGTTAGAGTTAGAGTTAGAGTTAGAGTTAGAGTTAGATTTAGAGTTAGAGTTAGAGTTAGAGTTTATATAGAGGGCCAAAAAACCCCATATATATAGAGAGGGGGGCCCCTCTAACTCGAGACATATCTATAGAGAGGGGGGCCACCCCCAATAGAAAGGGTTTTTTTGGCCAACCATCTAAAGTGCCTCTATATATAGATGGGAGTTAGTTTCCTATATATAGAGAGCCCCCCCCCCAAGATAGAGTTTCTTTGGCCCTATATAGATCTGATCTACTCTATCTATTGGGGTGGGGCTCCCCATATATATAGAGAGCCCCCCCTAGATAGATCTAACCCAGATAGACATATAGGGCTTGAGGGCCCCTCAACTAACTCTATCTAACTCTAATCTATAATCTATATAGAGAGGGGGGCCAACTGTCTATCATTTTTTTGGCAACCATATAAAGTTGAGTTAATTTCCTATCCTATATATAGAGAGGGGAGAGGCCCCCCCTCCCCCCTATATAGATCTGATCTACTCTATCTATTGGGGCTCCCCATCCCATCCCATCTATATAGAGAGGGGAGAGGGCCAAAAAACTAGATATTTGGGGTGCCACTGTATAGAGTTAATCAATCTATATAGAGGAGGGGAGGGGGGGCAACTGTCTATCGTTAATCAATCTATATAGAGGCCAAGAAAACCCTGTTTATATAGAGGCCAAAAAAAACTCTATCTTGAGGGGGGGGCACTATCTATCGTTAATCAATCAATCAATCAATCAATCTAATATAGAGGGGGGGGAGGGCCCCCTTAGATAGATCTAACCCCCTCTATATATAGATGGGATAGATAGGGCTTGGGGGGGCAACCCCTCTGGGAGTTAAGTTAATCTATATATATATGGGGATTGAGTTAGTTTAAAGTTTAGAGTTTAGATATTTTCGCTACGGTCAGGGGCTCAATATCTATTTTATTTGGCACGGTATATAGATAGAGATAGAGTTTATTGGCATTGGCACCCCCACAGTATATGGATAGAGATAGAGATAGAGATAGAGATAGAGATAGAGATAGAGATAGAGATAGAGATAGAGATAGAGATAAAGATAGAGATAGAGATAGAGTTTCATTGGCATTGGCATGGTCTATATTTTCTTGGCACCCCTATAGATCACTATGTCTATAGATATGGGATAGGGTGGCACCCCATAGAGAGATTGAGCCATATAGAGTTTAATGGGGATTTAGATTATAGAGAGGGCCAAAGAAACCCAAATAGATATATAGGGCTTGAGGGGGGCCCATCTATCTACAAAGTAGGCCGTCGAGAGAGGATGACCCTCGTCCTCCTCTCCCCCATATCTATCTAGAGGCATTGGGAAAGGAGGTTGAGGGCCTTTGGGTAGTAATCCCATGGCAGCACATACATTTATTACGAACGAGTATCCATCATCCCACATAGAAGGAGATTGCCCATATCATGGTTGTCTACCAATGTGAAGTGAGGGGTTGAGCATAAATGAACTGGCGAACCGAAGTCACTTTCAAAACCATACTTCCCACACATGTGTATGGCAAGGCAAGCAGCCCAAATCCCCGTCGGCCATTGGGACTGAGTGGTAAGGCCATACTCTATTATCTGATTGATCTGGGATTGATCAGATAGGGGAATAGATTACTCATTCTTTCTTCCATTGGGACAGGTGCATGATAACTCCAAGTGTCACACATCTACCAATGACCTTCTTATAGGTGCCACCAGTGAGATCCAGCCAAGCGACCTCGTTGTGGCGGCTTTTCCAGAAGAGAAGAAAGCCCTATCTATATAGATGGGAGATTGAGGCCCCTTATCTATATATATGGGGTATGGGGCACTCAACCAACTTTAGGGGGTTGAGGCCATAGATATAGATGGCCCTCTCCCATTGGTTGAGTCCCCCAGCTATCTAGTGGATAGTAGGCCATTCGGGAGAGGGAGAACCTCTCCTGATGGCTATAGAATTTCTTCTTTCTATATAGTTGGGGGCGGCCTCTACCTCCACCTCTCTATTTAAACTCAACTCAACTCAACACTATATTCGAGTGGAGGTCAAGGGGCTGCCCTTACATCAATTGAGTGAGCGACAACGAACTAGATTTGGTTTGTTCAGTTTCCCCCTAGTGAGAGAGAGGCATGAGACTATCAGCCTTCATCCACTTTGTGAGTGACGCACATGTAGCACATAGGAAGTCAGAGGGCTCGTATTACCTACCCAACCCACCCCTCACTCCAAGGGCATTCATGCACTCACCACTCAGCCTCCTCGACCTTCAGGTCGAGGCACTCGCATTTGCAAGCAAAAAGGCGAGTGCCCCATATCTATATCTAGTCGGCCATATCCCCACTCCCCATATATATATAGAGGCACTTTTTATGGTTGCCCCCCCCTCTATATAGATTAACTATATACAGTTGGGGCCCTGTAGATAGATATAGATCCACGGTATAGTGGTTCATTGGCACCCATATATATTAATTATAGAGAATCAATCCCCATTAAACTCAACTCAACTCTATGGCCTAGGGCTTGGCCCCATGAAACTCAACTTCTATGGCCTGGGGCCTGGCCCCATGAAACTCAACTTCTATGGCCTGGGGACCCAATTAAACTCTATATGGCTAAATCTATATCTATATCTAAATCTATATTAGGGTGGGGGTGTCAAAAAAATAGAGACTGGGCCAAAAAAATATAGACTGTGGGGTATTCAATGAATACCCCTCAATAGGGTTTTTCTCTATATAAACTCTAATCTATATTGTACCCCCACTCCCACTCTATAGATCATATCCCCCTATCCCTAGATCCCCTCTAAATTAAAAGGGGGGGGCTGGGGGCGAATCCACTCTCTATCTATCATAGTGAATCTAGACCGTGGGGGGCCATAGATATATATAGGCGACGGTCGAGTACGGGAAAACCTTCTAAACAGAGGGGAAGGGGCCTATGCATATATTCTAATTCGACATGAGCCAATCCTCATCCCTGCCACCACATCACAGGAAGGATCATGTGGAATGAATGGAGGGGAACGTGACAAGACAATATGTGATGCCCTATATATCACTATCTATATCACTATATATATTTATCTCTATCTGGGGTGGGCATAACTAACACACATTTGGGAACCCTTACTGATCAATGGAGTGCTTGCTTTAGGACTATCTTCCATGCCATAATCCATTCTTTCCAATCCTTCCCCACTCTTCACCTTCTTTCAATCCATCCCCGCTCTTCACCATTTGTTAGCGAGGTGATCCCTGAGCCGACCCATTCGGAGCAAGTGAAGTTGGTGAGCCGTATGATGGGTAACTATCTCTTGCAGTTCAGAGAGGACTCGGCAGTTGGTTATCACCCCCTTAGTCTCAGTGCAGTTAGTACCCTTTGTTGCGGGGCGGACCCTTCCACCCAATTTCATTATATATGCTTAGCAAAAATAATGTATCCCGATACACCTAGAACATGGATGATATATAAACCAATGGATCATGACAAGTCGTTACCACCAACAATTACTTCCTCCTCCATTACTTCATTCTTCCCGTATCCCCCTCCCTCGTTCCTAGTTACTCATCAAATAGCACCAAGTTTCTATCTGTGATTTCGATTAGTTACTCTATCATCTCATCCACAAGGTTCAAAGAGAGGGCTCTCCTGGTCATCTTTCCCATAGACATAATGAGGGGAGGGCCTATCTATCTATATATATATAGATATATGTAGTCGGTTGAGTGCATGAATGACTGGTCATCTTTTAAAGATAGGGCTCTCCCGTACAAGGTTCAAAGAGAGGGCTCTCCCAAAATCTAGAATTGAATTGTAGTCGATTGAGTGCATGACGGTTGAGTGTTATAGTTAGTTGAGTGCATGAATGACCTGATAATCTAGCTTAGAGTTTGGTAAGGTGGTATGGCATCATTAGTTTGGACACCTGAGAGTAAGTCTATGGCATATCACTGTACCTCTATGGTATGGTTATGAAATGGACTGCATCAGTCTGGACAGTCTAGGCCCCCTCTCTTCTATCTTATCTATATAGGGGGCGCTCGATCGACCCCCAAAGAGATATAGGGCTATCTCACTCTCTAGGTGCCCTATCCCCCATTAAACTAAACTTATATAGCCTGGGGGCCCCCCTATATTTAGATAGGGACTCAACTCCCATATCTATATAGAGGGAACTCAACTCCACTTATATGATATGGCCTGGGGGCCCCCCTCTGTTTAGATAGGGACTCAACCCTACCCCATTAAACTCAACTCAACTCAACTCAACTTATATGATATGGCCTGGGGGCCTGGGGCCTAGGGGCCCCATTAAACTCTATAGACTCACCCTTCAACCCCTCTCTCTATATATATATGGGGTATATGGATATAGGGCTCCTCAGAATATGAAGTCTCTCATATCTAGTTGGGAGTGAGAGTTCTCTATATAGGGCCCCAATCAATCGAGGGGAGGGTGGCTATATAGATAGAGGCAGCTCCATCTATATATGGGCTATATAGGCCTATCCTAGAGTTATGCTTTGATCGAGGTCGAGTGGCTATAGATACATACTCGATGAATGATTGATACCCCATACTCGCTCGATAAATGATTGATACGTACTCAACAAATCTCAAGATTTCTCATACATATATAGAGAGGGGGAGGATTGGTATGAAACACCCTATATGTATAGGCATCAACGAATGATCAGGCTAGTGAGAACATTGAACCAACCCCCCTATCCATCTATCTATCTATATATGGGCAGACACCTATTCCATTCTAGATAGGGCTCAACCTCCACTCTCTCTATCTAGAGTCCAGACTGAACAGATATATAGAGTAGAGTTTCTAGTCGGGCCAGTGAGTTATAGAGTCCTTTTTGTAGTTCCCAAGCATCCTTCATGCATAGCATATACAGTAGGCATTACATTGACACAGACCATTCCCACTCCATACAGGTGCCGATAGCCCCCTCTATATATATATATATATATATATATATATATATATATATATATGGGTATTCGCTACGAGATAATATAGAGTGGGACCCAGATAGATATATAGGGTAGATATATAGGGGCCCTTTCCCTATCCCTATCTATATAGAGTAGAGGCCAAAAAACTCTATATTGGGGGGGGGAGGTATCTATATATAAGGGGCCCCCAGATAGATATATAGGCTATATGGGCCCCCCTATATATAGATATGGGACTTGTAGGTGGGCTTAGGGACTCATACTCGATCCTTGTAGGTGGGCATGGAGACTTTGATGCAGGACCCTATCTATATATAGAGGGGCCTTGCCAGATCTATTTTATAGTACTAGGTACCCATTCCTCCTACTCCCGCCCTATATATAAAACTGGGCCCTATACTAAGCACCCATAGTGGTAGATGGGCCCGCTACTCCCGACCCCTGTATATATAGATCTATATATATATATATATAGATATATCTTATCTTGTAGCGAATCCAAAAAAACTCTATTGAGTGTAGCAAATAGTAGCAAATAATAGAACTGGCCCCACCCCAAATATATATATATATATATAGATAGGCTATGCACCCATATATATAGATAGGCCCGCTATCATCTCTATAAACTTTATAGATAGGTATCATAGCCTAGATAGATATATAGGGATAAAAAGGAATAATATTGATCTATATGGCGCTACACTCAAGCGAATATTTTCTCAAATCGCTATGAGATATATATATATATATATATATATATATATATATATATATATATATGTGATGAGTGTAGCGCCATATAGATAGATAAGGGGTCTCATCTATCTCATAGCGAATAATATATCGAGACAGTTATCTAGTTGACTCTATAGGCTAGTCAGTCGGGTAGTCTAGTCTAGATGGGGTTAGCTCTATATCCAAATCCAATCACGGCTATATCTATATAGGCATAGGCACCCCTATCTATATGGCACCCCGAAGATAGGGTGTACAGATGGCAAGGTGAATATGGAGGGGAGCTAGCTCTAGAAATGACCGCCCACCTATTCTATTGATTGTGGGGGGGTATAGATAGTGATGCACCCCTATATATATAGATATATAGGCAGTCCCAGCCCCAATATCGATCGATCATTTCTGATTCCACCTAGATCTATCTATTATATAGATATAAATTACCCTTATCCATATAGGGTATAGGCAGGTAGGTAGGTCTAGATAGTGGGGGGGCTCTCTCTATGGGTGCTCCTCATCTATCTCCATACAATCCATGCGCATCAATGCCGATGAGATAGATCTAGAAGCTCAAACTGGTGCCCCGCAAGTAAAGTAAAGTAAAGTAAAGTAGATATGACTAAGTAGAGATAGGCCAAGAGCTAGGCCTCGACCCCCTATAACTATATATGGTGCACGACATACGCGTACATAAACCCCTCAACCCCAATCTATCTATAGTTCCCTCGACCCTGAACTAAAATAAATAGATCTAGGAGCTATCTCTTGATTGAGCTGAAAGTCATGTTACATCTATAATCAATATAGGATCACTAGATGAACCGATGGCACTCCCATATATATATAGATCCAATCCCCACCCTGAGACCATATATATATATGGCACTACACTCAAGCGAATATTTTCTCAAATCGCTACGCTCAAGCTAAGATAAGATTTTATAGATTGGGATTGGATCATAGATATGGTGATAGGACGAGGTGTGAGCAATAGTATATAGAGTTTAATTGGCACTCGGCTGACGCCCCCAACAGCCTACCCCTACCCCTATAGCTTATATCTGGGGGAGGCTGCCCCCTAGATAGTGGTGGGAGAGAGGCCTCGATGGCCTACTTTACCCCTACCTCTACTCTAACTAGCTATAGCTTATAGCTGGGGGAGGAGGCTGAGGGCATTTCATGTATGCACTCTCCCGACGAAGGGGGCTGAGGACATTTCTATTTATGCACTCTCTTGATGAAGGTGTAAGCGCCACTCGAAACCCCCATATATAGATGAGATAGCCCCCCCCCTCTCTAGATATGGGGAGAGAGCCAAAAAAACTCTATCTAGTTGAGGCCATGGATATGGATAGGCCCTCTCCCATTGCCATATCTATATATAGATAGGGTGCCGACCCGACTCTATATAGCTATAGTCACCCTCTCCTTCGTCACCATATCTATCTACATAGGGTGCCAACCTGACTCTCTCTATATAGCTATAGTCGCCAATACCAAAAAAACTCTATCTTTGGCCTCCCCCCACCCTATAGATATCTATCTATTAGATCTATCTAGGAGGCCAAATCTCTAGCCCATTAAACTCAACTTTCTATGGTTGCCAAAAAACTCTATCTTTGGCCTCCCCCCACCCTATAGATATCTATCTATTAGATCTATCTAGGGGGGGCAAATCTCTAGCCCATTAAACTCAACTTTCTATGGTTGGGGGTGGCCTCCCCCTCCCCCTCTATATATAGGGATAGGGATAGGCCAACCCTATCTTGGGATAGGGATAGGGATAGGGATATAGAGGGCTTCCCTAATCGAGAAAATTTCTCTCTATCAGATCGGGGGGTCAGTGCCGACTAGACTCTAGAGAGAGAGTCTCCCTCAACATATATATAGGCCAACGGCCCCCTATATAGATAGAGGGGCCCCCTCTCACTCTATGGCAAGGATTCGATTCTATATATATAGAGAGGGGGGGCGACCCCCTAGATCTAGTTCTAGTTGGCCCCCCTATCTATATTCGGGCTCATAGGTCCTCCCCTACCCCTACCTCTCTAACTAGAGGCAGACCCCCCCAAACAAGGAGGGGATTCTCCATATAGGGCTCCTCCCCCAAGATAGAACTATAGGGCTCTCTATTCTACCTATATATCTATTTGGGGCCGTCGGGCTCCTATCTAATCTCTATATGGGGTGGGGAGCCCTATAGTTCAATCTATGAAATGGATGGAGTCTCAATAGATATATAGGGCTCGATTAGCTTATAGCTCTCTCCCCTTCCATATAGCCCCTTCTATTTCTATTTCTATTTCTATTTCTATATAGATAGATAGGGACACACTAACCCCTAGATAGGTCAGGTCTATGGGGTTTTAACCCCCCCCCTCTCTAATATCTTGGATTAAGATCTAGATAGGGCCCCTATCTATATGGGACCCAACCCCCCATAGAATAGATAGGGATCTAGACCCAACCCAACCCAATCTAGACCCAACTCCCCCTCTCTAATCTATTCTAGATATGGAACCCCCCCTCTCTAATATCTTGGATTAAGATCTAGATAGGGCCCCTATCTATCCATATGGTACCCAACCTGATCTAGACCCAACCCCCCTCTCTAATATCTTGGATTAAGATATAGATAGGGAAGCGGCCCGGTCTATAGATAGAGATAGAGTTTATTGGCATTGGCACCCCCTATATATCTTATCTAACCCCCCAAGTCTTTCATTGGCACCCCATGGATGGATGAGCCCCTATAGAGAGAGAAAGAGAAGAGAGAGGGCAATCCAGTCCTCTATCTAGGGCCCCACCCCATATCTATTCTCTAAAGTCTAGATAGGGCAATCCGGTCCTCTATCTAGGTCCCCACCCCATAGTGATATAGAGAGTGATATAGAGAAGAGAGTGATATAGATATAAATAGTGATATAGAGAGTGATATAGATAGTGATATAGAGAGTGATATAGATATAGATATAGATATAGATATAGATATAGATATAGATATAGATATAGATATAGATATAGATATAGATATAGATATAGATATAGATATAGATATAGATATAGATATAGATATAGATAGGGGGTATGCCAAATTTGTGAGTAACTGGTCTAATGTTTGCTAAACTGGTCTATCTGTATGGTGAGTAACTGGTCTATCTGTATGGCCATCTCTCTTTTATGGTATGCCCTATATATCTATCTTTTGTATGGTGAGCCCTATATATCTATCTTCTGTATGGTGAGTAACTGGACTATATGGTGAGCCCTATATATCTATCTTCTGTATGGTGAGCCCTATATATCTATCTTCTGTATGGTGAGTAACTAGTCTATCTGTATGGCAAATCTGTATGGTGAGTGCCAGAATCTATATATATAGATAGTTAGGGGTATGCCAAAGAGTGTTGAGGATGGGGGGAAGACTAGATGAAGTGGGGGAAGTCAGAAGGACTAGATGAAGTGGGTCCCCCTATAGATCTAGTCTGGGTATATCTATCTATCTGGGATCATCCATCATCTATTATATACGTGATATGACTGATGACTGATGACTGATTGTATCATATCACGTATATAATGGATGGATGGATGGATAGTGATACGACTGATGACTGAAACATCAATGGTCGACACTCCATATAGATATATAGGGGCCACTCTGTTCAGGGTTCGGCCCTCTATCTTAATAGAATTGGGTGCCCCCCATAGTATAGAGTTTTTTGGCACCCCCCAAGCCCTATATATCTATCTATCTGGGGCCCCCAACCCAATAGATAGAGCCCCTCTCTATTTAAACTAACTCAACTTTATAGGGTTGGGGGTGGCCCAACCCTATAAAGTTAGAGCCCCTCCCCTCCCCCCCTCTAGAATAACTAACTCTAAACTCTAAACTTTAAACTAACTCAACTTTATAGGGTTGGGGATGGCACAATATAGAGTTTTTTTGGCCCCCCTCTCTATATAGGGCCTATCTGGGACTCCCATCTAGATATATAGATAGATATATATCTATCTATATATATAGATATATATCTATCTATATCTATATCTATATATATATATATATATATATATATAGATATAGATATATATCTCGTAGCCCCCCCTCTCTATATAGGGTCAGGTCTATCGAGACGTAGCCCCCCCTCTCTCTATAGGGTTGGGTCTATCGAGACTTGAGCATAGCCCCCTATATCTATTTTGGACTCCCATCTATTATATATATCTCGTAGCCCCCCTCTCTCTATATGGCTATCTGGGGATCTTATCCCATATATATAGAGGGGGCATAGTGAATACTTATCTTCTCTTGAGCATAGTGAATATGATCTATAAGGTGGCCTCCCCCCCCCTCTCTCTATATATGGGGAGCCCCTCTCTATTTAAACTAACTCAACTTTATATGGTTGGGGGTGGCCCTATATAAACTAAACTAAACCTATATAAACTAAACTCTATGGGATATGGGAAATTTAGATATTCTATTATACAATGGATATGGTGGCACCCCCACCCCATATATAGATTTAGATTTTCTATTCTATTCACTATGATAGATAGAGATAGAGGGGGTGGTCTAGATTATAGATGAATATGGGGATAGTATATAGTTTCATTGGCATGGTATATATTAGAGTTAGTTTCTATTCTATTCTATAGAGGGCCAAAAAAACTCTATATATAGGGAGGGGCACAGTCTATAGATAGAGATAGAGATAGAGATAGAGATAGAGATAGAGATAGAGATAGAGATAGAGATAGAGTCTATCATTCAGTTTAGATATGGGGTGGGGGGCATTGGCACAGTCTCTCTTTTTTTGGCCTCCCTATATATCTTATCTATATGGCTATTATATAATGGATATGGTGGCACCCCATATAGAGCCATATAAAGTTCAATGGGGCCCCCAGGCCATATAAGTTGAGTTTAATGGGGATTGCTCTATAGATAGATATTAATATAGATGGGTGCCAATTAAACTATATACCGTGGATCTATCTACAGGGGATTGATTCTATATATTAATCTATATGGGTGCCAATTAAACTATATATCGTGGATCTATCTATCTACAAGGGATTAGAGAGAGGCCCCCCTATATAGATCTATTCTCATCTATATCTATATCACTATCACTATCTATATCACTATCACTATCTATATCTACATAGAGAGGGGGTCGAGTGAGAATGAGAATGTATTTTCTTCGCTCTCTTCCCTCCCATGCCTTCTTCCTGGTCCAGCTTATTCGATTGCCATGGGGCCTTCGATATCTCTATCTCTCAGGAGCAAGAGAAGTACAAGAGAAGAGAGATATTCTCATCAAAAAACCACATCCACATGTTTGTCTCATTATTACAACCTTCCTCCTTCATGTCCCTAATTTCCAGGAGCTACGCGTAAATCCTTAGATTCTGGTGGTTCTTAACAGCGATGGCCATCTATTCGAGTCCTTGGGTGGCACCATCCAATTTTCAACAAGGTGAAAATTATCAAATGATCTATGTACATGTTCCTGCAACTCAGATGAGTCCGCTCATTTATATTGCAATGGCTATCAGCAGTTCTCCATTCTTGTTGACAAAACATCCCCTTTTGCCCCACTTTTCTGGAATCGGTCTGGGAATAGGTGCTGTCCTCACATTGTTGACCTTAGTACTTGGAGGGTTTTGGGGGAAACCTATGCGGGGCACCTTTTGGGTGTGGGATGCTCGTCCAACTCATGTATTCATCTCGTCCTTCATTTACCTAGGTGCATTGTGCTTCCAAAAGCTCTCTGTCGAACTAGCTTCTATCTCCATCCGTATTGGACTGATCAATACACCAATCACTAAGTCCCTGTCAACTGGTGGAATACACCGCATCAACCCAAGAGCATTAGCCAATTTGGTACATCGATACATGTTTCCATGCCCATTCCAATCTTGTTCAACTATGCTAACTCCCCCTTCCCAACCTGTATCTCGCTTGTTTTGGAAACAAATCTTCTCATTCCATCCCTTCTCGAATCTTCATTCATTATGGAAGCTCGTTCTTCTCTGAATGAGGGCATTTATGCGAGAACTAGCTCCATGATGCCCCCTCATGTCCAAACCTGATCATACTCTCTGAAATATTGATTTTGCATGATCGAATATAGCTACATAAGAAAATCGAGAAGCTCTTTAATTAGCTAAATGAAATGGGGAGCTTATCGATTTTCTATTTCAAATCTAGACTCAATGGTCAGTTTTTTGGTATACGTATTTACCGTGGCGTGGTCCGCTATTTCATTCCCTCCTTGACCCAACCTATAGATAGAGCCCATTAAACTCAACTTTATATGGTTGGGGGTGGCCAACCCCCCAATCCCCTCTAGATATATGGGGTGGGCAGGCGAGCGGTCGAGAGCATAAATGCCCTCAGCCTCCCGAGCAGAGCATAACTATAGCCTATATAGCCCATATAACTCTATAGTTATAGTTTAGTTTAGAATAACTAACTCTAAAATTTAAACTAACTTAACTCAACTTGCCATATATAGAGAGGGGTTGCTCTGATACCAATTGTTAGGATCCTACTCCTTAAGAGTACAATTGATTACCTTTATATAAGCAACTAAACACGAAATTTAACCAGAAGTAATATGTAACTAGAATTCAGAAACAGCATAGAATATGAGAGACAATACAATCTTTTATTAACACTCTTTTGGAAGGAAATATAATGAAGAAATCACACTCTTCCCACACCTCTTGGGCATACAGTAATTCTCCCTCAAGAGTTCTCTCTCTCAACCAATTACAACCACAACTCAAACACAGAGTTGTTCCCTCCACCAGTCAGTAACAATACTACCAGTCCACCAAGTACTCAAAGTACTCCAAGTAGATCTCCTTTGATCTTGCACACCTGAAAATCAACTAATCTTACTTACCATTTAGATCTCCCCTGATCTTGCTACCTGCAGATCAACTGATCTTACAATTGGAAGAACCCTTGTCCTTGTTCTTGACAAGTCCTTTTGATCCTTCACACTTACAATATAGCCCCATGGGTCTCTTAAATAGATCCCATACAAATAATAATTAGAAATTCAGACTCAAGACTAAAAAAGGTCTTTTACATGCAAACTAACTATCCGTCTAAAATTAGACCAGTTGCCGACGTTGGTTCCTGTCTGACTAATGTCAGCTGACCCCTAACTGATGTCAGTTACTGCATACACTAAATATGACTGACGTCAGTTGATCAGACTGACGTCGATTGCTCTAACACTCAGCAACCTCCTCCATTTGCATCAGTGAAGCTTTTAGCTCCACAACTTAACAGGGGAACCTATATAACCATGTTAAATCCATTTGACATTTTACCTTGTTAAAATATTCAAGCGATAAACAAACCAAAAAACTAGATTCAAGGTCAAAATTAGTATGAAATTATACTAAATAGAGATGCAAACAAGATTTCCAAGTAGAGGTAGATAAGTGCATAGCAAGTATAAAAGTGGGTTGAGGCCATTGTTAGTAAAAGTTATTACAGGTTGTCAAATTCTGCTATTATTGAACTATAAATCTTGAGGGTCAAGGTAAGTTAAACACCACCATGTATTCATTTGGAAATGTGGGATGGTTGAGGGTTAACCTTTAAGCACCTCAGTGGGTAATGCAGCCAAAGAGAAAAGCAAAAAAACCTGAAAAACTATGAACCATTCCTAAAGATAAAGAGGTAGGTGAAGAGTGGTTCCATATAAGAAAGGAGCCTTTGGAAAATCTATGAGAGACACTAAGGCAAGAGTAGCATGCAATATTTTAGATCAAGAGCATGGAAGAAGACAAAATTGTGAAAAAAGGAAAGCAGGCATAGGCCTCGTCATCACAGACTGCTCCACCATCTTCTCCTCCAACCATTTACATTGAAGAGATGCAATACCTAGAGTCAGTTTTGCACACTAAGAACTGGGTTTCTAAGGTATAAAATATGACTATTTTTTTTTAAAACCACCATCAATTAGGGAATGAAGTTTAGTTACAAAATTATTATCAGGTCTGGACCAACAACACACAAAACTAGGTGGTTTATGACTTGACTATCAAAAACTAGCTAGACAAAGTTGGTCTCTTCCAAATTTTCAAACTGCCATACTTTGGAAAGCCTAATAGGGTAGTTTAGTTCCTCCTCTCATGCATTCATGAGGATTATATCCACTTCATAGGGTGCAACATGAAGATCAATGCATAAAGGGTAAGCAAGGTCACATGACTCCAATGCACTAGAGTTAATGTACTAGATGACTTGACAGACATAGAGGAAATCCAGTAGACTACCACCACACTTATGTATCAAAAATAGGGACATGCAATGCATATCACAAACCTATAGGATCTTAATTTAAGAGTAGTAATGCAAATCATTTCCACTAAGATTGGAGGGACTGATAGATGGAAGGAGGTAGATATGGCCCACCTACACATATCAAACCAAGTAGTATAGGGAGTATAGTACAACTGGGCATTATACTTTACCTAGAGGATAATCAAAGATATAGAGAAGGTACATACAACACCTAAGTTCTAGTTTCCTTGGGGCATAATTTTGTTATTGATGTTGTTTGATGAAATCATTGTGCCCAATTATATCATAGGATCCTTTCAGTGGGTGTATCCTACCACTAACAAATTCCCCATTGAATGCTACAAAGCCATTACTTGCCCTCACCACATCACTCCAACATATAAGTTAAAGATGAGACATTAGTTTGATGGAATGAAGGCAACCTTTGGAGATGAATGGGCCCTCTAAAATAAAGGATGAAATAGAATTCATTATGAAGCAACATTTCTCCATAGCATGGAACCACATGATTCCTTTAGGGGAACTCTCCACGTGGCTCAAGCTACCCTATGCTTTCTCTATGTACTACTTCATCAATTTTGTGAAAAAAATTCATGATGCATAACCAATTAACTTGTAAGTATAACGGATCGATGTAGAGCACCATACTCTCTGAAAGATGTTTGTTTACTCTAGCAAGAATGCCTACACTAAAAGAAGATAAATGAACATGACCATCATTAAAATGAAGAACATCCTAGTTAGTGAACATGCACATAAACTATTATATATGTTACACCCCAACCATCATCATCAAGTTGGGGAATCAAGTGAAAGGATCCCCTAGATTCTATTATGGAGTAGGCCATTTGAGCTAAGCATGAGCATAACTGGGTAGTAAGGTCCCTAAAAGTGGTAGAAGATAGTGGAGGTGTAGCCCTCTAGACCAGAACCTTGTCCCCCACAACCTCCACATCACCATTCACCTTCACCTCTTTCTTCATCTCCATCTTCTCATAATTCACCTTCATCAACCTTAACTTCTCCATCTCAATCTTCTCAACCAACTCCACTTTTTCCTCCACTCCAACCACCTTATCCTCCACCTTCTCCTAGGGCTACCACTAGTTCAACACCATACCCCCTCTAGAACAAGCACCTTAAAATGACCCTTCCTCGAAGTAGATAAGTATAGAGTCTGATCCAAAGAAGACTCCATCCTGGGGTGTTAGGGTGATCAGGGTCATCATGTAGAATTATAAATAGATGAGATGGCTATTGAGATCCAAATTGATAGAGACCCAAAAAAGATGATTAGAAAAATATTTCTAATCTATGTGAATAACATCAATTCTGTGTAGAGGACTAGAAACTCTATCTTTGGAACCATTTCCACCCTAATGACGCTACCCATGAAACCAAGAAACAATTATCCTTCCTATTGGAAATGTATAATGATGAATGCCAATTTGACATCCCCTTGGATTGCATTGATTTTGGCCCAGATGCCCTAGGTCTTCCAGACCTAATGAATTTTGATCCATAATGGCTCACCCCATTGATGACCAACACTGCATTTTTGAAACTTGCCATGAAAGTGATATGCCAGAATATTTTTTCAGAGTTAAACACATGCACAGTTGAAAGAAAACATAGCAAGGTCAAAGAAATGTATAATAAATTATATGTTGAAAAGTAGACACTATCCGAGGAAGTAGCCTCCTTGAAGTAATAACTTCAAGAGACCACTAAGGCAAAGGTAAGTGTATTAACCCTTTCTAAAAAAAAATTGAAAGAAGATCTAGCACTATCAGATGGCTTAGCTCTAGATGGAGACACCTTGGTAAAATTGGAGACATTGGTTGAGCTATTTCTCAAAAATAATGAGTATTCCACACTCAGAGATGAGTCCAAAGAACTCTTGGAACAATTCAGCACTACAGCAGATATCTATTGTGACACCTTATGGAGAGTCAGGGAAGTAATCCCAATTTTGGACAAGATTTTTGCATACATGGCATGCCCTAATAAAATCATAGAGTTCTAACTCAATGACAAAGAGGTCATAAGGTAACAAGTGGCCAATGCAGCTTTACTAATAAAAGACCATACAGAATGTGTTAAGGCATTTAAGGATGTAGAAATGATGGAAGATACAATTAATAACCATCATCAACAAATAAATGCTAGTTTTTCCACACTCCAAAGACAAGTTGATAAGGAGGTCTTCGAGTTATAAATCATTTGATAGGAAGCTAATGCAACCCTAAAAGAGCAAATAAAGAAGATCGAGACTCCAACTCAGCCTGAGGAGTTGAAAGCAATAAAGGAGCACATTGAGCAAATAAGTATTAAAATTCTTGATGTTCTATCCCGTTGGGATGAGTTGAAGAAATAAATTGAGTAGAAAGGGCCTGAATTCCTTCAGGATGCAAGAACAAACTAGTCTGGGATGGACTAACAGATTAGTACAGGGTGATGTTGGTGCCACAATTTTGATAAGTATTTATTCTATTTTTGGTGCACAGTGTAGAGGGACCATTGTCCATTTTTAGACAAGTACCAGCATAGTGTAGGAGAACTATGGTGTGAAAGGACCATGGCACGAAACTATCAGTGTGAGATTTGAAGGGACCGAAAGATAATGGCATGGAAGACCTAGTGCGAGAGTACCCAGTGAAAAAGAAAACATGCCATGAAGAACTTGAGAATAAAGGACTCAGAACAACAAGTGAAAGACTAGGGGAGCACAAGGAAGGTGAAATGCAAAGAACATGGGAGTAGTTAGAAAGAATAAATCAAATAGGACAATTGTCCCCATCGATTTTAGGCTAGATACTAGCCCATAAGGAATGGAACATCTGGATATGTGTATTTCATATAGCAAGCATCTAGGGGTGTAAAGGCTTGAGTCTTTAGGAACAAATAGTTTTAGTAGCCACGACCAAGATTGTTGGGAATTTGTGTGCCATTTGTCTCATAGTTAGGAATTTGACACTTGGATAGGGATAAACAAGTATAAAAACACCTATTGTAAGATTTGAGTGTGGGTGGAAAAAAGAGGAACCTCTCAGAATATATCATGTCTTGTAATTCAAAAATATTAAATGAGAACTCAATGTTTATCATTTGGTACTTTGAGTAGTGGATTATGAACTATGTTGAATATTGAAATGTGTTAAGTAATTAAATTTCATGATTTATTTCTTTTATAATTAGCTAGTAATGGTAGCATGATATGATAAGAAACAATGATAGGATATTTATTTTACCAAAAATGAGTAATTACACCATGTGTTTCAAAGTCTTCAAGAATTAGTCTTTCATTGTGTTCTTTGGGTGAGCGTGTGAGGCTCATCCCTCACGTGATAGGGCCATCTTAATAGCCTATTGGGAAGAGGTTTTGGCACTGATGTAAAGAGAAAAACCCAACATGTTGTAACATCTTAAAATCCTTGCTAACATCTAACCACACCAAACTCAATGTTGGAATTCTTGAAACAAGACTTAAGTCTCTATGAAAGTTCAAAAATTCAAATAAAATATTTGGAGAGAAAGTCCAATACAATTCTAATTCAAAATTAACACAAAATTAGAAACATAGAAAGACTCCTACAGACTTATTATGACCTTGACCACCTTCTAAAGTCTCAAAACATGTAAAATAGATCACTATTTATATTGGGTAGTGACGTTCCTACATCACCTCATCATCCCTAATCACTGCTTCATCATACCTCATCAGCTCTAATCACTCATTCTTCATCCCTCATCTCCCCTAATCACTCCCTCATTAATCCTCACCATCACTCATCATCCCTAATCACTCCTTCATTGACCCTCACCATCCCTCATCATCCCTATTGACTCCCTCATCATCTCTACTCAATTCCTCCTCATCTTTAATCACTCCATCCAATAGCTTGATGGTGGTATTTTTTTGGGGTTTAAAAATGTTAAGAGCTACAAGTGGAGAGTTGAGTGATAGCATAAAATATAAGACATAGTGATCAAAATGATGTGGAGGTAAATTTGAAACATAAATATTTAACACATATGAAGAAATATGGGCCTATTAGATATGATGTGATTCACAATTGAAAATCCACCAGAAAAAGAGAAGCAATTAAAACCACCATAGCATCAAAAATGGGTAGTAAATACATGAGAATCACCAAGCTATGTGATTTGTTGAAACCAATCAATTTCTTTCCATATGAGGACATTTTATGATTCGAATAATTATATTTAAGGCCTTCTATTTGTATGTATATTGATTGAGTCATGATACCAGAGAGTGGAAAATAATTTTCAAATGATTATAACAAGTAGTCCAAGATCGGAAAGTGGTGCCTAATTCATAACTTCAATATCCAATCCAATGAAGAGTGTCACATTATGATCTCTCTACTTGCACATTTTTAGAAGTGGGTACAAGTTATCTAGCACTATAAAAAGTTAAGTAGATAATAGATTATGAACCCAATGATATGGTCAGTACTAAAAATATCTCTACTTCCCCTAATGATAAATTATATGAATTAAAAATATTATTTCATTAACAAATGTAAATCAATGGTGAGACAATACACTTCATCATTTATAATGAAATTCAGAAGAATTTAATTTCTCCTAAATCATATTTTCAAAAATTGAACTTGAAATTTATACATCATCCATAACCATATGCTAGCATATGGTCTAGTGTAGGCCTTGAGAAATGGATCACCTAGTAGTGTCACTTGGTTTACAAAATCAAACTTTTTAAAGATGCAATCCTTTGTGACATCTCACCATTATAGGTATGTGATGTTTTACATGTGTTCAACCATGTATTTACCATTGACATGTAGTCGATCAAGTAAATCCTTGAAATTTTGTGATAGATTATCATGATCTAAAATACCATATATCGTAGCTAATTCATAAGTTTTCAGTCATTAGTGCTCGGAAGTGCAAGAATATTTTCAGTTATAGTAAGAAGTATACTCTTAATGGTAAGAATTAAATGTTTAATGGCATCCTTATGTCACCATATCATAGTGTGGTTTATCAAACAATAACAAAGATAAAATAATTAAACCATAAACTAGATGAATACAAGGATATTTTTCAGTAACCTAAATAAGTTCCTACATACTGTACACTAAACAATACTATTGATTTGATCTCTTAACTACCTCTACCTCAAACCTCTTTATACAACATATCATTTATAGATGATGAATAGATCAAGTGGTAGATCCATGAAATCATGGATAATGGACACATCATGCCCAA
This sequence comes from Torreya grandis, assembly GCA_037957365.1. Lineage (NCBI taxonomy): Eukaryota > Viridiplantae > Streptophyta > Pinopsida > Cupressales > Taxaceae > Torreya > Torreya grandis. The sequence continues at coordinate 2,163,933 of JARHVA010001759.1, forward strand.
ATCATTGCCTTGCAAAAACCCAATTGTGTTTGTGCCCATGTTGTGAATCAATTAAAAAAATCTTAACAAGATTAAAGTGAAAAAATATTATCCTCATTTAAATATTAAGTCAGTTTTCTACCATATCCATGGTGTAGAAGTCTTTTGAAAAATTTGTCTTAAGTTTAGGTATCATCATATTCATTTTAAACCTCTAAACATCTAGAATATAGTCTTAAAAACAAAGGAAGGATTCATTGACTAGTTGCTTATGCCTTTTAGGTTAACTCATATAAAGAAATCATTCATTTCAAGATGTTGAATGACATTCTCATGCCAATTACATATGTCATTTTTTTAATCTACCATGATGAAATCTTAATCTTTAGAAAACATGCCCAATGAACATCTACACCATGCTGAACTAGTGTTTCATATATTTTTTAAACATATTTTTGTGATAACATGAATAAATGCTCATTTTTTATGCAAGAGATAAAATATTTATGACACATTACACACGCAAGGAGTGCATGTGTGAACCTAACCAAGATTCAAGTCATACAGGAATGGCAAACACTAAATTATTTTACATCTGATTCAAATCTTCTCATTTTTATAAAAATATACAAGAGATTTGTGTTTAATTTTTATCTTTTGAACCAAACTACCAAAGGTGGAACTGAATAAAGTTTCATTTAATCAGCTACACAACAAAGATAATTTGATGAACTAAAATTTAGACTCTATTCTCAAGTGTTAATACTTATGTTACTTGACTATAAATTTGGAAGACCAACGAATTCATTTAGTAATAAAATTGACTATCACAAATGGGTATTGACAACACAATTCCTAGAAAAGAGTTAATTTCTATAATAATAGATTAAACAACATATGATTGGAATCAAATATATCTTTATAGTATATACTTATGCCAAATTATGAGGGAGTGATTAGGGATGGTGAGGGTTAATGATGGAGTGATGAAGGATGGTGAGGGTCAATGAGGGAGTGATTAGTGATGATGAGGGATGAAGAAAGATTGATTAGGTATTGTGAGGGATAAGAAGTGAGTGATTAGGATGATTAAGGATGGTGATAATCAATGAAAGAGTGATTAGAGATGATAAGCCTAATGATTAGAGATGATAAGAGAGAATTAAGGTCAATGAAGGTGTGATTGGGGATGGAGAGGGATGAGGAAGCAATTAGGTATGATGAGGGATGAGGAAAGAGTGATTAGGGATGATGAAATATGGGGAGGGAGTAATTAGGGATGATGAAGAATAGTTTTCGTCATTAGAGGAGTGATTATGGATGATAAGGGAGTTTTAGAGATGATTAGGGATAGTGAGGGTCAATGAGGGAGTGATTAGGGATAGTGAGGGTCAATGAGGGAGTGATTAGGGACAATGAGTATTGATGAGAGAGTGACTAGGGGTAATGAGGGATGAGTAGGAAGTGATCAAGGATGAGGGAGGGATGATTATCAAGTGAAATTAATATGTAAAGTGGTTGTTTGAAGTGTGTAGGTCATCAATGTGACCTATGCTACCCCAATAACACCATTTTGTATTAATTTCAAAGTGAGTGGTTTGAAAACTTCATTTTTGACAAACCCAAGACTCTTAGAAATGCTAAGAATCATTCTGAAAGGCACAAAAACCTTTAAATGACTATATTTTTACCAAAATGGATATCAATTTCAAAATTTATGTCCTAAAATCCCTAGGTTTAATACTTAGACCTTGAAAATGCCTAAGTACTGACCTAATTAGATTTTGAAAAACTATTTTGCACATCGTAAGGTGTACAACTATGAGACCAACTCTATTAGATGTTGAGTGACCTAATTTATTATATTTACTAAATCAAATTTAAAGTATAATAAAATAAATGTATTCTTATACTTAACATTTAGAGTAGTAAATATAAGCGTATGGCCAAAGTTGGCTTCATGTGCAACTCCCACATGCTCATGGAGATGGTTTTGGTCTTATAAAAAAGCAACTCATACGCATTGTATACTACACTATATAACATGTACATGTTATATAACACATACAAGTTATTTGAATTTGAATTGGAAATTGAAAATTGAGCCTTTTGGCTCAAAAATGGCTTGGATTTTCGAGCCAAAGGCTTGTGACTGTGCATCTACAGCCAAGATCGAGAGTTTTGACAAAAACCAATAAATTACAAATTTAATCACCAAATACACTATGGATTTGAACATCAAAATTCAAAAAATTATTACCGTCATTATGAGCACGTTGTCCTGTTTATAAATATATGATTTTTATAATTTTTGGGCTATTTTAAGGATTCAAACTATATTATTTTTTAACTACACCTTTTTTAGGCCACTATATGCACCTATACATGCCTATTCATGTTTATCTAAAAAAAATTTAGTTGATCCAATTATAAAATAAATCATATGGTAACAAACTAGGAATAATTCTACACACATTCAAAAAAAAAATCAATTTTCAATTTTTTTGGGTAGTTAGGGTGGGCTACACGGCTAGCTATCCATTTTTCTATTAGTTTTCAGGATATATTTAATTTAAAAATTAATTAAAAAAATATTTATTAAAAAAATCCAAAAATATATATATATAACACGCTAGAATATCTTATCTAAATATTCACCAAAGGGTTTCAAACAATATTTGATGATGCTCAAAAAATGGTGGGTCGTATGGCCATCTATCTACTATGTTTACTTAAAAAAAATAAGAGATCCTCTTCAAATTTTACATGTTTGATTTACTTATACTTAACCAATTTTTAAAAAAAATAGTTTTTTGGAAACTAGACTCAAAATGCTACAATTCATATTTTTATACCATCTTCAAATTTTGAGTGTAGTCATCTCAAATTATCTATAGAAGTTCAAATTTCTAAAATTTTAGAAAAATCATGTCCACGAGTAGGCCCTTTTTTGTCCCCAATTTGGTGCACTTACCTTGAAGCTTTCAATAACAAATGCCAAGGTGCCAAATTTCATACACATTTTTCTTTGGTGCATTAAAATAAATACTCACACTTAGATTGCATACTCTTAAGAGTGTTTGATTTTTATGCTTGTTCTTTCAAAGTTGTTTACTTTCAAAAAATGATTGATGCATGTATGCTCTCTCCCCCCCCCCCCATCCCCTTTAGGGAACTCAGGTGACCAAAAATGCTCTTTATTTGCATTTTTTCCTTGTCCAAAGGCAAGAAAAAAATGTCGCTAAGTCTCTCCTCAAATCTGTATAGTTTGGGTGATCTAAACGTGACCCTAAAGTCTTTTCACTTGTCATTTATTTTCATGCATCTTGGCTTGTGAGCAGGATTTCATCACATCCTCATGGGTTCTATAGGGAGGCATTGACCTAGGAATTTAACTCCTGACATCATTTCAATCTCAATCCATGGTGAGGTATACAAATTGAGGTTGACTTACTAGGATGTTTACTTGAATGATTAATCAAACTTTGTTAGTAAGATACTGCCTCAGACTGTAGAGGCAACATAGACATCGCACTACACTAAGCAAGTGATGGATGTAGTGGTTGTGAAAAGGATAAGACTTTTTCACAATAAGATAGTTGACATTGATCCAAATGACGTGAGCATCTTTTATGTTAGCCACACTTGGGACCATCTATAAACACACAAAAATTTAGTTTAAGATCAACCCCACTTGCCACAGACATATTGTTAATGCAAGTGAGTAGCTTGAAGTTCCATGTCATAGTAAAAATTATTGGGAGAAGAGGGGGCCTAAAAACCCTACTTTTCATGTGCTTTTATTTTTAGATTAACACTTAAAATTCTCTCAAGAATTAGTATATTAATGAAATTTGATAGTATTGTGCAACTTTGTTAGTTTTAGGATATATGATGTTACACTTAGGTGTTTGTGTCATTTTTATCCTTTCTTTCATTGTTTTGAATCTAAAACTATCAATTTTTTTTGTTATGCCATGTCAAAATGATTTTTGTTTATAAGTCACTCTTTTTTTGAGGAGGCATTACGCTGGCCATTTTTATCACATACTTTTATTTTAGTCTTTTGACAAATCTTTGTGTGTGTGTCACTTGATTGAAAAGGGTAACATTATGTTGTCCAATTAATTTTGAGCCTATTTGCCTTTGAGTTTTGAAATGAACCATTGGTTACATCTTTAGAGCATGATAAATCCATTATGCTACTCAAATTATTTCATTTACTTGTTTGCCTTGTGCCCAATTTTGATTTCAAAACCGAACCGCATGTGCCTTTGGGATATTTTACCTAGTGTCATTATGTCATTCACCTTTGTCTAGCTTGTTGTTTGATCAAATAAGCCTAGTTTCTTAAGTTGAGTTTTTGATTAAACTTGACAAGATCGAATTCAAACATTGATTGATTTATGTTTATGCCCTGTCTAATTTAGGCCTAGACACTGATCTTTCTCTTTTGGGTTGTGTAACTTAGGTTAATTCTTTACCCAATTGGAGATCTATTTATTTTTGTATTTATTTGGGAGAAATAGACTATCTTCTATATGCCTTTTGTTTCATGCCTTATACCAATTGACCAAGTTCATGTTTGATTTCAAATGCCTAGTCAATGCCAAAGTGTTTCAGATTTGTTAGATAAAATCTCACCTTGTTTTTAAAGTCTAGCTTTTGTGCTTGTTTTGCCAAAAGTCCTAGCACGTGCCTATTTTAAGCCTAGATTTTGATGCCACATTTGGCCAAAATACCTATCAACCTTTGTTTTCTTATATTAGACTTATTTGAAACACTTTGTCCTTAGAGTTTGGCATGCCAGTTTTTATTCATTTGCTTGACCATTTGTGTGAGACATTTGATGTTAGATTGTTTTAAACCAAGTGTTAGCATAGACCATTTCATAGATACAACTCCACCCTAGACTAAGTTAGACCAAATTTGGACCATTTGTACTTTGGACATTATTTTTTAAAGTTTTTAGAACTCTAGGCTTTTTAAAAAACATTTATCATTGACTTAGATATGTCTCGCTACACTAATGGTGGAGCCATGCACAATCCAAGTTATAATAGAATGACCATAGAAATTGACTTTCTTGAAGACACCTATGGTGAAGAATTGGTTTTTGAGATGGATCCATATCCTCCTTACAATCCTCAATTTGGGGAACAAAGCCCAGCACCATGTTCGATGGTATATTCTTTGGGCAGGATGACATACGATGTTTGCCATCTCAACACTCATGGAATCCGATCCTCCACCTATACCATTAACCCTCCTTTGGATTGTGTGAGTAAATAATCTCTACAGTGTCCAATGATTACCATACTAGGACCTCATCCTTTTACTTATGTGAGTAACCAAGCTCCATAATGCCCTATCATTTCTATACCAAGAACTCGTCCTTTGGTTTCTACAAGCAACCAAGCTCCACAATGCCCTACCATTCTATACCAGGACCTCATCCTTTAGCTTGTGTGAGAAACCAAGCTCTACAATGTTGTACCATTTCTATACCAGGATCTCATTCTTTGGTTTGTGCAAGCAACCAAGCTCCACAATGCCCTACCATTTCTATACTAGGACCTCACCCTTTGGCTTATGTGAGCCACCCAACTTCATAATTCCCTACCATTACCATTCTAGGACCTCATCCTTTGGCTCACAATAGTAACCATGCTTCGTAATGCCCTACCATTACCATTCCAAGCCATTCCACATGTAATAACTCCTTATACCAACAAGGTTTTCCAATCATAACTTGACGATTAATAGTTACCATCCTAGGCCATAAACCAACCTATATTAAGACTACCATTATCCAACCATCATCCATTCCTCATCCATTTCCAATTATTACCCACTGTAGAAAACCCATACCAATCATCTAGCTAAGACCAAGCCAATCATTACCTTTCCAACCAAGCCAATCATTTAAAGACCAAGATATTATAAAAACTAGTATTTTATAATTTCTTATAAACTAAGGCCAAGAGAACTAACCAATCCATAATGTTTTTATCAAAACGCCTATTTGTGATGAGTCAACTTGTGATGAATCACCTTTTGATCCTTTACCCATTGTCGAGGAATCTCACTCTCACAAGCCAATCTTTGCTGAGTCACTTGTTAATGATTATAACCACCTTTGGTCAAATCATTATCTTGACCATAGGTCTATTTTTAAAGAGAATCCCCTTGACAATATAGTCTGTATAGAGTTGTCTTTTGACATTTTTCCCATCATTGAGGAGTATCACTTTGATAAACCAGTCTTTGTGGATCCCATTATGCCATCATAGGTCGTTACTTGTCCCATACCAAACATTCAACAAGACATCATTATAGCATCATCAACACTGGATGAAGAATCAATATTGAAGTCAGGTTTTATTCTTGAACTAACCTTAGATTTAGCATTAGAAGTAGAATCAATTTCAGTCTCAACATCGGATTCAGAGTCCTTTGATTCAAAATTAGAATATGTTCATGGTTATTATAATATTGGTTACGCATGCCTCACAGATCAATTTAAATATATTTGTGATCCTTATATAGTTTTTTAGGATGATTACTTTATATTTGACACAAGTTCTCCTAGTATATTTTATGAGGATTGTGTGACCTCTTCCCATTCCATTACCATTCCACATGCCATTATCATCAACCAACCTAGCCATTATACTGACACTCCACTTCCCATAAGTGTCTATTAGGACCGATAGAATCAAACCTTATTAAATTGCATCCATGATGACATATTTGTTGCAAAATATTAGGGGTCAAGACTACATTCATGTAGAAGAAGAAAAATATCATAGTGAAACCTTTCTAGAGGTGCTAGGGGACAATCAAAGTACAAACTCAACTTCTTCTAGTGAAACCTTGTTTGAGGTGCTAGAAGACAATCAAAGTCAAAAATAAATGCTTTGTAGTGAAACCTTCTTGGAGATGCTATGAGACAATCAAGACAACTTCATTGGCGAAAACCTCTTCAAAGTGCCAATAGTTGAGCACAAAATTTCTTCACTGCTTGATGAAGACATTATCAAAGATAAAATCATTATAGCTTCCAATCTAAAACATAATTATATGGTATTTTCTCTTAGGACCAAACAACAACAAAATATGGTGGTCCTATCGAGAGCATATTCAGAAGTCTTCAGCCCCATTACATCCAAAGTTATGTCAAATTTAGAATCAACAATATTATGTGTGCCTAAAAACCTCGATTTTCATTTGTTGCCCTACCACTATGCATTCCATTATCATCCACCTTTACATTGCCACAACAAACCTATCATCTAATATTTATCCATATTTACCATCACTCGCCACACTCTCCTTTGCAGAGGCTACAAAGATACCTTGTCTCGACATTTGAAGAAAACATAATAAATGACCAAAAAAGATCATAACATTATTGAAATCCAAAGTTTTAGGAGGTTCTTGATAGAGAAACTATTTGAAAGATATGTGGGATATAAATTTGCATGATTGACTATTATAGTTGTATTACATGTTGATCAGGACGTGCATCTCCATATCAGCAAGAATAACAGAACCATACCTTGGCCAAAAACATTTACCTTGCCATTTTCATTTTTCTATTTACCATGCCATTTCTTCATACACTGCCATTTACCTCATCACTTGGGGGAAACACTCATGATGTTATAGCTAATTTCCATCCTTTCATTTTTCCTTATGCCATACAATATGCCATTTTACCATGCCATCCCAATTACACCACAACCTATTTTTAGTCATCCTATCCAAGTCTGTTTTGATCTTGGGTCCTTTGGTTCTTCCCTAACCTTTTGTGAGGAAATTCGAATCCAATTTCAATAGTTTTAGAATTTCGTGTTTAAATGATAGTTTATGAAAGTAGTATGACAATGGATCTAGCAATTTATTTTCATTTACATTTGACTAGGGCTATTGATTGTAACAACCTATGGAGAAATCATTAGTCAACCTTATGTTACTAATTATAACTATCTATGGGTAAATTAGTACCACAGACCTATGCCATTGTTTTCTAATTATAACTACCTGATGGGTAATTTAAGAACAACACTGTTACCATGCATTGTTGCATCACCTTGCCATTACTATTCTTATTTGCCTGACCATTTGCCTCAATTTTAAAACTTATTGTGACCTAGTTAGTTCTCCTGCCTTTTGTGTGGATGGAATTACTATGACTTCAAGTTCTAATGAGATTATGTAGGCCACGCTTAATTTTTTTTGAGGTCAACTCAGTCCCCGTTTTCTATATGCTCTCATTATTTTGTGAGCAACCTAAGACAACACACTCATCATTTTATGAGTGATATCTTTTCAATCTCTAATGAGTTAAGATATCTCAAAATTCCAAAAACATTCAAAAAATTTAGAATCCAAAAATAGTTGTCCTATTTAAGCCTAGTCAGTCATCCTCGATTTGCCCTACTAGGGTAAATCCATTGTTAGGATGCTTTCTATTGATTTTACTTTCATTTTTTTGTGTGTTTGTTTATTTAGTTGTTTGTTTGTTTGCTTGCCTCTTCATTTGCTTTCCATACTATGCCTCGACTCAATCTATATGTGTTCATTGGGTGATTCCTTACGCATTATTCTTGAGTCTATCCATATTCATACGTCAACATTGTCATCATGGTTTTTATCATTGGTGCATTATTTACAACTATTTTGGGAGTCAATCCTTATGTATATTTTAGCAAAGTTCTCATGGTGTTCTATCATGAGGCATACTATCATGTGCTACATTAAAAATCAACTTGGAAAGTATTACAAGCAATGGAGTTGCAGAAGTTTCTCCTTGGTAACCTTGGTAACCTTGGTAACCTTGGCAAATCTTCCCACCCTCCTTGATTGAATCAACCCATTAACCATTTTGCTTATATCACTGCTAATAAGGATGAACATCTATGCATTGGTAGGTATAACTAAATCATTTCCATTGATCAATTATTATTATTCTATTCATCACTTTGTGCATCATCATATGCCTAGTTGTTTGTGGCTTCTTTAGGCATTAGACTATCACCTCTACGTTTATGCCTGCTCATCTTCAATCTATATAACAGGTTATATCTTTGAGTCATGCTTGTCAATCTACCCTACTAGGGCATAATCAAACATCATTTTTTCAATCTCGATCAGCTTAATTATTATAACCACATATGGAAAAATCATTATGTCGACTTATCAGCCCTAATTGGGGCATATGTTTATGCCACTAATTATAACTGCCTTTGGAAAAATCAGTGTCTCCACCTTTATTACTCATTATCACCGCATGTGGGAAAATCAATACTTTTTAAATCAAATGCATGCAAGCATTATCTCGATTGGATTAATCTCACCCATGGGTTAATTTCATTCTTCTCCTTGCTTCTTTTTGAAGGATCATCTATCAAACATATATGTCCACCACTCCCTCGAGGTGGCATCATTATTGGCTTCCCAAACATTGTTTAAAGCTTCTTCTTAAACCATTATCTTCTTTTCAAAAAAAATCACTCTTTGAGAAGACATTACTATGCTTAAAGCTTGCAACATCTTCCCAAATAGGGGCAAACTATAGACACCTAAAATTGGCCACAACTAGGTTCTGACTAGATTTCAGATTGATTCCTACCAACCATTGCAAATTAAATCTAGAAATCTTTGAATGTCCCAAATTTGTTGTGCATCATTCATAAAAACTCAAAATCATGTTGAGGCATCGCTAATTGGGGTATCCTATCATATGCAACAATAACCTCTCATTCAAATCATCTTATGACATCACAACAATCAATTTGGCCTATATCCCTATTAAGTTGGAAACATAAACAAATATCAAATCTTGAAAGAGCTAAATGGCTAATCAAAATTAATTAACAAGCTAAAACAAATTAAATGCCTAATTGAATTATCCATGTGCAATTAATGAATAACTAAAATGGAAATTCAAAAAATTTAAATATCCTAACCTTTCATCATTGCCTTTATGAGTTGTCAAGCTCATTGAAAATATCCTAAAATATCTCATTTTGGAGACCCATGCCTATTCATTGCAAATCATAATTAATTGACAACTGTCAACTCTATTGAGGCTATATTTGACTCACCTAAGTTAGGTTTGAACCCATTCCAAGCCTTAACTCCACCTTAACTCTCCTAGGGTTGGGATTATATCCATTTGCTATAAATACAATGCCTTGCCTATTGAATTTTAAGTTATTTTGGTGCAAATTTATCATGCATAAATGACTTCAAAGCTTTGAGAAGAGTAGTGTTATAATGGAAAAAATTGCCTTGCAAGTAGTGTTATAATGTTAAAATCTTAAGCTACGTCAAGCCACAACACAAGCCATGGTGCCAAGGAGAGAAGGAGCTACACAAGCTCCATTGCCAAAGACTCTTTGATGCACAAACCAAGCAAGTCGCTCAACAATTCATTTGGAGCTCCCAAAGAAGGTAAAGGATTCATTGTCTTTTCCATTTTAGGTGTGTTTTCACTTGTCTTTTATTATCTAAGCTCACCCCTAAGATCTAGGCTTGGAGTGTACGTGTTAGTGTGTTTATTGAAATTTTTATTACTTGAACTAACATGTTACTAACCTCCCTTCTTGGTTTTCTATGATCACAGGTCTCATATCCTCTATGGAGCAAGCAAACCATATGGTTAATTCTTGTTGGTATGCAACAGGTTATGTGTTGTTTTGCCTCATTGATCTTGATATTGGCATGCCACCCCTGCAAAGCTTCTTATTGGAGGCTCCTAATCTTTCCAAGAGAGAGATAAACAATGGCATTTTTATTGATATTTACATAGATTAACTTAGTCCACATGGTCTTAGCCTAAAGAACTTCAATACTATTTAAACTTTTATCTTTATTCCATTGATGGGTTCATCCAACCCCCTGGGTACACAATACTATAGTTATCTTGCAACTTAAGGTTCCCCTTGCTTAGCTTAGAGTTTGCTCCCATTAGTTTCACATTGAGATAGACCCCTCTTAGTTAGATTTTCTAGATTTTCTCTTTAGAGTCTAAGATCAAAGGCCTTTTTTGTTTTCAGATGCTCTCCTTATTTTAAGATAAGGGGACAATTTTTTTGCCTCTTCAAACTTTCTCTTGGTTATTTCAAGCTATTTCTCTGGGAGATGTTCGACCTTATCCAATAGCTTTTCAAACATAAGTTCTCAAGCAGGGCCTTTACCAGGGCAATTACATCTTACTTCCAACCATCTAACATCATCAGTGAGAAGAGGTCCCATGACCATCTTCCAAACTTATATGTTAAGCCAATAAATTATCGTAGACTCAATGATTGTACACCCATCACATACTTTTTTACCACTTTAAATTTCAAATGTATTTTTCTATAACAACAAAATTCAACTCATTATACAAGGCTCTCCTCTTTTTTCAATTCTTCATGATATCTTATTTTATTGAATTATCATTTTCCATCTATTCATTTTAAAGTCCCATTTTAGAGTCCCATGAACTAATCTTTTGACTTTGGTGCATGTTAAAATATAAATTAATTTATTATCCACACAAATTGAACAAAATTATCCTCTTAATGCACGTAACATTATTAATGGTGGGTGGGACCAGTACCCAAACAAATTAGAAGACAATATTTCTTTTTCGGTTATCATATCATATTCCCGTCGTAGCAAATCGAGGCAATTTAATTCAACGCTTAATTTAATTTATGGATAAGTGGGACCTTTACGCTGTCATCTTCCCTTCCCCTTAGCGGGCCTAACCTTCCTTCACTTAAACCCCCTAATGCGTAGTGATTTCCAACGGAACAGCTCAATGGTCCCATTCATATATTCCCATTTCTTGACCTATTTCTCCATCGCTCCACTCCATGGAGCAATGATGCATCTCTTGTTGCAATTTACATAAAAAACTTCATCTTTTAAAAAATATTAAATTGTATTTTCGTCGATTAATTACATCATTTAAATGATGGTGGTTGTTTGTATTATCATTTATAGATGACAAATATGGTAAAGATGACATCAATCAAAATTTTCAATAACTCAATGGTTATTTAGCATTGATATAATATTTTTGAAGGATTGTATTTAAGGAATTAAAAAAAGAATACCTACAATTCATATATTACATTTACAAACAAAATGCATAACAATCGATTGACATTTAAAACTAATGAATAACAATATTATTACAATGATCATAATGTAAGTGCTATAAAATAATCAACTCTTATTAAACATCAAGATCATTTAAAATTTTAGTAATTATGAAATGGATCATATTATAAAATCTATTAAAGAAAATTGTTGAAAAAATATATACTCTGAATTATCGTCATCCTCCACATCATCAAGATCATAATAATTGTCATCATTGTCAACAATATCATTATCAAAATTGTCAAAAAAAAAAATGTCTTCTTCTCAATTGATATTTTTTCCTTTACAACTCAATCCCTACAACATATAGATTCAATAAAAATGTCAAATAAAATATTCAAAATATAAATTTATATATTTTTTCTTTTAAAAATTTGAAGTTTAAAAAAAATGAATTAAGAATTTAGTAATTACTAATAGGCATTTTATTGTGTCCATGAATGGCATAAGGGCTTCCCAGCGTTTTATTATTAACACAGGTCAATGTTGCCTTTCGGTGGCTCCATACGTTAGAATTTTATTTGTTTTTGATAAAGGCGGCAAACCAGGGGCCGAACCCTATACAGTCAAAAAAGACAAGAAGGCAAACAAACAAAAAATGCCTTCAGAGAGACAACGACACAGCTGAGAACAACAAACAGAAACAAAACACAAGCCACGGGAAGACCAGAGTCAAAGAGGTCTCCCCTTACATAACTATTGATTTGATAAGATCATTGAGCTTCTCATTCTCCGCATTGTCAACATACCCAGTATTACCCACCACTTCTAGCATATACATGTTCAGCAGAATTGTATTACGAAGCCCTTTGGCGAAGACCTTCTCCAGCTTCTGAATGCGGTCCTTCAGGGCCCCAATTTCAGTTTTCCAATCAGTATCATTCTCAGTGCCCTCACCAGCTTCCTCGACATACATTTTCCCCTTATTGTCAGCAGTTCCCATAGTGTCAGCACCCTGCTCCTCAGTAACCTCAAAATCCCTAGTAACCTGCTTCCCTCCAGTGTCCTCCAAAATTTCCTAGATTTCCAGCTCCTCAGACTCTTCCTCCTGGGTTGCTTCTTCCGAAGCACTTTCTGAATAATCAATCAGTCTGGCCTTCGGGGCTGGTTTACCAGTAATTCGCACCGACCTTCACACTTCGGAGGGGAATCATTCCTTATTAATTTTGAAAGGCTTGTGAGATTTGCCACCTTGGTCCCCTGTGGCCCTACCCAGATTCCTGTGCGTCCCTTCCGTTGTCTCTTTAATATTTTCTTCCTCTTCATCAACCTTTCTCTTCTTGCCCTTCTTGCTCACAAAGGAGCCGGGGGTATCAACAAGGGTCTTTTTAGGGTCATCAATACACCTCATTCCTGACAAGTCATCTCCTTTTGAATGATCTCCCTAATGTTTAAGGGAATATGAACACCTTGTCACCACACCCTCCAACCTGAAAATTGTTGCCCAAGGTTGGCACAAGCATTAGCGACCCTGTTGCCTTCTCTGTAGGTATGGGAAATCTCAACTTCAGAAAACTTTTGTAAAAGAAATTGGATATCAGTAATGATGTCTTTTAGCTTTATTCCCACATTTGAAGCTTTATTAACGGCATCTATGACCATCTTAGAGTCTCCTTGTATATTCAAGTTCCTTATTCCTAGGGATATAGCTAACTTTAATCCCCATAGTAAAGCCATTGCTTCAGCATAGTTGTTGCTCTGGCATCCAATTCCACCAGCATAGACAGCAGACATCCATCCTTTATCATTCTTTATAATTCCTCCTCCACTAGCTTTACCATCCAACTTGGATACCCCATCAAAGTTGAGTTTCATCCAGTTAGGTTTAGGGGGGATCCATTCAGTATTAAGTCTCTGTAGTATTTTGGAGTTATTATACCCAGGGATCTAGTTTAAAACCTTCTGTTTGGCTGCAATTTGGCTTTCAATTTGAGATAGGGGTTTCTTCACAACATGAATATGAGATGTTGTAACACTTTCCATAATGGTCTTAGCAGAGGAGTTAAACACCTGAGAAGCATTTCTAGCAGTGTCCCTGAAAATTATTTGATTGCGCTCTGTCCAACTCAAATATGGCAGAGCTTGCTTCCATAATTCCATAAGCCAGGGATGTGTGAAGGCTGGGTTCTAGCTGAGAATTACTTCTTTAAGGTCAGAATTGCAGACCCATTCAATACCAAAGTTGTTAAGTATTGTGCCCCATAATTCTCGGGCAAACTCACAGTGGATAAAGAGGTGTGAAACTGATTCCTCTTTTGAACCACACAGGAAACATCTGTTAAGCAAAGTAAACCCTCTCTTTTGAAGGTTATCCTGAGTAAGGATTTTGTTATGAGCAATAGCCCACCAAAACATGTTAATTTTTGGAATAAGTTTATGATTCCAAACTTTTTTTCATACATCTTTATTTTGAGCTTCAGGAATGAGTAGATGGTAAGCAGATTTGATAGAGAACGATCCATTCTTATCTGGCCACCAGTATTGTTCATCCTCTCGGAGAAAAAGAGGGATTTTGATCTCCTAAACGCACTAATAGATCTCTCGAACTCTTGAGAAAAGCTCAGGATGGTGCACACAGCAATCCAAAAGATTTTTCCAGCTCCTCATCCCATTATTATTTTCCATATAATCACTGACCCTATCTCCAAAAAACTGGGTAGTCAAGTCAGCAATCTCTCCATAGTTTCCCTGTGTGATGAGAGCCTTGTCCTTTAACCAGATATCATCCCAGAATTTAATAAGCCGGCCATTTCCAAGTTTCCATCTAATTCCCTGTTTGAGAAGGCTTCTACTTTTTAGCATTTTATTCCATATCACAGATCCCTGGGGTAATCCCATATGTTGAAGAAAGTTGGAATCATCAATGCTATGCATGTATTTGGCATACATTATTTCCCCCCAATCATTGTTTTTATGGATCAGGTTCCAACTAAATTTTGAGAGAAGGGCTTTGTTCATGTTCCTGATGGACCTAATATTAAGTCCACCATGAGATTTTGGAAGACACACTTTTTACCATCTGACTAAAGACATTTTATATTTGTCTTCCACTCCCGTCCATAAAAATTTCCTTTGGATTTGTTCCAATTTCTCAACAAAATACGCAGGAATTTTAAAAAGAGACAAGAAGTATGTAGGAATACCTTGCAGTGAAGCCCGAAGAAGTTGTAGTTTACTAGCACTGATGAGTAGTTTCCCCTTCCAACCAAGAAGTTTCCTCTGCATTATTTCCACAATTCCATTCCAAAATCTAGGAGATATGTCTTTGACCGAGAGTGGGAGACCCAAGTAGGTAGCTGGTAGGCCAGCTTCAGCACATTCTAATATATCAATGATTATATGTCTAAGTTCATTAGGAGTGTTGAAGAAATACACATTACTTTTCTGGAAATTTATCCTTTGTCCTGACTCTCTGGCATAATTATTTAAGATATTCTTCCATCTTATAGCTTCAATCACCGATGAGATGCCAAAGAAGATGGTATCATCCACAAACTATTGTACCACCATAGGATGAAGGGAGGAGGCAGGTTTGATGCCCAATAGTTTTTTTGAGGCTATATCTACTTGTATGTATCTTCCCAGTGCCTCAGCCATAATGATGAATAAGTATGGGGAGAGAGGGTCTCCCTAACGAATTTCTCTCCAGGACGAGAAAAACCCTCTAGGAACACCATTAACCAGCACTGAGAATTTTGCAAAAGAGACCACGTTCCATAACAAGCGAGACATTTTATCATTAAACCCAAATTTTTTGATCACTTGGAACAGAAAAGTCCATGAGACTCTATCATAAGCTTTAGAACTATCAAGCTTGAGAGCCATCCCAGGGATTCTGCTCTTATCCATGGAGTGAATAGTCTCATGTGTGGTGATCACAGCATCAAGAATCTGCCTGCCTGGGATGAAACCTTTTTGAGCAGGAGAAATAATTTTGTCTAGCAAAGGTTGAATCCTCATGACCAGCATTTTAGTACATAACTTATACACAGTGTTGCATAGACTAATGGGCCTGAAATTAGTGAGGTGTGAAGGTTGTGATTTTTGGAACAAGTACTATGAAGGTATTATTAGCTTGTTTCAAAAGTTTACCTGATCTAAAAAAATCATGCATAGCAGCCATGAGGTCCACTCCTACTATCTCCCAATATTCCTGAAAGAATATAGGAGGAAAGCCATCAGGACCCGAGGCTTTAAAAGCACCCATGGAGAATAAAACAACATGGACTTCTTCCTCGGATATAGGCTTCAACATCTCTAGATTATCTTCTTCCGTTATCAAACAGGGGATTTTATCAATAAATTGATTCATAGGTTTATCGATTCTATCATTATTATTTTCTTCCGTAAGCAGATTCTGAAAGAAATCCCTAGCTTGTTCCCCTATTTCATTATCCTCGGTAATAATGTCGCCATTATCTAGGACAAGCTTAGTTATTGAGTTGGCTTTCCTATGTTTCATAGCTAAGAGATGAAAAAAGGTAGTGTTCCTATCCCCCTCTTTAAGCCACTGAACACGGGATTTCTATTTCCAAAAAACCTCTTCTCTTTCCATAAGATTCTTCCATTCTGAAGACAGGATATTCTCTTCTTCTAAAGTCTACTCAAAATCATTCCCTTGATCTATCAGTTGCTGTATATCCTTGAGTTTTCCCACTATATTTTTCTTCTGCTGGAAGACCTGCCCAAAGCTGTATCTATTCCATCCATAAACTTCTTGTTTAATGTGTTTGAGTTTATTGACTATTCTGAACATAGGAGTAACTTGAATAGGAATTTTCCACCATTGGGCCACCATTTGTCTAAAGTCTTTGTGTTTGATCCACATAGCTTCAAAACGGAATGGGGAAGGTTCAGAATGTCCCTGTTCTCTCCAACTGAGGAAGATCGGGTAGTGGTCAGACATGGTTCTAGGGAAAGCCTGCGCCTGCATATTATGATAATCCTTCCAGTTGCTTGATATAAGAAATCTATCTAATTTAACCTGAATCATTTGATCTCCTCTTCTTCTATTGGTCCAGGTAAAATTTTGGTTTTACAGCTCTATGTCCAATAGTCCCCAATCATTAATGAATTCAACAAAGTCGAACATGTTGTCCGAGTAATCCATAATTCCACCCTATTTTTCAGAAGGGTATAGAGTGTTAAAATCTTTGGCTAACATCCATCTAATGTTCTGGGGATTATTCTTGAAACTGCTCAAGTCTATCCATAATTTCTGTCTCAAAGCTCTGTTATTCGGTCCATAGACATTGATCAACGACCAATTCAAAGATTTCATAGAAAAATTGGTAATCAAGAAGTGCTTATTATAAGCCATAAGAGACCCCTGGATTTTAGCACTATTCCACATAGTGAAAATCCCCCCTGAAGCCCCTTCAACAGGACAAATGCAAAAGGCCGCCTTAGGCCATATACAGGCAGCAATTTTTGTAAAATTCTCCTCATTCATCTTGACTTCTTGGAGAATAAAATATCTAATTTATTATCTAAAATGCAATTTTTAACCTCAAACTACTTTGAGGGACTATTAAAGCCCCTCAAGTTCCAAGATAATATTCTCATTTAGAGGGTTTGGGGGGTTGGGTCTCAAGTGTATTCTATTTACCACTAGCAATCTCCCTAGCAATCTCTCTTTGTCTTGTTTCTCTTAGGGTTGGCCTCCCTTGTTTGGGATCAGTGCCAACAGCTACAAATTTTTTACCTTTTCGGTTCTTTTTCTTTGGGGTAACCCATTCCTCTTGTTCATTACTGCCACTTTGTCCTGTTACACCTATTGCTAAGTAGTTTCCTACTTGGTCTCCAACTTCCAGAGCATGGAAAATGTCTGTATTTAGCTGTGGGTCTGCTTTTCCTTTAGTGGGACTTTCTGGAGTTACTTCTTCCTGTCCAACTCTTAGAACTTTATCTTCTTCATTGACTTCCTCTATCAAAAGGTTACCTCTTTCTCCTTCCTTAGACATATTAGTCTATTTTTCTAGAGGGTTGGTTGTGCTAAATATAGCCTTCTGACTATTAGTTGGTACTATATTTTCCTTTGGGACAGCTTTTCCCTCACTACTAGTGATATCCTCCTTTCCCGTCTCCTCCTCTCCCTTTTTTGTGTTGTCGAGATTTTCCACATTACTCTCCATTTCCTACTTACTGTTCTTTCTGTAATTGAGAGCCTGATCTTCCCCTTTAATCTAGGAATCATCTTTCCTCTCCTTTTGCTTTGTTGTGCATTGTGTCCTTAAATGTCCCTTTCTCTTACATATTTAACAAAAAGTGGTAGCATTTTCATAAGTGATCGACTGAGTCCAGGTCCCACATCTAGAGTTTAGCTCTATGGTCATAGGGAGAGTCTTATTTATTTCAACATTGACACAAAGTCTAGCGTACACACATCTGAACTTTGTTCTAGTTGTATGATCTGTAGTGACATATTGGCCAATAGAATTGCCAATAGCTATGAAAAAAATTTCATCCCAAAATTCCAAAGGGAACCCTAGCAGTCTTACCCAAGCAGGAGCAGACTTATTAAGGTCTGAGTTAGGATCAAATCCTGGTTTCCACAAGCATAGGGCAAGAGAATGTGGGCCATATAGCCATGGTCCTCCAGTAAGAGAAGTGATCATGTCCTCCCTATTCGTAAAACTAAAAAGGAATAGGCCTCTTGCCATGGCAGTGATCAAAACACTACCCTTAACTTTTCACCTAGATAGAACCCATTTCCTAATCATTTTGATACTAGGACGGAAATAAAAAAACTTACCTACCAACATAAGGTCCATGGATGCCATGATTTCCTCCACTAGATCATCTG
The DNA here is from genome assembly GCA_037957365.1 of Torreya grandis. Lineage (NCBI taxonomy): Eukaryota > Viridiplantae > Streptophyta > Pinopsida > Cupressales > Taxaceae > Torreya > Torreya grandis. Next base: position 2,182,882 of record JARHVA010001759.1, read on the forward strand.
GGATATGCAGGGCCGTGCCCTCTGAGATAACAGGGAGGCTCGTCATGATTTTCGAGGGGCACGTCTTTTCACTTGTAAGTGCCTTCTTCCATCCATTGGATGGAATATCCACTACCAAATTTTTGAACAGATCCCCAGAGGCACTGCCATCAGCAGTGTCCTCCATTGGATCCATGATCCCGCCAGTCGCACTCAGGGGGCCCAACTTGGCGGGAAAAAACTAGTTTCAAATGTTGTCCACACGTAGAACCAGTTTCAAAGGTATAATGTGATTAGAATTTTATTTGTTGAAAATAAGAAAATGAAACTTTTATCAACAATTACGAATAAACCAAGAAACAATAAACTACGAGTGCATAATTATATATAAAAACTTACATATATTTTTATGACAATTTGATGGAACCCATTCCTGATGAAAATATCTTCCTTATTTATGGTTATGCACTCAAATATCTTGTATTGAATATGTATTAAAAATAAAGATTAGATTGTGTAACTAGAATAAAATTACAAAAATCAAATAGATAGAAGGATATGACATGATACAACTTACAAAATCTATTGAGATTTCATTTGTGCTTTTTTCCCTGTGCAATGTGTAACTCAATTATTTTCAATCATTTTATTTGATGTCTTTAAATACTCACATTTTATTTCCTTCTTCTCCATCTTCTTCTTGTTTCTCACCCAAACTTTAATCATGTTTCTCCACCTTGCCCATGCGCAATAATCTGTACGAAGATGCTTCCATTGTTATTTAGGTAATGTTTAATTTTTGTATACATTGCATCCTTTGAGATTTTAAGGATATTGCCCATCGTTTGGAATATCTTCTTATTTGGAACGTATTTCTCATAAAATGATACCATTTTATTATAAGCAATATTTTTTACTCTTTGGGAAAATCTAGGTAATCTAGATGGGTTAATTAATTATGATTGGCAATGTGCCTAATCACTTCTCTAGTACGACATAGAAAATTCTCGTCTACTTTATCTTTCCACATATCACTGTGATCATTGAACCAAACAAGTATATTTTTATTCTCTTGTAAGCTTAACGGGTAACTGGGATAACCATAGAGGTTGTGAGGGGTCATACTCATTGTTTGGTGGGAAATGAAGGTTATTATTTAATTATATGTCCTTTATAAACCTTGAGCTTTCTGCCCTATGTTTTGGTACAGAGTAGATATGATCTAATTGGTCAAGGATTTCTAGATGTTTTTTATGAAAAAATACAAAACAAGAGAAGTTCATCCTGAAATCAAATAAAATATAAACAAAAATTTAATAATAAAAGAAAAATAATACATCCCATATTTTTTTGTTTAAAACCAGATGATTACTTATGTAAGAAATTCTAATTAAAATTGGGAGATCCCAAATATATCATATTTTAGAAATAAAAAAATTATTTAAAAAAACAAATAAATAATGAAAATAACTTACCAATTTTTCATCTATGTAATAACTTACTAATTTTTCATTTATGTCCTCATATGGTTATGTTTCTCTAGTTCTCTTTATCTTATATCTCATATTGCATCTGGGTCTCTCCCTCTTTCCTTTTCCATTTTCTTTTGTCCCTTATAGATTTATTATTGTCTCCCGTCTTATGTTAATGCAAAAAGATTTTGGAGAAATATCTATGGATATAGAAAATATACCAAGATTGGTAAAAATTAGACAAATAATACTTGCATTTTTTAAATATGATTTCCTCCCTCCTTGTAATTCTCTAACCCCAAAAAATTATATTAAGTTAATGGGTGCCATAATGTTGTTTAAACTTATATTGATTTCATTGTGTTTGAGGTTGATGCAATTATAAATGCAGGAATGTTAAGATGTTGCATTAGGAATTTGTGTCAAGTTTGTTTATCTGAGAAACTCCTGCATCAAGATATTTGTTTAAATTTGTGTTGTTTTAAGTAAGTTTAGATTTTAAATTGAATTAATTATATTAAAATAAATAAATATATATTAACATTATAATATTATTAAAAATTATTAAATTATAATTTAATGAGATACTTAAAATATGATTAACAATATCTATTACAAATTAAAACATAATCTATTAAAATATTAAGATCTAAATAAAGTGTAAAAAATACTTTATGTTGACAAGTATTAAATGAGAGAAAAATTAATGTGATGTCCTTAAATAATTATTATATTGACTTATGCTACTATTTACAATCTTTTTAATTAATAGAGCAATTGAATTTTACATTTAATTGAGCTAGAAGTGGTTGTATCCAATGCTATTGATCTTCAAAGATGTCAATCAATGATTGTCCCCATGGTCTAGGAAAAAATCGATAATAGGATATTTGATATAAATATTTGATGCATGTGATATTGATGGCCTTGAAACAGAATGTCTCATGGAGTGAAAATAATCATGTCAATATGTTCATGTGTTGTTTTAGTGTATCTTCTATATGGTTGTTGGCATGCAAGAATCTATGCATTGTACAAATGTGGTCTGCATGGCGGTGATGGTCAAGATGATAGTGTTGGTGTTGAAATAATTATCTCAGTGGGGTCATCATTATTATAAAGAGGAAGTGATGATGCACCACAAGTAAAAACATTTCTTTAAGTTTTTGAAATATTTCATCTTATTCATCTAATCCATATTAAAAAATAATAATAATAACTAAAAATTCATAATAACCATAATAAATACGAAAAACTCATAATAATAAAACCATAATAATTGTGGCCATCTTATATCAATTAGGGCTTACATTGCACACCATATTTAACCAACTAAGTATTGCATCAAATCTCTTGTATAATTAGGGCCAAATAAGCCACATGAAAAAATCATGCCCACCTTATGTCGATTAGGGATCCATTGAATGTAATTTGAACCAATCGAGTACTATGTTAAATTTCACATAGAATTAGGTCTAAAAGAGCCCCAAGCAACAAATCGCATCCATCTTATGTTAATTGGGGTTCCCATTGTAGAAAGGATTACAAAGCAAGTGAGTCAAGCATTAGTCCATAAATAATGAAAAAAACATAAAGAACTAACTAACTAAGCCTATCTATTCCTATGGGAATTACAAAGGATATCAAGAAATAAATGAAAGAAATCAACATCATATTACCTTCCCAAATAGATTCACCATACCCATGTGGCTCAAAAGCATGTTCTCCCTTGATCAAGCATCATTGTCTTTGTTAGCAATGGTGGCAAACTCCTCCAGTGTCTCAAGAACACTCCATAAAACCTAAGCTCATGATTCCAAATCACTAAACTAGCCTATCAATGAAGCTTGAAAAAAATCAATGATCAAATGTAAAAGATTGTGAAAATAATTTAACATTATAACTTTGCAATATTCAAGCTTAAAATTCATATCCATGGCCTCTCTATTTATAGATTTTTGAGATTGGTCAAGATCAACCATGACCTTCCATCTCAAGATTGAGATGTGTGGCCATAGATAATCTTAATATTTGAAATTAAATCCATAATTATCTTCATCATGACCTTGGAATAAGGGGTATTGAAGAGGCATGGAAGACATTAACTAGGCATGGGTGACCCATAATCTTGATATTTGTGGCATTTATGGCCTAGGGATGTCTTCCCAAGAAATGATGTCACCTGATGATGCAGTTAATAGGAATCAATTTTCAAAAATAAATATTCAATAACTCTCATGAAAAATCCACTTAAGCTCTTGATTTGGATTAATTAGAATTAATCAAGGTTAATCAACATTTTTTAATTATTTGAAAATTGGTGCACAATTAATCAAAATGGTTAGAAAGTCATATTACTCAGTCATAATTTGACTGGAGGAGAACTAAAAGGTGATGTTAGATGTGTTGGATCTATATTCCTATTTAAGATGTTCCCAACACCAAATAATAAAGGTACGTGATGTGTACCAATGAATTAAAAAAAAAGAGTGATCCAAAGCACTAAATGGCAAATTTGTCATTTTGACTCGAAATGATTTGATCAAAGTTAGCTGGCCCATAAAATGTATTTCCCTATTTAGGGATACTTTGACCTAAACTAGCACTCGTAAGTGACAAGTTTGAATCATTTAGGGCATTTTATGGATTTTGACCTAAAATATACATTTGAGTGCAATTCGAGTAAGATTGACAATTTCAACACAAATGGTGTTAGGAATTGGATGTCTACATTTTATGTAGAGAGGATTACAAAGCAATTTAGTCAAGCATTAGTCCATAAATAACAAAAAATGCATAAATAACTAACTAAGAATATTTATTCCTATGGGAACTACAAAGGATAACAAGAAACAAATGAAAGAAAACAACATCATATTACCTTCCTAAATGGATTCACCATACCCATGTGGCTCAAAATCATGTTCTCCCTTGATCAAGGATCCTTGTCTTTGACAACAATGGTGGCAAACTCCTCCAATGTCTCAAGAACACTCCATAAAACCTAGGCTCATGATTCCAAATCACTAAACTAGCCTATCAATGAAGCTTGAAAAAAAAATCAATGATCAAATGTAAAGGGTTGTGAAAACAATTTAACATTTAACTTTGCAATATTCAAGCTTAAAATTGATGTCCATGGCCTCTCTATTTATAAATTTTTGACATTGGTCAGGATCAACCATGACCATCCATCTCAAGATTGAGATGTGTGGCCATGGATAATCCTAATATTTAAAATTAAATCCATAATTATCTTCATCATGACCTTGGAATAAGGGGCATTGAAGAGGCATGGAAGACATTAACTAGGCATGGGTGACCCATAATCTTGATATTTGTGGCATTTATGGCCTAGGGATGTCTTCTCAAAAAATGATGTCACATGATGATGCAGTTAATAGGAATCAATTTTCAAAAATAAATATTCAATAACTCTCATGAAAAATACACTTAAGCTCTTGATTTGGATTAATTAGCCTTAAAAAAGGTTAATCAACATTTTTTAATTATTTGAAAATTGGTGCACAATTAATCAAAATGGTTAGAAAGTCATATTACTCAGTCATAATTTGACTAGAGGGGAACTAGAAGGTGATGTTAGATGTGTTGGATCTATATTCCTATTTAAGATGTTGCCAAAACTGAATAACAAAGGTACGTGATGTGTACCAATGAATTAAAAGAAAAGAGTGATCCAAAGCACTAAATGGTTAATTTGTCATTTTAACTCGAAATGATCTGATCAAAGTTAGCTAGCCCATAAAATGCATTGCCCTATTTAGGGATATTTTGACCTAAACTAGCACTTGTAAGTGACAAGTTTGAACCATTTAGGGCATTTTATGGATTTTGACCTAAAATGTGCATTTGAGTGCAATTCGAGTAAGATTGACAATTTCAACACAAATGGTGTTAGGAATTGGATTTCTACATTTTTCCCTTTTTTGAGAAGGCGTAGTGAGACATTTAGGTGAAGCAACATCTTTTCAAAGAAAAAAAATTTTAAGAATAAATTCGAACAAACCCATGATGCCCCCTCGAGAGGACATACTAGGATGAAAGAGAAGGATGGAATCTCAAAAAGAGAGAAAAAGTGAGAGGTTAACCCATAGAATAGATCACATCTAGACAAGTTAATGCTTACACATGTGATTACCATCAATGATCAAAATATAATTAGAGGTATAATAGGCCCCAGAGATGGGGGGAATGGGAAAGAGACAATCCATAAATGCAAGGGACACACTTTAAATGTACCTAATTTGAGAGTACAAACTGCACACTCATGATATTAATCAATCTCGAGATAAGTTGCACACTAAAATATTACCATCATGGGATTTAATTTAGAGAGCTTGGAATTAGAGGAAAAGAGAGAATGTTCTGCTTCAAGAAGGGAAGCACCACTAAAATAGGGTCTCCAAAGAGAATATAATAAGTACTTCAGTAGAGCAGATTTGATCATGATAAAATAGTTTTGCCCCAATAGGGTGAATCTTGATCATTGATAAAGAATAAATAATGATTTTGCCCCTATAGAGATGATTTGATTCAGACGTGGTTCAGATGTTGTGCCCTAACATGGGCAATTGGCAAGCAAAATAACTCAAAGATATAACCCAAAAGATAGGTTAAAGCAAGTGACCACAAATGTACATGCGATGGTATAATGGCTTTAAAAAACATATAAAACCAAGCATATGAGAATGCACAAAGTGATGAGAGAGATGAAAATAAGAATGGAGATATCTAAGTTGATCTCAATAGAAATTGAGCGTTGCCTACATAGTTCTATGGACTCATGTTCCAACATGAAATTCAAGCCAATGTAGTTCACCCAAGTTTGGGAGAGAATGGAATGAGGAATGATGAAAAATGACCAAGAATTAATTAGACTTACAATGTATGCAAAGAGATACACATCTAAACATAGATAAAAAAAAAGCCTAAAATGCATGCTACCTAGAATCTTAATTCCATATCATGAGCCTACGTTTTGTAAAGAGTTCTTGAGAATCATTCATCAAAGTTGATGTTGACATTAAGACATTGAGACTTGGGCACAAAGTGCTTGTTATAACAAAATAAATTAGGCATCATAAGTATGAATAACTTATAATTACATAAGATTCTAATTGCGTTGAGCTAGTTTAAATGTGAATATCTAAAACTGAGGATAATGGTGAAACGATGACCAAAACCAGAGTTACAAAGATTTACATTTAAATAAAAAATTAAAAATAAAGAAAAAGATAAGCATAAACATAAATGAACCTAACTTGAAATCAAGATATGATCTTAAGTAGGAACAAAATGTTTAAAAATAAAAGTAATAAATGTCTTAACGATATGAGACCAAGATATGAATAATCAAGATCCATGCGGACCATCAAGGCATTCTTGAACACAAAAGAGAAAAGCAAAATTAAACAAAAAAACAAGACACCAACAACAATCAAATAAAAAAAATGGTCCAAAAACAACGTAATAACATAGGATCAAGATATAAACAATTGAGATCCATGTGAATCATCAAGATGTTATGAAACACAAAAGAGATAAGAAAAAAATAATCAAGGAAACACAAGACCAAGATGAGACAAGAAATAATAAAAAGAGAAAAGGAGAAGAAATAAAAGGAGAGGTACGAAAGCACAACAAAACACCAAAAAAAACACTACAAAACACCAAGAGAACTCAAATAAACACACACAAACAAAAACTAAGTTAGTGTGGTTTAAAGACAAATGTGCATGCATGTGCAGTAGAGGCGTTACTTTCCACCACATCATAACAAAGAATAATGACACGACAATTATTCCCTAATTAAAGAGGAACAATGACAGAAGAAATGGGGGAAGAGAAGAAAAGGAAGGGGTTGGCCAAGCTAACTCCAGATGTATAAGACAAGTGGATGTTGCCTACATAGTTCCATGGATGCATGTTCCAACATGAACTTCAAGCCAAATGTAGTTCTCTCAGGAAATAGGATAGAAGAAAAATGATGATCAGACCAACATTATTTATAGAAGAAATGGAAGCTACGACAAACAAATGAGAATGGTTTGGTAAACAAGAAGTTGATTAGATGAGAAAGAATGACCTTGCAAAATGGAAAGTGCATGGAACAAGATGAAATAAAATGGTGTTTTTGTGCTTGCAAAACAATAAGAGCATAACATGGTAGAATGGGAATGTACAAATGTATAGAAGCATGAGATAATGTTTTTATTCTTTTATGAATCATGTTCTGATGTTTTTGGTATTTTTAAAGAATTTCTAATGTTTTTGGTATTTTTTTAGGATAAAATATGCACAAGGTATGACCATCTAATTGAGGAGATGTACGTCCTAAGAGCAGAGGTTCCAATAAGATAGCTACGTCAGTTGTAACAGCCCATGCTCGCAAATCGATGAGAGCGAGAGCATGCCATATTAAACCAATTGAGTCTTGCATCCAATCTCACACGTAATTAGAGCCAAAAGATCCTTGGCAATGAATCATGTCCACCTTATTCCATTTGTGGCACCCATTGTATGCCATATGAGCTAATAGAGTATTACATCAAATCTCATGCATAATTGAGGCCAAGAAGCCCCAGGTAGCAATTTTCACCCACCTTATATCAATTGGAGCTCCCATTGTATGTCATATTAAATTGAGTATTATGTTAAATATCAGATGAAATTGGGGCCAAAGGAGTCTTAGGAAATGAATTGCATTCATATTATGTTAATTGGGGATCCCTTTGCACGTCATATTGAACTAATCAAGTATTGAGTCTAATCTCACATGCAATTGGGGCCGAAGGAGCCAATATCAATGAATCACATCCACCTTATGTTAGTTAGGGCTCCCATTGCACACCATATTGAATCAATCAGGTATTGCATCAAACCTCATATGTAATTAGGGCCGAAGGATCTTTGTGCAATGAATTGTGTCCATCTTATGTCAATTAGGGATCTTATTGCATGCCATATTGAACCAACTAAGTATTGTGTTGAATTTCACATGTAATTGGGGCCAAATGAGTGTTGTGCAATTGGGGATCCCATTACACACCATATTGAATCAACCAAGTATCACATCAAATCTCATGTGGAATCAAGGCTGCAGGATCCTTGTGTAATGAATTGCATCTACCTTATGTCAATTGGGGGTTATGTTACATGCCTTACTAAACCAAAAAAGTTTTGCATTGAATCTCATGTGCAATTGGGGCCAAAGGAGCCTTAGGAAATAATTTGTGCCCACCTTACTCAATCAGGGCTCCCATTCAATGTCATATTAAACTGAGTATTGAATCAAATCTCCTGCATAATTTTGGCCAAATGAGCCCCAAGAAATGAATTGTGTCTACCTTATGTCAAATGGGGCTCCCATTGCATGTCATATTGAAGCAATCATGTATTGCATATAGTCTCATGTGTAATTGGTGCCAAAGGATCCTTAGGTAATGAATCATGTGTGCTTTATGTTAATTAGGGCTCCCATTACACACCATATTGAGCCAACCAAGTATTGTGTCAAATCTCATACATAATTGGGGTTAAAGGAGCCCTGAGAAATGAATCGCATCTACCTTATGTCAATTAGATCTTCCATTGCACACCATATTGAACAAATACATTTTGCATGTGAAATATGTCCCATGCATCCTCTAGGGTCACGATCATCTCACTACTAGGCAACCCAAATGTACAAGTATCACAATACCACCTCTAAGTGAAATAGGTCAATAGTGGAATATCATATGGCATGACACCCAAACAACAACGTGCCCCAATCGTAATGCATATAATTGAGCCTGGTTTGCATCACAATGGCCCAACTCTACCATGGCCTCCATTGCATGGGTTTATTAACAATCTAAAACATGAATCTGAACATGCATTCACAAAGAAACTAAAACATGCCAAAATGTAGAGAAAATAAAATAAAATGCGTAATAAATCATAAAAAGTAGTGCAAATTTAGAAAAAAATTACCTTGGGTCATAATTAGTTGCAATGAGTCATAATTGTTACAACAAGGGCAAAATCACAACCCATATATAGGGGTCACAATTGTCAAAAAGGGGTCAAAATTGGTAGGTTTCCAAAATAGTCTCAAAATGCATAAAATCAAATTTTAAGAAAATTTTAGACACTGTTTATTTGAAGAAATATTATTAGCATAAAGGGTCAAAATTGGTAGGTTTTCAAAATAGTCTCAAAATGTATAAAATCAAACTATAAGAAAATTTTAGACACATTTTATTTGAAAAAATAGTATTGGCAAAAAAGGGCAAAAATTGGTGGGTTTCCAAAATAGTCTCAAAATGCATAAAATCAAATTCACAAACTTTTTATTTGAAATAAACAGTATTGGCAAAAAGGGGTCAAAATTGGTAGGTTTCCAAAATAGTCTCAAAATGCATAAAATCAAATTCTAAGAAAATTTTAAACAAACTGTTAATTGGAAAGAATCATATTGAACTATTCAATCTCACGTCCAATAGTGATATATATGGATTGATAATGAGATTTTTTGAGTTTATTTTCACATTTATTATGCATTCATTACTTCTTAGTGTTTTAGTAATCGTATGCTATATATTTGTGAGCACTATTTTACCACAATGTTTACACATACTAATGTACATGACTGCCACACATGGGAATGTGACATATTAGCCTATTCAACGCTGATATCTTCTATAAAGATTCAACATTGCCAAAGGCATCATAACCACACAATCCTAAATATTCCTAGATCTTCCAATCTCATGTCTAATAGTGATATATATGGATTGATAATGAGATTTTGTGAGCTTATTTCACCTACTGAGAGAAACACCGATTATCTTCTACAAAGATTCAACATTTCTAACCACACATTCCTAGATATTTCCAAATCTTATTGTCACTGATGAGGATGTCATACTATCACTACATTCTCCATACCGATTACATATTACACTGATGAGGACACTATACTATCAACACCAATATCTTCTATAAAGATTCAACATTCCCAGAAGCATCATAACCACACATTTCAAAATCTTACTATCTATACGTTACACTCGATTATATACACCATCCTATCACTACATTCTCCATACTAATTATATCTTACATTAATAAAGACACCATACTATCACTACATTCTCCATACTAATTATATCTTACATTAATAAAGACACCATACTATCACTACATTCTTCATACCAATTATATCTTGCATTAATAAAGACACCATACTAACACCAATATCTTCTATAAAGATTCAACATTCCCAGAAGCATCATAACCACACATTCCAAAATCTTACTATCTATACGTTACACTCGATTATATACACCATACTATCACTACATTCTCCATACTAATTATATCTTACATTAATAAAGACACCATACTATCACTACATTCTCCATACTAATTATATCTTACATTAATAAAGACACCATACTATCACTACATTCTTCATACCAATTATATCTTGCATTAATAAAGACACCATACTAACACCAATATCTTCTATAAAGATTCAACATTCCCAGAAGCATCATAACCACACATTCCAAAATCTTACTATCTATACGTTACACTCGATTATATACACCATACTATCACTACATTCTCCATACTAATTATATCTTGCATTAATAAAGACACCATACTATCACTACATTCTCCATACCAATTATATCTTGCATTAATAAAGACACCATACTATCACTACACTGTCCATACTATCACATACTACTTTTTACCTCTAAAAATCTCTAAAAGACATCATAACCATATCTCCTCCTTACATATTATATCAAAACATCACATAATCCTCCTTCTACCTAATCACATTGTAAATATCACATTTACATCTATTACCATACCTTACCCATATTAGGGCATCCTCTCAAAACATGGGCATATCTTGTTCCCTTCTTATCAAGTACCATCAAGAAATATCCTAAAGATATCAATGAGCTTTACATGATACACATCTATTCTATATAAGCACACAAATGCATATCATATGTCTCTCATGTTTATAGTGCGGCATATTATATCACCTCATTCTCTCATGAGTTCTTTCTCCCACGAGTCATATATTACCATGGAGCTTTACGTGATCCTTAAGCACGTACTCGTGTGTAGAAATGTATTTTAAAATATTTTAATAGCCTGACTATTTTCTATTTAAAATATTTTAACAGCGTTGATTCACTTTTTCGGTTTTCACACTGTGTGGGCCTTCTGTTTTTTGGTTTGGTTTTCCTGGTTTCGGTTTCCTCTGTGTGGGCATGCATATAACACCGGAGCATTTTTTTTTGAAAAAGTTAGCCATTATATTTTATTATAGACAGTCAAATACAAGTTAAACGGATTCTCCCGTCTTCTATGGCATATTTTGTACCAACACACATCAAATTGTAGTTAGTTTCAATCCAAAACGGCGATCCAAAACCAAATCTACATCTCCAATCCCAACACCCAAATGCAATTCTTTACAGAAATCATTCTGCACTCTCACATTCGGTGCATTTTTGCACTTACCCATGCATTTGCATGCAACTGCTCTACTGCAGAGGCCATTCCATCTTTCCGTATGCTGCCCTCAAACGCAGTCAACACCTGCTCAGACCCCAATTTCTTCCACTTTTCACTTGACCGGTTACACTTGGCAATACGCTATTAGTGATTGCTTAATTCTGTACAGCTGGTCCAATGATCGTTGGCGTGCAATGCATTCCTCGTGAGTACGTATAGCTTACACAATCAATACTGTGCCCCGCTGCGTCCGACACGCGCTTAGGTGAGTCGTTTGCCGTTGGATTGAAAGCATTCCCATCGGACAGCCAAACAGGCTGCCAAATCAGCATAGAAATGCTCCTCTCTTCCAAGCAAATTTTACATATAGCCACCAGCGTTTCACGCGTCCACGTGGAATATACCTGCCAGTGAGGCCGCCACGTCAGACAGTAGAAAACGCTGGCACACAATCGAGTGCCGGTGGAATATGCGATAATTATTGTTTCGTCAACGGTCTGCTTTTCCCGAGTAATGGCACTGAAGTGACGTATCTTTTGAGTGAACATTTCAAGGAGGAGACCGTATCTTTTTTTTATCGACTCGCGTCTCGACACGTGGTCAATTAATTATTTGCGTCTGAATAATTCTTGACTTTTACGAAGGTTGCTGAAAAATCTCCATCGGCATCTTACCTGCTTTTAGTTTAGGAAATTGGCCTTTCGACTGCCCAGAAGCTATCTATGCATTATGTAAGTAAGATGTATGGAAAACGAACATTATTTTTGGGTAGCTACTTGTGCTCCTCGAGGGGCCACCGGATTAGATAGCTACTTTCCATTCGATTGTTTAAATTTTTGGGTTAATATTTTAATGTAGTGATTAAATTTGAAGCGTTCGGTCTTAATTTTAAGTTGAAGTGTATATATTTATTTGTTTTTTTCATGATGAAAAGTTATAAGAAATAGTTCTATTTCAATTAAAAGTTTAGTTTTATTTCATAAGCGAAAAAAAAATAACAAAATATTTTCCCAATGAAAGTTAATAAACAAATTCTATCAAAAAATAATTAGCAATCCTATGAAAAAGTTATATCAAACATAAAACTAATTGATAACAAGCTTGCAACAAACAGGGAATCAACTGTCAGCAAAACAACAACTTATGCGTGGAGAAAAACCAAACCCAAATAAAATGATCTACCTACAAGTGAAAATCGACATTTTCTCTTTACAAGAGAGGAGATCATCCAAAGTATGTTGCAAGCCATCGACAATAGTAATCGAAGAATTCATCATTAGACATTCAATGTCTATTTTTCTTCCTTTTTCTCTTAGTAGTATAAATGCCATTGGGGTTAGAAATATGTTGCTGAGAATCACACAGTACAGAGGAAATAAGAGGAGGATCCTCAAAATTAAAACCCATACTGACCCTTAGGGAACTATCAACAAGAGCTCCCCGTAGAGAATCCTCAAAACCAAGATGTGAAGGAGAGTGGAATTCTATCCGTTGAGAAGAAGAGGGGTCAACACTTGAATTGAGAGAGGAGTTATAAAAGAAGTTCTCGTGATTTCCCCAGACAAAGTCAACATCTAGATGACCATCCCTCTTTCTCCAAAGTTATATGGGCCTAAGAAAAGGATGAGCTTGAGAAGATCAAACAACCACTTGATGACCAAGTTCATTGCAACGAAAACGTCTAAATGAATTTCCTTCAAAGTTGATAAATTAGGTCCATGAGCCAAAATAATCCATGATCTATAATGAATGGGAAAGAGGCTTGGATAGATCAACTAACGCACAAACATGTACAAACCTACAACTCATTGATTCTTCATCAATATTGACAAAAAACCCCACAAAATTGACTAGTAATTTGATTTGATTATGAAACTGTAACACTAAGAGAAGATTGTATGATATGAGTCATAAGGTGCATCAATGATTATAGTTGAAGAGGGATCGAAGAAAGGAGACCAAGGGCAGAAGAATAAACCATGGTTTCCATGAAATCAAGGCCTAGAATATTCCCCCACTAATAGTATGTGCATATGTGGCCACTATGGTTTATTTATTATAGGTACTTTAGGTGTAGGTTAAGGGGATATGTGTTCACAGGAAGCCATAGGTTCCACAATTTAATATTTATTTATCGAACCATTGGATCTTGAGATTGTGGCTTTTTAGAGAAGTTATTTTAGCTGCAATAATTTTTTACTCATTTATCTGATAACCCACTATTTTATATCTCTTTGTAACCAATTTTTTTTTCGTGAGTTCTTACTTTTTATAATAACAACATTGTAACCCTTAAAGATTCTAACAGTCACATGTTTTTTAGCATTTAGATGTCTGGGATTCAATTCCACTAAACTGTATTGCATTTAAATTTTATATTTATCAAATTTGGAAAAAAACAATAATATTACATGTCTGTATTTCCATCCACTTAGCAATATAACAGAAGGACTACGCCTGGCATTGTCCATAAGTTTAATGTAATATTCAAAGATGGGTTTAAATGGACAGTCCTCAACAAAAAGATCTTCTTTTGCATTCTCTTTTTTATTTATGAAATCATTTATCTCTCTTACACATGGCTTTTTCATAGTTGGGTGGGTTTACTTAGGGGGATTCCCCTTTGCATTGAGCAAACACTTAATTTTTTCAATGTCTACATTGAGTCTATTGTAACATATTTTCCCTATGGCAAGGCATGATGAATAGATGAGTTTACTAAAATTTGAGTTTCTTATCCAACATGTTAAGGATAAGGGATTCGAACTTATGTCCATGGACATTTTCTTTTTATAATGCTAAGGACCTACACTATAATTCAAAACAATTTCTCCTAATTTTTATTTGTTATTTTAGTGAAAATATGAAAGGATGTGATGGAATCTATAGGGGTAAGTAAATACCTATGTAATCATATTTAGGGATTATTTTATATTATGTTAGTTTTATATACTATTTTGGTCTAATTGACGTTGACATCATGCAATGGAAACACTACAATCTAATCCAAAATTATTGTCAACATTTTAAGCCACCTCTTAGGCTCATGATCAAGACAAGAACGATGACCTAATGATATATATATATATATATATATATATATATATATATATATATATATATATATATATATATATATATATATATATATATAGATATATATATATATATATATATATATTCACATCAACATTAGGAGCCATAGTATAAGTTGATTAATTGATTGTTTTAAGTTTTCATTTATTGTTTTAAGGTCATCATTTATTGTGTCTATATTCTATGGAGAGGCTTCACGAGTTTTGGTTTATAATCCACAAGAGAAATCAACCCTTATTTGATATGTATCCATTTAAAAAAAGTTGCACATGAAAGTATAAAAAAGAGGAAATTATGATTGAACTAGATTACCAAAAAAATCTATTTGGGCCTACATTTACATAGAACTCTGTCTAAAATTTTACAAAAGCATATATTTGTCTTAATGATGACATTAATTTTTTTAAAATAGAGATCGTTTGGCATGTAAATTTTCACCATAGAGAGTATTTTTTTTGTTAAGGTAACCAAAATATTTGTCAAGTTTTCAAATTCACTAGTAGGATGAGATCTCTTGATCATGAAGTTCTTAGAAATGATCTATACAAATAAGAAAACTTTCTAATTGCTCTGATATGCCTATTATTTTTTAAAATTACAAATATAGGTTACATTAGAATCCTACCAAATATTTTGCGAGACCTATTCAGGAGTTTGAATTATTTCCTTCTGCAGTACAACTCAATGTTTTATACGTGTTACTATCATAACATGCCAAGTTCTGCATTGACAACAGTACTACAAGAAATAAAAACTACATACTTTTGGATCAGTACTTTTGAGTCTCTTGAATAAACATTGTACTATTGCCTTCTTTATCATTTAATATAATCTAGTCCCTTGATTTTGTTTTGATACTAGAAAAACTAACAGAAATTAATAATTAAAAATGTGTGATTATATTTAGATGAACTGGGAAGCAATAAACAATGAATGATGGCTCAAAAATTAGACTGCTTAATTTGTGAATACCACCTATTATTGAGTTGAATATATATTCAATTAATTTTGAGTTAATGGCATCAATCCTTTGTGGATAAGTATCCAACAACATTTATCTAGTTCAAAGTGCACTGCTCTTTGAAATAATAAAGGAATTCATAAATATTGCAAGTAAGGAATTGCATAATTAGTATTGGGGAAATGGCATGATGGTTATAGTAAGAAGATAAAATTATAAAAATATAATCATCTTAACTTTCTCCAAGGTATCTCTATAACCTTTCATCACAAGCACCATTAATTTTTTTTTAAAATTAATAAGTATTTATATTAACGAGAAAGTAGTTAAAGTATCACACAACATATTGTTTGTGTGTTAAAAAGTAAACAATATAACCCCTAGAAACTCCAAAGTTTAAATATATTTAAAATCACATGCATGTTAATATTTTACCCTGTTTTGGATTAATTAACTCTTAATAAGATATAAACTCGTGTAATAACTCATATTACACAATGTATAGTTACAACCAGATAAACTGATTGTTACTAATTATTTATGGCACATGTTAAATATATAAAATATAAATCTATCAAGGAATAGAGAGATCTTGGCTTATTTCCAACTTGGTTATATATTTTTTTTGTACTGATATTTGTTAAAATAACTTTTACTATCTATATGCCTGAACAAAATCAGGAATTATTTGTCATGGATGCATAGGGTAGAACTGTTGCTTAGTAGTCACTAATGTCAATCACTATGTTATGAACTTAAAAATTTTATCCTGGAGGGCAGTGATCCATTGTTTCACTATTTAACCTATTTTTAGATTATGTGAATCACAATAAGATAAACTAGAATAATTAATTTAGATTGTAAATTATGGCAATCAAGCATAAATATGAATGTACAATACTGGAATTGACTAGATAATTTTATTTGTTATTTATGGAAATTAAAACACAAGATAAGATACTTAGCTTCATTGGTTTACTAACTGACTATGACTAACTGCTAACAATGGAAATGGATTGAAACAGGGTTGGTGATTCATCCATATTTGGAACTATGTCTTTGTGTACGTAAGGTCAATAACATTAGGTAGGGATGAATTCATCAAATGTAGGTGATCAAGACTAAATTTAATGTCATGTGATGTTTTTCCTCTCTATTATTGTACAGTACCATGTGCCTACCTGATATGTCTCTATGTTTATGATCTTTAATTGTGTACATAGGTCTAGAAATCAACATCCTTCTCCTCAAAACCCTAGGTCCACTTGTGAAGGATAAAAACCTATAAAAAGTGAGGAATTGTAATTGGGTTAAGTTTACCCCACTCACACCCTTGATGATTGACAACTACCTACATATCCAATATTGTCAAGAGGGATGTCAATCCAAATTTAGTTATTCCCATTTAGTGCATAATTATGAAATTGTGTTCTTTTGTTATGAATGTGCCTATAAATTTGGCTTTTATATTGACAATGTTGACTCTTGACTTGTCTTGGCATGTTTAATACTTAGATGATGACTATTCCTAGTGATTGATTTACAATTTAGCTAGAATAGGTTAGATTTACTCAATGTGTAGTAGTGTATATGTGTTTGATATATAAGTGGAAAATGATCCAAAATCTTATCCTTGATTTATATTTATATTCACTCAATTAGTTAATTTATTGTGTCACTGACATGCTAGGCAAATGGGATGATCTAAGGAAATGATTTGATTTTGAAAACTAATTATTGTTAGGCAATATATGGTAAAGTCAGCCTAAGGACAATAACATATACATTAATGTCTGGGGGACATGAATGTAAATTTGGTGACATGGAAGTGTCTAAGTAATATACTCAATTGATTCAACATAGACTGAGAGGTTCATGTAGGTGATTGATATCAACTTAGGATAGATCGGGCTCATAATTAGTATGTGATTATGTAGGATTAGTAAACAAGATTTTTTTAGAGATACACAAGTCATGTAAGATAAGTGTATGTCAAGATTAGTATTGCTAAGTGTCAAACACCAAATGTTAGTATCGATAAATGCCCTATTTTTATTCTAGTATTACACTACAATGAAAATACTAAGAGTAAAAGGATAAAGATATACCTAAATGTGTACATCACACTTTTTCTTTGGGGAGATGGCTCCAAATGTGCAAGTTTCTCTAAGAAAAAACCTACAATCAAAATGGATTAGTCAATGTCCATAAAACAAAATTTGAAATCTAAACTATACTTGAAAATTTTGAAAGAGCAAAGGAGTACACCTGTATGTGAGTAGATTGTGTTTCCCTGTAGCTTGTTGGGCATGATGTATATTTGTCAAAGAAATATATGATTGTGATTCCTTACTGAAGCACATGGAGAGTCGGGGTGATTGTACCCCAAATTGGTGAAACTATGCAATCCTTTGGGTTGGGAAGATCAATTTCCCAACCATCATGAATGTGGAGTAGTGTTAAGATCGTTTAAAATCATTGAACCTCAACTTCACTAACTCAAATAACTAATATATCTCTAATTTTTAACCTCAATATTATAAGGTGGGAACCACATAATGGGTTTGCTATGGGTAATCTCATGGTCATTGAGTTTCGATGAACCACAATGCACATTACCTCAAAAATCATGAATTAACTATTGCAAATAGATTTATAGATTCAAGTTTTCTCTACATTTGAACATACTTGACAAATAATTGTAAAGGTGAAAATGTGTAAATATTCATGAAATAACATCATTCTCCATTGATTTGGTTTTAGTTGTAATTTGTCATAATGTGCATGAACTAACATCATGCCTATCTGAAATTTGAAATAGTGTGTATGTGCATGAACTAGCATCATTCCCAACTGAATATGTCATATTAAATAGACTGCATGTGCCTTGCACATGCCCCTAAATATATATATGAATGTATATAAATATGAAATATGTCACTCATGGAGTGTAAAATGTTGTGCATATGCCCCCAAAATCTATCTAAAACTAAAAAATAATTATCCCAATCTAATATTTGAATCACATCTAAACTTTTAAATATATATTGTACTCAAATATGATATTGGATGCTTTAGTATCTATGAAAAAACCCACTAATATGCCCCCTTTTGAGGTGGGGGATGGATAAAGATAATATCATGTAAAATCATGTCAATATGTAGACATTATGTCATCGTAGTAACTTATATAGCATCAAGGGATGCATGTAACATATGTAATGTAAGGGCATATAAGTGGCATGTCAAGATAGATTTATATATGAAGCACACATTAGTAATTACCACATAATAAGACTATGTAGTAAGGAACTGCATAATATAACTCATGGCACAACACACAAGGGGGAGATGCATAATATGCATCATGACACCTACAAAAATGGCAATCACACAAGCTCAACATGTAATGTCACACAAAATCATAAAATTACATATATAAGTCCAAGGGCCCACATATAAGGGACATAAATATATGGCTAATAAGTAAGGCTTACGAGCCACAAACAAGGGGCATGAGCACCACAACAAACAAGGCTAAGGAGCCACAAACAAGGATCATGAATGCCACATAAACCAAGGTTATGAAGCCACAAATAAGGATAAGCAACCCCACATAATAGACAATAATAACTATCATAACATGCAAAATTAACATCATCAATGAAGTATAGAGCAAGTAGAAACTAGTCTACACCATTTATATATGTCAATACCACAACATAGTAAAGTAGCATATCCAATGTAGAACTATGTAAGAAATGAGTAACTAAAAATACATGTGTAATAAATCCATGTAGCTCAACATGATAAATAGGTCATATATGGATATAACCTGTGATAACGTACTATGTATAAGTAGATGCCCCCATCATTGACATGGTCCCTAGGTATAGGAAAGGTCCAACATCTATGTGTCCACATATAATTTATATGTCCTACATCACACTCATATACTTTGTGAAACACATGTATATGAAAATATTATGTCATCTACCCCAAATGTGATAGATAACATATGTAAATAATTTAATCCAACAACTCATGTCATGCTCAATTACTCATTTTTAATTTTTTGAATATTTGTTTTTTTGATATTTCCTTGATGGTTTTTCTTTTTTTTTTTTTTTTTTTTTTTTTGTATTTTTAAATTTATATTGAAATTGTAATATATAATAATACCAACAAGTAAGATCAAGTATCAAGCTTTTTAAAATAGAATAATGGGAGGGATCTGAACAATACTCAACATCCATGAAAGCATAGTGTGTACTACATGCAATAACATGGCCATGTAGATCAAGTGAAATTAAGCAACATGCCCCCTCTTTATATGTGAATCACCACAATATAACTCAAAAGAGTATGTGGGTGGTAGATGGGGATGTGGAGGAATCCATGTATGTGCTCATATAATGTGTACCCACAAATGTATGTGATCATTTAGAGGCATTATAAACCATAGCAAGATCAAATATAAATAGTTATCATGTAGAAGTGAGTAAGTAATATGATGTAGATAATGTATATTAATATGATGTAGATAATGTATATTAAGATATATTAAGATGTAGTCTAGATCAAGTGGCAAGGACCAAATGAATACAAAGCTAAAGGTTAGCAGAATGGTTAATGCAAGATCATATTTACACATGTATGTGAAATTAGAATAATAGAGGGAGTACACAATCAATAAGCTATGTACGAAAAATTATGGTTTAGCCACCGAAGGCACTGATCAATGCCAACCACTTGGAAGTAAATATTATGATTAATATGGACCTTCATCTAAAACTAAATTCTAATAATATAACTATGGTGCCACACTCTTCCCGACACCTATGCTAGGATGATATTCATTGCATTCATTATGTGTTATAGAGTGTGTATAACAAACTGAACCATATGTTAGAAGTTGTTTAAAAAATTTATCATCCTTTTATATTATGTATTTTACAACTAATTGAAGAAATGGTTTTTGTTTTTGTTTTTTACTCTTTTTCCATAATGTCCCTTGTTTCATTCCTTGATCTTTAACTGATTGATTTATCCTTGGCATCCATACTTATGTTGGAGGTGATGTAATTGCATCCTTATTTTTTCTTGCTCTATATTTATGGTATGCAAGTAAACCATCTTGCAAATTATATGAAACAATCATATTAATTTTAACAAAATATGCTCCCATCTTTTGTAACCATGATTGTTCCAATATAACATTTCCTTGTGCAATAGTCTTGTGTACATATAACAATGTGTCAACTATATTAGGCCCCAAATAAATTATAACGGTAACATGTTTAATGTAATTCTCATGTGTATGTTGTAAATCTTGATCATTGTATCCCAAATCCTTAATAAATTCCATTGTGCATGTGTTTCATTGTTACTTTTCATCTAAAACAATGCCTTCTCTATGTTCACCTATGATAAGGGCTCAAATTACCATTGGATCCTTTATAGGAACGTAACATCCTGGGAAAAATCAATCCTCATATAATGTGAACTAGAAGAAGGCCTTCTTCTAGTAAAAATTTCATTAGTAGCCCGATGGACCATTGGTTCCTTTGTAGGAACGTCTAGGGATATCTTAGTCTTTGGCATAAGAGTAGTAGAAGATGGAGAAGGGGACCTCATTGACCTAGTGATAACTTTTCATATTGTAACCATCTTTGAGTGCACATAGGCCCACAATAAAAAGGTAAAATAGTGTAATGATTGAATTGGTAGCCTTGAATTCTGTGAGTCTGTCCTTGTTGTGGTCAATTGGTGACAAAAATTTAGGGTTGAAACCACATCTCTTGAGAAGAGAAATGGGTGGGAGAGTATCGAGAGCCTTTGCCTAGACTATGAACCACTATTGTGTGTGGTTTCACTATAAGAGCAAAATTATTGTGAGGGAATGTAGATAATTCCCTCCTTGACTACGTTATATGCTGATAATAACATTTGATTGATACAAGATTTACCTAACTCAATGTAATATGTCTAGGTAAATCGATGTGCCATAGGCTCGATGAAATCTCTTTTTAATAAAAATGGGTGCTAGTGTGGGCTAATTTCATTATCCCACCATTGCTTGACCTTGTGGAGTTAAAACAGGGGTGATTTTCTTGTAAAATATTCACCTTGACGGAAGAAGCAATTGCATAATCAGTCGCGCATTATTTTTTTGGGTGAGAGAATAATGTTTATAATCATGATCTTTAGGGAGATGAAGGTGTGTAAAGTTGCATCAAAGCAATGTAAGGCTTCAATTGAAATAGAGAACCCACATTGAATGTAATTTTATAGTGCAACAAGCAGTTTTTTGGGAAAATGTGATAATTCCATTAGACTTGTGACTCTTACTTACAAAGGTGAGAGGGTTGAAGTAGTCTCTTCATATGTATATTTGGGAGTCCTTCTCTTTGAATCACACTTTATCTTGACTTAAAAGGTAGATTCTAGACTGAATAAGGGATATATGCAATTCTCACCACCCTTGAAAAATATTATTTTCAACTTTAGTTTTAGGACATTTAGACAAAGATCCACCTCTTTCATTCATTAGTCATTCCTACCCTCTTGTATGGTTATGAGGTTTGGGGTCCATACCTTTGAGTTGAAGACCAAAAATAAATAGATAGAGTGATTGTCACAATGTTATCTGGACATATTCATGCTAAGAAATCAATGCCTCATTCCAACATCCTTAAAAATTTGGCATGAAGATGCTCATTGCTTTAGTGATCTTTCATGTGTTGATAATGATTCACAAACTTATATAATTATGCAACTCCCAAAGTGGTCACCTTAAGTGTCCATACCTTCGTCTCTTATCCTCTATGGAGTAGGCAAACCATAGGGTTAATTCATGTTGGTATGCAAGAGCCTCCTTGTTGTTTTGCCCCATTGATCTTGATATTGGCATGCCACCCCTGTAAAGCTTCCTAGTGAATGCTCCTGATCTCTCCAAGAGAGAGATAAATAATGGCATTTTTACTGATATTTACATAACCTACCTCAATCCACATGGTCTTAGCCTAAACAGTCGCTCACCTCAAAACTTCAAAACTACTCAAACTTTTATCTTCACTCCATTGATGGGTTCATCCAACCCCCAAGGTACACAAGACTATAATTACCTTGTAGCCTAAGGGTTCCCCTTACTCACCTCAGAGTTTACTCCCATTAGCTTCGCATTGAGATAGATCCCTCTTAGTTAGATTTTTTAGATTTTATCTTAAGAGTCTGAGATTGAAGACCATTTTCTTTTCAGATGCTCTCCTTATTTTGAGATAAGGGGACAATTATTTTGTCTCTTCAAAGTTTCTCTTGGCTATCTCAAACTATTCATGGTTTATGAAGACCAAATATGTTTATCCATTTTCCTCTGGGAGATGTTCGACCTTTGGCAATAGCTTCTCAAATATAAATCCCCAAGCAAGACCTGTACCAGGTTAATTACATCCTACTTCCAGCGATCTAACATTATCAGTAAGAAGAGGCTCTATAACTATCTTCCAAACTTATATGTTAAACCAATGAAATATTATAAACTCAATGACTTGTATAATTATATACCCATCACACACTTTTTTACTATTTTAAATTTTAAATCTTTTTTTTTTCATAACAACAAAATTCAACTCATTCTTTTTGTTATGCTTCATAATATCTTATTTTATTAGAATATTATTTTCCATTTTATACATAACCTTTCTTTTTTGAAATTCTTCATAATATCTTATTTTGTTAGAGTATCATTTTCCATCTATTCATTTTAAAGTCCCATGAACTAATCTTTTGACTTTGGTGCATGTTAAAATATAAATTAATTTATTATCCACACAAATTGAACAAAATAATCCGCTTAACGCACGTAACATTATTAATGGTGCGTGGGACCAGTACCCAAAAAAATTAGAAGACATCATCATCATTAGCGTCATGCCAAATATTTCTTTTTCCGTTATCATATCCTATTCCCGTCGGACCAAATCGAGGCAATTTAATTCAACGCTTAATTTAATTTATGGATAAGTGGGACCTTTACGCTGTCATCTTCCCTTCCCTTTTGCGGGCCTAACCTTCCTTCACTTAACCCCACAAGCAACGCAACAGCTCAAAGGTCCCATTCATATATTCCATTTTCTGGACCTATGGAGCAACAATGAATGATTTAGGCTCTTGCGTGGATGCCATTCTTAAGCAATCAATTCTACACATAGGTTTACTTTACTTTGTTTATTTTTCCCACCCTGTAGTGGAGGTGGGTGAGGGTTCCCACCCCTCACAAAACATGGTAGGGTTGGATAGAGAAGCATTTATTAGACAACAATATCCCAGTGACAAAGACTTAATTTTAGGAAAGATAGTATTGAACTATTTTGAATAGATAAAGAGAGGGAGTTGAGATAAATATCAAATTGTATCAAATATATATTAAGGTGGAGGTTAAAATGATGTGCACACAGGGTTCTAGCGATAACTTAGAAAATTGTGTAAAGTTGATAAGTTGCAAAAAATGATCAAAAGGGTGCTACAACACTCCTGGCTTGACTAGGAGCAATCTAGTCCACTTCTAAATCGAGAAACTATTCAAACAATGTGTAGTCGTGATTAGGTAGGGTATGTTCTTGGTCAAAGTGTATCATATCCTAGAGCAAATTTGATGGTATTCTTATTTTGTATGTCAAAAACTTCACTCATTGTACTCCAATTCACTCTAGATCTCCCAAAAATCATTTTCCTTCATTACAACCCTAATCAACTCAAACTACCTTGCAAAACCTTTTAAATGAAAGTAGTCACTAGTAGATTTTCATGATTTTGTGGCACTTTTGTATCGATCAAATTTAATACTAAAAATTTTGAAAATTTTCAAATGCAAACCTTTTTCTAATGCACCTTACGTTAAGAACCCCAATGCAAAGATTTAGCATAAAGTTAAGGTGACACTCTACGTGTGAGACAAGTTTGCACCAAACCATTGAATTTTGATGTTTGAGGTCAAAGAATTTGAATTTTGTTTGCCCACTTTATTTAAAAAATTTGGACAACAATATCTTACATCAATAGTTACATCAAGATTTCTATTAGTAATCATGTGTTAGGTTTTCCTACATCAATATTTTGTGTCTCCTATGTAACACAATTGCATTAGAAATGAAAAAAATAGAATGCATCTCTTGTTGCAATTTGCATTAAAAACATTTATGTTTTAAAAAATATTAAATTGTATTTCCGTTGATTAATTACATATAAATGATGGTGGTTGTTTGTATTATCATTTGTAGATGACAAATATAGCAAAGATGACAACAATGAAAATTTTCAATAACTCAGTAGCTATTTATCATTGATATAGTATTTTTGAAAGAATGTATTTAAGGAATTAAAAAAAGGATACCTACAATCCACATAATACATAATAAACAAAGTGCATATCAATCGAGTGACATTCAAAACTAACGAATGACAATATTATTACAATAATCATAATGTAAGTGCTATAAATTAATCAACATTTATTAAACATCAACATCATTTAAAGTTTTAGTAACTATGAAATGGATCATATTATAAAATCTATAAAAAAAATTGTTTAAAAATAATACTCTGAATTATCGTCATCTTCCACATCATCAAGATCATAGTCATTGTCATCATCGGCATCAATATCATTATCGAACTTATCATGATTAAAAAAAAATGTCTTCTTCTCAATTGATATTTTTTCCTTTGTAACTCAATCCCTACAACATATAGATTCAATAAAATTTCAAATAAAATATTCAAAATCTACATTTATATATTTTTTCTTTTAGAAATTTGATGTTTAAAAAAACAAAAAAAAATTAAGAATTTAGTAATTACTAGTAGGCATTTTATTGTGTCCATGAATTGCATAAGGGCTTCCCATCCTTCTGTCATTAACACAGGTCAATGTTATCTTTCAGTGGCTCTATACATTAGAATTTTGTTTGTTGCAAATAAGAAAATGAAACTTTTATTAGCAATTACAAATAAACCAAGTAACAATAAACTACGAGTGTATAGTTATTTATTAAAACTTACATATATTTTTATGACAATTTGATGGAACCCATTCCTAATGAAAATATCTTCCTTGTTTGTGGTTATGAACTCAAATATCTTGTATTGAACATGTATTAAAAATAAATATTAGATTGTGTAACTAGAATAAAAATATAAAAACCAAATAGATAGAAGGATATGATACGATAAAACTTACAAAATATGTTGAGACTTCATTTAGGATTTTTTCCCCATGCAATGTGTATCTCAACTATTTTCAATCATTTTATTTAATGTCTTTAAATACTCACATTTTATTTCCTTTTTCTCCATCTTCTTCTTGTTTCTCACCCAAACTTTAATCGTGTTTCTCCACCCTGCGCTTGTGCAATAATTTGTACAAAGATGCTTCCATTATTATTTAGGTACATGTTTACTTTTTTTATACGCCTCATCCTTTGACCTTCTAAGGGTACCACCCATTGTTTGGAATGTATTTCCCATAAAATGATACCATTTTATCATAAGCAATGTTTTTTACTCTTTGGGAAAATATGGGTAATCTTGATGGTTTATTTAAGTGTGCTTGGCAATGTGCCTAATCACTTCTCTAGTACGAGATAGAAAATTCTCGTCTACTTTATCTTTCCACACATTACCGTGATTATTGAACCAAACAAGTATATTTTTGCTTCCTTGTGAGCTTAACTGGTAATCAGGGTAACCATAATGGGTTGTGAGGGGTCATATTCATTGTTTGGTAGGAAATGAGGGTTATTATCTATTTATATGTCCTCTAAAACCTTAGCTTTCTACCCTATTTTTTGGTACAGAGTAGATATGATCCAATTTGTCAAGAGTTTCTAGATTAGAAAAAAATGTAAAACAAGAGGCTCATCCTAAAACCAAAGAAAATAGAAACAAAAAATCAATAATAAAAGAAAAAATTACATCCCATAATTTTTTATTTGAAACCTGATGATTACTTATGTAAGAAATTCTAAATAAAACTGAGAGATCTCGAATGTATCATAGTTTAGAAATTAAAATTTACATAAAAAAATAAATGAGTAGTGAAATGTTAAGTTGTGGAGCTAAAAGCTTCACTGATGCAAATGATGGAGGTTGCTGAGTGTTAAAGTAACCGACGTCGGTCTGATCTATTGACGTCGGTCATATTCAGTTACACAGTAACTAACATCAGTTAGGGGTCGGCTGGCATTGGTCAGACAGGAACCAACGTTGGCAACCTGTGTGTTTCCAGAATTAGACTGGTCTAATTTTAGACGGACAGTCAGTTTGCATGTAAAGACTAATTTTAGTCTTGAGTCTGCGTTTCTAATTATTGTAATTGGGAAGTCTAATTATTGTTTGTTTTGGGATCTATTTAATAGACCCATGGGGTTGTATTGTAATCAAGGACTAAGGATTAGATCCTTCACTTGAAGGCAAGAACAACAATTGGGTTGGTTGTCTCAATATGTGTAAGATCAGTTGATCTACAAGTAGCAAGATCAGGGAGATCTACATGGTAAGTAAGATCAGTTAGATCTGCAGGTGTGCAAGATCAAGGAGATCTACTTGGAGTAATTGGAGTACTTGGTGGGCTGACAGTAGACAACAACAACCATTGGGTTGATTGTCACTGACTGGTGGAGGGAACAACTCTATGTTTGAGTTGGTTTGTAATTGATTGAGAGAGAGAACTCTTGAGAGAGAATTACTGTACGCCCAAGAGGTGTGGGAAGAGTGTGATTTCTTCATTGTATTTCCTTTTAGAAGAGTGTTAATACAAGATTGTATTGTCTCTCATATTCTATGCTATTTCTGAATTCTAGTTACATATTACTTTTGGTTTAATTTCATGTTTAGTTGCTTATACAAAAGTAATCAAGTGTACTCTCAGAGTAGAGTAGGGGATCCTAACAGCTGATATCAAAACTTTGTGTTCTAGATCCTGACAAGTGGTATCAGAGCCAAGTTGCAGGTTTATTAGAGCCTGGTTGAAGGTATCAGAGCCTGGTTCAGAGCAGATTAGTGTTTGTTGATTACAGGTCACTCACAGGGGTTTCTGTTCAAGTGGGAGTAAAGCAATGGCAGAAGAAAGTAAGCTAAGAATGGATAAATTCAATGGCAAGAATTATCAATTATGGAATTGTGGAAAGAAAGGGCATGTAAAGAAAGATTGTTGGTTGGTAGAAGATCAGCATGAAGGAAATAAAGAAGCAAATGATGCAGGGATTGTTGCACGAGATGCTCTTATATGTTCCTTGGATAAAGTACAATCTTGGGTTTTAGATTCTGATGCCTCTTTTCATGCAACCCCAAATAGAGTATTTTTCCATGATTATGTCCATGGAGACTTTGGAAAGATTTATTTAGGGGTTGGTAAGCCTTGTCAAATGGTTGGCAATGAGAAAGTGCAACTAAAATTGCAGACGAGCAGCACATGGGTGTTGAAGGATGTCATGCATGTCCCAGTCCTGAAGAGGAGTCTAATTTCTACAGGAAAGTTGGGTGATGAGGGTTGCACGGTTATTCTCACAGTGGAATCTTGGAAAGTTTCCAAGGGTGCACTTGTATTAGCAAGAGGTAAGAAAGTAGGTACACTTTATCTATCTACTTGTATTACTGATTCTCCTTCTGTTTTATCTACTTCAGATGTAGATGTGAAGATGTGGCTATAGGCTTGGTCACATGAGTGAGAAGGGAATGCATGTTCTTAAGTCAAATGGTAAGAGTTCAGATTTGAAAAGCATAGATCGAGATTTATGTAAGAAACAGAAGAAAGTTAGGTTTCTTGAAATTGATGCTACAAGAAAAGATTGGTTTTATTGCATAAAGAAGAAATTTGATATTTTTGACATATTGAAGAACTGGAAAGCCTTGGTTTTCAAAGAGAAGATGATGGACAGAGATCAACTCAAGAGGCTGAATAATTCTAAGCAGGGTAGTGTTGATTTAGACAAGGTTATGATCCAAAATGAGCTCATGGATAAAAATCATCACTCAAAGGAAAACACAATTATCGATGTCGATCAGGTGAGAATCAACGTCGATCAGGTAGGTACCAACGTCGGTCATGTGCAAACCAAAGTCGGTGATGTCAGGCAGGTTGATACTGACGTCGATTAGGGAGATGACGTTGGCGATCAGGTGGACATCGACGTCAGTCAAGGAACTGACATCAGTGATCAAGAGGAATTGACATCGATCGGGAGCAGATTGAGGTCAGCCAGAGATGACCGAGATCGGTCACTATTAGAACAAATTTTGGGCAGACAGCAAGTTGTCAAGGAGTCTCAAACGCCCATGAAGAGGATTGAAAGGGTAAGTAAGCCTCAAATTCATTATTCCCCTTCTTTATACTACTTGTTGCTCACTGATGGTGGAAAACCAAGAAGTTTTGAAGAGGCAATGCATGTAGAATCCAGGAAACAGTGGGAGCATGGCATGAATGAAGAAATTGATTCCTTGGAAGAGAACCAAATGGGAGATTTGGTAGAGTTTCCAGCTGAGATGAAAGCACTAAAAGACGAATGGATTTATAGGTTAAAGAAAGGAGAGAATGGACATGTGAAACAAAAGGCCAGGTTATATGGTCTTGAGCAAGCTACAGGACAATAGTGTTTAAGGTTTGACAGGTGTATGACAAAGCATGGCTTTAGTCAATGTAAATGTAAACATTATGTTTATTTTACCAGGTTGGATAATATTAGCTACATTATCCTGTTACTATATGTAGTGTATATGCTTGTTACAGGGTCACATAAGCAGGAGTTTGCTGAGCTAAAGGTAAAATTAGTTCAGAGGTTTGCCACGAAGGATTTGGAAGCAGTAAAAAAAATCTTTGGCATGAGTATTTCTAGAGACAGGGAAAGTCATAGGTTGATTTTGTCTCCAGAAGATTATGTGAATAAGGTAGTGGAGAGGTTCAATATGCAGGATGCAGAACCGGTTAGCACACCTATGGTTGGACAGTTTACAGAACAGTGTCGTAAATCACATGATGAGGTTGAGTACATGAGTACTAGACCTGATATTGCCCAAGCAGTGGGAGTTGTCAGCAAGTTTATGGCCAATCCAGGAAAGGAGCACTGGAAAATAGTTCAGTGGATTCTCAGGTATCTGAGAGGGACCAGCAGTAGGTTTTCATGCTATACAGGGTCAAGCACTTCTCTACATGGGTATGTAGATTCGGATATGGCAGGTTACTTGGATGACAGGAGAAGCACCACAGGATATGTGTTCACTATTGGTGGAAAGGCGGTTAGCTAGATTTCAGAGTTGCAGAAGGTTGTTGCAGTCACGGTGGCTAGCAAGGATAAGAACCTTGTAGATATGTTAACAAAGCCGACAACAAAGGAGAAGTTGAATCTTCTATTGGTCTTCAAGATTGAACTTGAAGAGGGATACAATATAGGAAACAAAATTAGATGATGTACAAGTGTAGCTATTTATCTCCAAGTGGGAGATTGTTAAGTTGTGGAGCTAAAAGCTTCACTGATGCAAATGGTGGAGGTTGTTGAGTGTTAAAGTAACCGACGTCGGTCTGATCAATCGACATTAGTCATATTCAGTTACACAGTAACTGACATCGGTTAGGGGTCAGCCGGCATCGATCAGACAAGAACCGACGTCGACAACCTGTGTGTTTTTAAAATTAGACTGGTCTAATTTTAGACAGACAGTCAGTTTGCATGTAAAGACTACTTTTAGTCTTGAGTCTGCATTTCTAATTATTGTAATTGGGAAGTCTAACTATTGTTTGTTTTGGGATCTATTTAATAGACCCATGGGGCTGTATTGTAATCAAGGACTAAGGATTAGATCCTTCACTTGAAGGCAAGAACAACAATTGGGTTGGTTGTCTCAAGGTGTGTAAGATCAGTTGATCTGCAGGTAGCAAGATCAGGGAGATCTACATGGTAAGAAATATCAGTTAGATCTGTAGGTGTGCAAGATCAAGGAGATCTACTTGGAGTACTTGGAGTACTTGGCGGACTGGCAGTAGGCAACAACAACCATTGGGTTGATTGTCACTGACTGGTGGATGGAACAACTCTGTGTTTGAGTTGGTTTGTAATTGATTGAGAGAGAGAACTCTTGAGGGAGAATTATTGTATGCCCAAGAGGTGTGGTAAGATTGTGATTTCTTCATTGTATTTCCTTCTGGAAGAGTTTTAATACAAGATTGTATTGTCTCTCATATTCTATGTTGTTTCTGAATTCTAGTTACATATTACTTCTTGTTTAATTCCGTGTTTAGTTGCTTATACAAAAGTAATCAAGTGTACTCTCTGAGTAGAGTAGGGGATCCTAACAGCTGGTATCAGAGCTTTGGGTTCTAGATCCTAACATGAAAGTAACTTACCAATTTTTTATCCGTGTCCTCATATGGTTATGTTTCTCTGTTTCTCTTTATTTAGATTTCATATTGCATCTAGGTCTCTCTTTCCTTTTCTATTTTATTTTGTTCCCTATAGATTTTTTGTTGTCTCCCATCTTATGTTAATGTAAGAAGATTTTGTAGAAATACCTATCGATCAAGAAAATCTACCAAGATTGCTAAAATTAGACAAATAATACTTGCATTTTTAAAATATGATTTCCTTCCTCTCTATAATTCTCTAACACAAAAAAATTATATTAAATTAATGGGTGCTATAATGTTGTTTTAAACTTATATTGACTTCATTGTGTCTGAGGTTGATGCAAGAATGTTAGGATGTTGCGCTAGGAATTTATTTCAAGTTTGTTTGTCTGAGAAACTCCTGCATCATGACATTTGTTTCAGTCTATGTTATTTTAAGTAACTTTAAATTTTTAAATTAAATTATCTAGATGAAAACAAATAAATGAGTATTAACATTATGATATTATTGAAAATTATTGACTTATAATTTAATGAGATACTTAAAATACAATCAACAATATCTATTACAAATTAAAACAAAATATATTAACATAAAATATTAAGATCTAAATAAAATGTTAAAAACACTTTATGGTTACAAGTATTAAATGAGAAAAAATTAATGTGATGTCTTTAAATAGTTATTATATTGACTTATGCTACTATTTACAATCTTTTTAATTAATAGAGAAATTAAATTTTACATCTAATTGTGCTAGAAGTGGTTGTATCCAATATCATTGATCTTCAAGGAAGTTAATCGATGATTTTCCTCATGGTCTAGGAAGAAATCGATAATAAGATATTTGATATAAATATTTGGTGCATGTGATATCAATGGCCTTGAAAAATAATGTCTCAGAGGAGTAAAACTAGTCATGTCAATAGGTTCCTGTGTTGTTTTAGTGTATCTTCTATATGGTTGTTAGCATGCAAGAAGCTACACATTGTACAAATGCGGTTTGCATGGTGGTGATGGTCAAGGCAATAGTGTTGGTGTTAAAATAATTATCCCATTGGGGTCATCATTATTATAAAGAGGAAGTGATGATGTACCACAAGCAAAAACATTTCTTTAAGTTTTTGAAATATTTCATCCTATTCATTCAACTCGTATTTAAAAAAATAACATTATTTTACATTAAAAACTATAATAACAACTAAAAATTCATAATAAATACTAAAAACTCATAATAATTGTGGCCATCTTATATCAATTAGGGCTTCCATTGCACACCATATTGAACCAATTGAGTATTGCATCAAATCTCTCATGCAAATGGGGCCAAATGAGCCACATGAAACAATCATGCCCACCTTATGTCAATTGGGGCTCCATTGCATGTAATTTGAACCAATCAAGTATTGCATTGAATTTCACATGGAATTAGGGACAAAAGAGCCCCAAACAATGAATCACATCCATCTTATGTCAATTGGGGTTCCCATTGCATGCCATATTGAACCGACTGAGTCTTGCATCCAATCTCACACACAATTAGAGCCAAATGATAATTGGTAAGGAATCACGCCCACCTTATGCCAAACAAACCACCCATTGCATATCGTATTGAACCAATAGAGTATTGCATCAAATCTCATGCATAATTGGGGCCAAGGAGCTTTGGGTAGCAAATTTCATCCACCTTATGTCGAGTGGGGCTCCCATTGCATGTCATATTAAACCAACAGAGTATTGTGTCAAATATCACATGAAATTAGGGCCAAAGGAGCCTTGGGAAATGAATTGCATCCATATTATGTTAATTGGGGCTCCCATTACATGCCTTATTGAACTAATCTAGTATTAAGTCTAATCTCACTTGCAATTGGGGCCAAAAGAGTCGATATCTATGAATCACATCTGTTTGATGTCAATTGCAGCTCCCATTGCACACCATATTGAATCAATCAAGTATTGCATCAAACTTCACATGTAATTGGGGTCAAAGGATCCTTGTGCAATGAATTATGTCCATCTTATGTCAATTAGGGCTCCCATTGCATTTCATATTGAACCAACTAAGTATTGTGTTGAGTTTCACATGTAATTGGAGCTAAATGAGCATTGTTCAACAAAACACATCCACCTTATGATAATTGGGGATCCCATTACACACCATATTGAATCAACCAAGTATTACATCAAATCTCATGTGGAATCAAGGCTATAGGATCCTTGTGTAATGAATTATGTCTACCTTATGTCAATTGGGGTTTTCATTACATGCCTTACTAAACCAAATTATTTTGCATTGAATTAGGGGCTAAAAGAACCTTAGGAAATAATTTGTGCCCACCTTACTCAATCAGGGCTCCCATTCAATGTCATATTAAACTAAGTATTGCATCAAATCTCATGCATAGTTTTGGCCAAATAAGCCTTAGGAAATGAATTATGTCTACCTTATGTTAAAAGGGGCTCCCATTGTACGCCATATTGAAGTAATCAAGCATTGTATCTAGTCTCATGTGCAATTTGGGCCAAAGGAGCCTTAGGCAATGAATCAAGTGTACCTTATGTTAAATAGGGCTCCCATTACACACCATATTAAGCCAACCAAGTATTGCATCAAATCTCACACATAATTGGGGCTAAACGAGCCCTAGGAAATGAATCGCATCCACCTTATGTCAATTGGGGCTTCCATTGCACACCATATTGAACCATTACAATTTGCATGCAAAATATGTCCCATGCATCCTCTAGGGTCACGATCATCTCACCAATAGGCAAGCCGAATGTAAAGTATCACAATCCCACCTCTAGTCGAAATAGATCAATAGTGGAATATCATATGGTATGACACCCAGACAACTAACATGCCCCAATCCTAATCCATATACTTGAGCCTAGTTTTCATCACAATGGCCCAACTCTACCATGGCCTCCATGCAACCTACATTCACAAAGAAAATAAAACATGCCAAAATGTAGAAAAAATAAAATAAAATATGCATTAAATCACAAAAAGTATTGAAAATTTAGGAAAAAATTACCTTGGGTCATAATCAGGTCATGATTCTTACAACAGGGGCAAAATCAGAATCCATGTATAAGGGTCACAATTGGTAAAAAGGGGTCAAAATTGGTAGGTTTCTAAAATAGTCTCAAAATGCATAAAATGTAATTCTAAGAAAATTTTAGACACTTTTTATTTCAAAAAACAATATTGGTAAAAGGGGTCAAAATTGGTAGGTTTCCAAAATAGTCTCAAAATGCATAAAATCAAATTCTAAGAAAATTTTAGACACGTGTTATTTGAAAAACTAGTATTGGCAGAAAGTGGTCAAAATTGGTAGGTTTCCAATATAGTCTCAAAATGCATAAAATCAAATTCTAAGAAAATTTTAAACAAACTTTTAATTTGAAAAAATCGTACTGAGAGACGTGGGTACATTTTACCCCATCTACTCACATTATTGGACACCATTATCAATGTTTAACACCATTGAGGCATTTAATTCACATTTATTATGCGTTCATTGCTTATTCTTAGTGTTTTAGTAATCAAATGCCAAGCACTATTTTACCACAATGATTACATATACCAATACACGTGACTGCCACACATGGGAATGTGACAAATTAGCCTATTCAACACCGATATCTTCTATAGAAGATTTAACATTCCCAAAGGCATCATAACCACACATTCCCAGATATTCCCAAATCTTACTATGTATACATTACATTGATGAGGACACCATACTATCACTACATTCTCCATACCGATTATATCTTACACTAATGAGGACACCATACTATCAACACCGATATTTTTTATAGAGATTCAACATTCTCGAAGGCATCATAATCACACATTCCCATATCATTACACTGATGAAGACACCATACTATCACTATATTCTCCATACCAATTATATTTTACATTGATGAAGACACATTACAATCACTACACTAATTATTCTAAGAATTATATCTTACATTAATAAAAACACCATACTATCACTACACTCTCCATCCTCTAAAAGATTGACGAGAACATCATCACTACACTCTCCATCCTCTAAAAAACATCATAACCATATCTCCTCCATAATCTTATAAAGACATCATACTATCACTACACTAAATAAAACCTTACATTAATTACATTAAAACATCGTATAAACCTCCTTATCTCTTAGAACAAAACATCACATAATCCTCCTTATACCTAGTCACATTGTTTGCATCTATTACCATACCTTAACCCATATTGAGGCATCCTCTTATAACATGGGCATATCTTAATCCCTTCTTCTCGAGTACTATCCCATTTGCCTCTCCTTGTCAAGTAATATCCTTTGTCCCTCCTTTCTCATTCCCTTTAGGGGTATGAATGAGCTTTACATGATAACATCTATTTTATATAAAAACACAAAATACATATGAAATGCCCCATGTTGTTTATAGTGGAGCATATTATATCACTTCATTCTCTAATGAGTTCATTCTCCGGGGAGTCATATATTCCCATGAAGCTTTACATGATGATACCTTTATTTAACCACCATATTTGTGTGTAAAAATATATTTTAACAGAATGTATTTTAAAATATTTTAACAGCCTTGATTCTCTTTTTCAGTTTTCACCGTGTGGGCCTCCTCTTTTTAGGTTTGGTTATCCTGGTTTGGTTTTCAATCTGTGTGGCCCTGCATATAACACCGGAGCAATTTTTTTCGAAAAAGTTAGCCATTATATTTTATTATATACAGTCATATACAAGTGAAACGGATTCTCCCGTGCTCTATGGCATGTTTTGTACAAACACACATCAAATTGGAGTTAGTTTCAATCCAAAATGGCGATCCAAAACCAAATCTAGATCTCCTATCCCAACACCCATATGCAATTCTTTACAGAAATCATTCTGCACTCTCACATTCGGTGCATTTTTGCACTTACCCATGCATTTGCATGCAACTGCCTCCACTGCAGAGGCCATTCCATATTTCTGTATGCTGCCCTCAAACGCAGCCAACAGCTGCTCAGACCCCAATTTCTTGCACTTTCCACCCATGCACACTTGTACTTGTCTGCACGCCAATCTTCCCTCAGTAAATTCCCGATGCAAATCCGCTATATTTGGGGGGTTTTCCACCAATATGGCAGGGATGGCGTCTGGGGCAACCCCTTCGTCGTCTCCTGCCATCCTAGGTGGCTCTGGAATCCGATTTATGGTATCCATGGCCGGCGGAGTCATGCGGAGTTGTGCCGCGTCGACCACCTCACATTCTCTGTAGCTCGATTCAGAGGACGATGACGAATCATCTTTGCCCTTGTTCTGCAGTTTCTTTTGAGCCTTCGCTGCCGCCTTCTGCGCTTTCATTTCCTTTTTCCTCAGCTTGCGCTCCGCCTTCACTTGTTCCAACTGTGTCATCACAACCTGCACAGCGTCCTGCATCACAGCAATGAATAATTATTGCACTGTGAAACATAATTTCATTACAACAGGGCCTAAAAAACCAAAATTTCTTTACAAAAAGGCCTAAAAACCATAATTTCATTACAAGAGGGCAAAAGAGTTGAAGACAAAAATTTCAAATTACCGAAAAAATCTGTCCCCTGACTTGCTCTGCAAGGGACTTATCCCCTTCCATCCCCTCGGAAAATGAATTGGAGAGAGCCGCAAGATCCTTTGAAACCAATTCCAGCAGCTTCATTCTTCTTTTGTCTGAGAAGGAACCGTCATAAAGAGCTGACAGGTCCTTTTGCACTTGCTTTTCTAACTTGGTTTTCTTACCACAGTAGGGCTTAACCGTTCCGGCATAATATTGCAGATGAGGCCGATCATGATACACAGAATTCGGTGCAAGGCGTGCAATTGAGGATGAAGAAGAGGGAGGCAAAATCGTGGTACCTGCCATTGGTCCCCTGTTCGCAGCCATGGCAGCACAGTCCCAAGATATAACTGACAGAAAAAAACTAAAATCTTATGAAAAAGCAAACACCTATGAAAACTATAAATAAGACCCGATTGGCTACACTTGGCAATACGCTATTAGTGGTTGCTTAATTCTGTACAGCTGGTCCAATGATCGTTGGCGTGCAATGCATTACTCGTGAGTACGTATAGCTGACACAATCAATACTGTGCCCCGCTGCGTCCGACACGCGCTTAGGTGAGTTGTTTGCCGTTGGATTGAAAGCATTCCCATCGGACAGCCAAACAGGCTGCCAAATCAGCATAGAAATGCTCCTCTCTTCGAAGCAAATTTTACATATAGCCACCAGCGTTTCACGCGTCCACGTGGAATATACCTGCCAGTGAGGCCGCCACGTCAGACGGTAGAAAACGCTGGCACACAATCGAGTGCCGGTGGAATCTGCGATAATTATTGTTTCGTCAACGGTCTGCTTTTCCCGAGTAATGGCACTGAAGTGACGTATCTTTTGAGTGAACATTTCAAGGAGGAGACCGCATCTTTTTTTTATTGACTCGCGTCCCGACACGTGGTATAACTAATTATTTGCGTCGGAATATTTCTTGACTTTTACGAAGGTTGCTGAAAAATCTCCATCGGCATCTTACCTGCTTTTAGTTTAGGAAATTGACCTTTCGACTGCCCAGAAGCTATCGATGCATTATGTAACATGTATGGAAAATGAATGGAATGAATATTTTTTTCAAGGTAGTTACTTTTCGTCGTCGAGGGGCCACTGGGTTAGATAGCTACTTACTCGATTGCTTCAGGGTTTTGGGTTTAATTTTTTAATATGTGACATGAAGTGATTAATTTGAAAGAGTTGGTTTTAATTTTAAGTTAAATAGTGTGTATTTATTCATCATTTTCATGATTAAAAGTTATAAGAAATAGTTGTATTTTAATTGAAAGTTTAGTTTTGTTTGATAAGGGAAAAAAGGAGAGGTCACATCTCAACAAGAAGATAAAGAGTGCAAAACAACAAGATATTTTCTCATTGAAGGCTAATAAACAAACTACACCATAAAATAGGTAGCAATCTTATTAAAAACTTATGGTAAACATAAAACTAATTGACAACAAACTCGTAACAAACAGGGAACCAACTATCAACAAAAAACAACTTATGTGTAGAGAAAAACCAAACCTAAATAAAATGATCTACCTATTGTCCAGTTTTGGCCCACATACCAAGCTTCTTACCTAGATAGAGAAGGTTAGCTGAGTCCCTGATGGAGCAAAGATCAAGTGGCTTAGAAATGGGTCCAACAATGCAAAATGGAGAGGATCCAAGAAGGTTCTCATATGTTTCGAGCATTTAAAAGCATGGAACAGGTTGCACGAACCTTAAGAATCCATCAAAACCTTGAAAATTTGATCAGAGGATGAATTGTGCAAGTTTAAGAGCCAGACCATCACCAAAACATCACACAGGAGCAAACAAACCAGTCCACTTGTGTAATTTTTATCTTCACTCAGGAAGCCTCTTAGAGCCAAAGGATTATAACACCAGGAAGTTCTACATGCCAAGATCATCCTCTAAAATTTTCATGCCCGCATGAGCTTTCTAGCTCAAGTTATAAGCTTCTAAAGTTGGACCTATAGCATAAAATGTTCACACTAACATCAAGTTTAAGCTCGAGCAAAACAAATCATTTTTATCTTAAATTTGAGCGAGGATCATTAGATCTTCTCGGACCCACTATTTGAAATCTAATGACTGCTTCACAAGTTTAAATTTGACAGTTGCACGAACGTCATTTGACAGGAGCACAGACGTCAAATTTAAACTTGTGAAGCAGTCATTGGATTTCAAATAGTGGGTCCCAGAAGATCTAATGGTCCTCGTTCGATCGTCCATCTTGATCCAACGGTGCGTGATGAGTCAAATAGTCAAGGAGCTTGAGAGATTGACATGTGACATAAGTGCGTGAAACTACAAACTGATAGTGAATCCATAGAATCAATGTGGGGCTACCACATGGCGTAAGCTTGGACTAAGTTGACAAGTTAAGGGCCAAATCGATGGCTAGTGCTTGATCTTATAGATCAAGATCGAAAGTGCGAGCAAAGGTCAATATGTCAACATCGATAGCCAACTAGAATAAAGGTGAGCCTAGGATTTTTGACAAAAGTTGAGAACCCATTTTTGATGGAAGCAAATAGGTTTTGTAGGATTGCTCGATCGCCATTGAAGCTCGATCCAATGCCACTAAAGGGACACACTGATGTAGTAAGATATAAGGAACATAAGGGACCGCCATTGGAGCTAAATATTGACTTTTGGTTTGATGAATTGTAGTATGCAAGGTTCAATCTTATGACTGTGTTTACCATATTTTAATTAAGGATCTGTGTATACATGATCTCTTGGTTCCTGCAAAGATTGGGTCTTTTTAGACCTAATGGGAGTCCAAAAGGGGATATATAGTCTATAGATCTATATTAATATAAGGACTATAGGAAAACCAATAATCTTATATTGGTTTTATGTCTATAGTGGACCTATGATCATGATCCAGGTGGATCCATGTACCGTTCTATTTTGTAAAAGTCTTCAAAATCAGTTTAAATCATTTGCTTATTGTAGTACTCGTTGAGAGCTTTCTGACATTTTTTTGCGGTTTGCAAAATGGACACCATATGCAAAAGTTATAGGCCACTGAAGTTTTGGTTCAACAAGGTAAAAATTTGGTGTCGTAAGATGACGTGGCACAATGAGGGCACGCCAAGTGGACCAATCAGGTGGAGAAAAGTGGCATTCAATAGGTGTTTGTAGAAACTTTTGGAAATGCCACATGGGAGAATCTCGAGATTGGATCACGAATGCCTGCCACGTAGCACGTGAGAAGAGGACAAGGCTAGCAATTAACACTTAGCGCCAAGTCTCCCACAAAAGGGGGATGTTGACACTTTCCAAGGAGGCACCAAGACTTTTAAATGCATGCAAGCCACTTATTCCCAGCCATGTGGGACAAAAGACCAAGTCTGAGCGCCCAAGGAGGAGTCCAAGCACGCCTAGGTAGGAGGAAAAGTCAAAACGTCATGCAAAGCGCGCCTAGAATGGAGGAGACAGTTTTGAACTTGAGACCTAGCACCTAAAAGGCTAAGGTCTTGACCGCTTCAGCCACAGTGGTTGAAATGTTATAAAAGGGAGTTATTTTTACTTGTTTTGACACAGATTTTTGACTATGTAAAGAGAATTAAGAGGATTAGAGCCTTGTTTTTGCCTTGTACGGCCTTGGGCTTTTGTTTTTAGGTCTAAGAGAAATATTTGCAGGCATATAAAGATCAGAGAAGGCAAAATTGAAGATTTGTAAAGGTTTTGAATCTATTTGTTGCAGCATTTTAATAAAATGGTCCTCACTTGGAACGGACCCAGAGATGTAGGCTATTGAAGTCGAACTCCATTATCAACTTGCTGGTGTTATCTTTGATTTTCTCTGATTATTATTGCATTTCAATCTTCATTTTAATTCGGATTTTACTTTCTTTATGCAAAAATAAACATAAGAAAGTGAAAATTTGAAGGATCTCATAAACATGAACAAGTGATTTTTCGAATGTAATACACTTACATTTTCAGTTTACAAATCAGATCATGGGACAGATATGGGTGATTAATGCAAAGGGTCTCAACTATCAATGCGGCTCCATCCTTGACAAATTAAGTACTTCATCGCTCAAGGCATCGCATGATTGTCAGTTTCAAGATTTGAAGATTTGATCCTCATAAACATGTCAAGTGGGCGTAGGGTCCCAAGGTGGTGAGTTGGTAATTGGAGAGGTAGTTAAGGGCATTGATCCATTCAAAAGACCTTGTCATCATGCTAAAAAAACTCTTGTCCTCTAGTGAATCTCTCAATAAATGAGAGGAACCCACAGATTATGGGAGCAAAGGAAGTTAAGCTTATTGATAAGGATCAACTCTGATTGGAGGAAGGCATGCGTCCAAAAGGAACAAATGAGCTTCCACCACCTTTCTTGATAATTTAGACCCTTTTTCCACTCTCCTACGCATGTTCCCATCTATCTCTTTCCCTCTTCTAATATATATAGAGGTTTTTGAGCCAAAAATCAGATCCCCCTTTGTATTTTCTTAGATCCCTCTCTTGGGCATGACTAAACTCTGCCAAGATGGAACTTGTAACCTTTTGAGACAAACACAAGACTATTTTTTTTATTTCATTATTCTGATATAGTGTGTACATGTCAAATTTACATATATGATAGAGTTGTTCTCCTTTGTCAAGTCGTGATCTCACCTATTGAATAGTTCATCTTGTTATGCAGGTCATGTTCAATGTTCTACATCTCTTGATTAAAGGCCACATGTGGATACTGTGATTGGTTAGTGTCTTGCATTAGACCTCTCCATCATTTCCCTAAGTTTGTGATCATTTCGTGAACCTCTTCATGAAACACTAATTTATGACAGATATTTGGAATCTAGATTTGGTCTTGTGCTTGTTTTATTAGTGTTTAAGAGTCAAGCATAGTGGATCAACCTTAATTTAGGTGCATCACCGTCTTTAGCTTAGATTTTCCCTTTCATGTTCTGTCTCTCTTCCTTTTTCCTAGTCATTATTGGGTTTTAGTGGTGGGAATGGGCTAAAATGATGCATCAAAGGAGCTAGCCTAGTTAAAAATCCTACATGTCTGACCCCATCATAAGATACCTATAGCTTGGGGTCAGTCCCATGTTGAGATAGATTTGTAAGTAGGACCTAAACACTTCTAATTCTAGCTAGGGTGCAATCTACACCTGCAATAGTTCTGGCATGCCTCGTGGGATGAGGTCCACAAGAGCGGAAAGATCTTGGTGTGTCTTTCCTTTAATAATCTTTTGGAAGCAAGCATATTAGAACCAATGGTGACTCCAAATCAAACTTCTAGTTATGAGCAGAGTAGGTATGTCTCAATGAAGTTTTTAATTAGTTCTTGGATCTCATTTGACACATGAATTTGTTATGGAAAACTATGGTGAATATCCCTATTATCCACTTCCTTATCAGCAATCCCAGTATGATCCTCATAATCCATATAATGCCTATCCACCCTACCAAGATTTTTGTCAAAGCTATGAGGAGCCTTGTCAGTTTTCTCATGATATTTATTATCAAGGGAATGGCTCCTACCTTCCTCATGATTCTCACTAGTAATATGGGGACCAATGCCAGTCATATAAGTAATAGTATTGCCTTGATCCTTCCTATGGACAACAAGCCCATCATAATACCACTCCTCATCAATCGTATCATGAGCCATCCATACAAGCACTCAGGAAAACTTTAATAAGCCTTGACAAGTATGTACTAGAATTGTGCTCACAAAATTATTATGTCCAAAATGTCCCTACTCACCTAATTCATCATGTGAGAGAGTCGTTGCAGAGAATAAAATAAGAATGGGCACTTGTTGATAGAAAAAATTGGAACAATCTCACATGTGAGATGATGGATGTAGGTGGTTACATTCAAAGCATTGAGGACAAGCTAAAAGGCCTTGATTAACTATTGACCAGTTTTGGCCCTGCAAGGCAAAAAGTGGTCTCCCTTACTTCCCTACTATCTTGAGCAGTCAGTCATGTATCCACCTTTCTGCTGCTGTGCTTTTCCCCTTCTGTAATAGGCCTATTTTTTGAACCAAATGACTCGAGCTTTGTAGATGTTTCAGGTTGATCTGAAGGTTTATTTCATTGTAGGCAGCTAGTTTTCACAAGCCTTTTGGCAAAGGAATGGGCCAACTTCAAAGAGATATAAGTCTTTTATGAAGCTCCAAGGACAAAGTGCGCTTGTGGAAGGCAGTCAGGTTAAAAATTGGACCATTATAGCAAGCTGTGGAGGGCAATTATGGACCCAAAAGTGCCCTTGCAGAGGGTAGGGAACACTTGCAGAAGGATAAAAGAGAAGGCCGAAAGGTAAGTTTTCTTCAAAAAAATACAAGGCAAAAGACGAAGAATTCCTTCAAACTTTTGTCCAAAGGAAAGGAGCAAAGGATTTCTTCAGACTTTTGTCTGAAGAAAATCCATGAAAAGGACAAGGGATTAATTCTTGCAGACAAAATGCCTGAAGGAATTCCTTCAAACATTATATCTGAAGGAATTAATCCAAAAGGAAAGAGATCGACAGGAAGGGCCGAGACTTGAAAGAAAGACTTCCTTCGGGCAAAATATCTGAAGGAATTCCTAAGGGAACCTGAAGGAGCCCGAAGGATAGGTGCCTTTGCGGGGGACTCTCAGTGACCAAGAAGGAACCAATCAGAAGTTTCGAAGGAGCATTTCAAGACCCAAAGGACCCTTGTGGAAGGTAGTGAGTAGATTCATCAAAGAGTGAAAGGCAAAGGATTCCTTCAGATTTTCTGTCCAAAGGAAATCCAAAGAAAAGACAAGACAAGGGATTCCTTCAAACTTTGGTCCAAAGGAAATCCAAGGAAGGTTCAATTGTGGAAAGCTGAAGAAATTGCCAAAGGGGTGACGGGCCTGAAGATGTCAAATTTAGCATCACAAACTAGCCGTTGGAATTCAAATGTCTGATGACGTCCCTAAAGACGTCAAATTCAGGACAATGGAATAGCCGTTGGCTTTCAAATGGTGATGGACGTGCAAACATCAACTTTACGGTGATAAGATAGCCGTTGATTCTCAAATATTTAAAGATAGGCTTGTGTGTGGAAACTCAACGACCCATCGAGAAGAGAGCCCAAGAGCTCAAATTACTAGAAAG
Source organism: Torreya grandis (assembly GCA_037957365.1). Lineage (NCBI taxonomy): Eukaryota > Viridiplantae > Streptophyta > Pinopsida > Cupressales > Taxaceae > Torreya > Torreya grandis. The sequence goes on from JARHVA010001759.1 coordinate 2,227,034, forward strand.
AGCCAAAAAATGACAAAGATAACCCCAAGCATCGAAAGAGCCAAGAAAAGACAAAATCCAAGAGTAAACTCAATAACCCATCGAGAAAGGAGCCCAAAGATCCAAACATAGACATGGATAAAATAGCCCAGGTGGAAAAAGAGATGTCGATAGAGGAGTTATTCCAGTGGTTGGAATAGTCCTTATGAAATGGTCATCAAGGAGCGCAAACAGTGAATGGCACAGCCTATTTTTCTTCATTTAAGCATAATGAGTAGACAACTGCATGAACTTCTTTAAGAAGTGATCTTGTTTTCAAATAAAAAGGCGTGAACCATGCTTTCATAATGATGTTTAATATAATTTAAATGGCAAAGTCAAGACTTGGACTACCGCAATATGGCTTCCTTCACCAGACTTCCTCTTCCCAATGAATTGAACGCAACATGGGCCACTTGTGGAAAAAGGTGCCATTGCTTTCTCTTTATCTATATATTGTAAACTCTCATTTGATATATATATATATATATATATATATATATATATATATATATATATATAATTTTGTAAGGCGAAGCCATGCCAAAATTTTCACCTTGATCAATAAGAATGTATTTTACCTCTATTTGATTATTTATGCTTTTGAGTGTGTTTATGTATCAACCCTGTGTTCAGTAATTTTGCATGATGCTTTCACAAGTTTGACACCAACATACCTGGTATAGACAAAGCTCCATTTCTATAGGTAACATGAAGTGTTGTATCTGGAGCACAAAGACAAATAAAGGTTATTAGACAGTGTGTTTTCTACAATGCTTGTGATAAGTTCATTTTATGTGTGTGTCTTCATTAAGCCTATTGTTAAAGCTCCCTAAAGTCTAGTATTTTCATCAGATAAAGTGTACCTCTACCCTTTTTAGGTATGAAGTGTGAATAATTGAGTAGATCAAAACTTGTTTTGTGGATCACCATCTTAGGTTAGTTCCTATTTTCAGTATCCTTCTCTTTTTTCACCCCCCCACTATATATATTAGCAGCAGTAGTGAAATAACTCAGAGATGCATCAAAAGGAGCTAGCCCTTATCTAGATATTCTCCCCTCAATTTTTTCAGACCCATAGTAAGAGGGAAGTCTCCATTGTGCTGCGTGGAAAGGAGAAGCCCAGCCTTCTTTCAAAGGTGCAATCCACACATCAACATTAACATAATGTCCAACCTTACCAATCTTATGTGCCTTCATATACACCACCTCAGTGTTCTTATGTGCCATCCATCCCTTTTCAAGAGACCATTCCAAGTGCCCCTTTGAATACACTAAGTTCTTCATGTGTTCCTCGAACTTTCCCTTCTTGGATATCTACCCAAGAGAGTTGTTAGAAAATGAAAGGGGCTTTTGTTGAATAACCTGTTGTTGAGATCCAAGACTCCATCCCTCCCTAAAAATCCCTTATGAAGTCCTTCAAGGTTCCAAGTTGGAATCAAGTGGTGAAGTCATGGGATAGTCAAAGTGAGGCAAGTATGGATTTGAGAGAACAAAATAGAGCAGGATTTGAACCTATGCAAACCTCTCCCATCTCTCCTCGAGACCCCTCTTGTGTTCCCTATCTTCATGAAGCTACTAACCATCTTAAGGAGAAGTTTTTCCAAGATAATATAGATAGACATATCAAAGAGATGGAGTTGAAGACAAGGAGGGAAAAAGAGAACCAGAATCAGAAGATTAAAGAAAGACCTCTAACTTTCCCATCTTGGAGGTCTATCCAAAGATGTTCTCAAAATAAGGAATAGACTTCAATTGTGAAGGTTCAAGAGTAGTTTGAGCCTATTCAAGAGTCTCAATGAGAGCATTAACAAAATGAATATATGGTGTAAGAAGGTACTTCTTGTATTGCCCAAATTAACTTGTTATCCCTACAAAAGTTCTTTCAAGAGTCGAACATTCCCAGGGTTTCAAGTTGCAAGAAAGTTCCATTCATCTATAGACCCATCCATAAATCATCCATTACACCTTATACTCTATCCCCAACTAATCATCTCCCCATCACATTTTATCCTTCCACTCCAACCCATGAACCTCCCACCCCACCCTTTTTTGAGAAGGAGCCTATCTTGAAAGAAACAAGTGAAGAGGAGAAAATCCAAGTTATGACTGATCAAGAAGATGCCATAAGTGACTATGACGAAGATATCACCATAGGGACTCCCCTTGGTGAACACAAGGGCAAATTAACCTTCTTGAATGAGGAAAAACATATTGCAGACTCTTTTTCAATTGTTCATGAATACTATGACCAAGACCTGAAGAAAGGGGCATTTGAAAAAGACTCCATATCTAATCACGAAGTAGCGGATGATCATTTCAAGTATGAAATGGAGTGTACCATCAAGGATGAAGGTCAGGACATTACTCAAGAAGTTTCATCCCTAAAAGAGTCTCATGAGACCAAGGCAGAAGGCATAGTTCTTGGAGATGACTCAATACTTCATCTAGTTTTGAATCACGCTCAGATGCATTGTAGCATGAAGAACACCAGCTTGATGACTCATACATCAAGAAGAGAAGACTGAAGAGGTAGTGGTTTTAGATGACATGGAGGGAAATGATGCATGGCAGTTACAAATGAAACTTTTTCAAGAGCTTGAATATCTTTGTCAAGTTGAGGATCAAGTGCTTGAGAAGGTGGACAAGGAGTTTCCCATGGAGGACAATGACCATGATTGGGTAGAATATGCAGAGCTCCTTGATGATATTGAAGAACTTACAGCTAAAGAAAGACCCAATCTTATTGAGATAACCATGGAAATCAAAGAGGTATGCATTTTTGAATCACCATTATAAGTCATAGTTGAGGAGCCATCTGAAGAAGTTGAGACTGTCTGGATGCACATAGATGACCTATTTAGAGTTATTTAGTTCTCACTAATCATCATTCCAATGAAGTTGGTAGATATAACAAATAAGAGCGAGGCATCAAAGCTAAAGGCTAAGGAGCTACATGAATTATTCAATTCCTCATCCTATGAAGCAAGAAAGTTATCAAACTTTCCTTTTGATCCAGGAGGAAAGGTACACATAGTTTTAAGTTGTATATATTATGATAGTTTTGTTTAAATTCCTCTAAGTACACTTTCTTTCACATTTGTTTATTGTCCCTATTTTGTTCTAGGTTAGTTTCCCTTCAATAAGTGGCTTGGTCACTTTGTCTTGTTTATTCTTTTTTGGGTCTTTGTGTTGTTTCAAAAGAGGTTATCCAAAGGATTGGTAGCCAGTTAGATTTGGGTCAATGTGTTGAACCAAAGAATAGACTCCACGCACAATGGACTGGATTAGGCACATGGTATGGGTTATTTTGCATAGATAAGCATGCAATCCCTGTGAGTCACCAGAGATGTTGGATAATTTTGGCCCACATACCAAGCTTCTTATCTAGATAGAAAAGGTAAGTTGAGTCCCTGATGGAGCAAAGATCAAGTGTCTTAGAAATGGGTCCAACAATGCAAAATAAAGAGGATCCAAGCAGGTTCTCATATGTTCCAACCATTCAAAAGCATGGCCTAGGTTACATGAACCTTAAGAATCCATTAGAACCATGAAATATTGATCAAAAGATGAATTGTGTAAGTTTAAGAGCCAAACCATCATCAAGACGTCATGTAAGAGCAAATAGACTAGTCTACTTGTGCAATTTTTATCTTCACTCAAGAATCCCCTTTGAGACAAAGGATTATAGAGCCAAGAAATTCTACATGCCAAGATTATCCTCTAAAACTTTCTTCTTCACATGATATTTCTATCTCAATTTATAAGCTTCTGAAGTTAGACCTGCAACATAAGATGTTCATGCTAATGTCAAGTTTAAGCTTGATCAAAACAAATCCTTTTTAGATTAAATTTGATGGTCATGTGAAAATTAATGATGGTCATGCTAACATCATTTTAAGGGAGCATGGACATCAAATTTAAGCTCATGAAATAGCCACTAGATTTCAAACAGTGGGTCCCAACAGATCTAACAATCCTCACTCAATCATACATCTTGATCCAATGGTGCAAGATGAGTCAAACAATCAAGGAACTCAAGATATTGACACATGGCATAAGTATATGAAGCTACATACTGATAATGAATTTTATGAATCAATGTGGGGATACCACATGGTGTAAGATTGGATAGAGTTGACAAGTCAAGGGCCAAATCGATGGCTGGTGCTTGATCATACAAATCAAGATCAATAGTGTGAGCAAAGGTCAATATGTCAACAAGTTGAGTCAGATCTCGATAGCTAATTAGAACAAAGGTGAGCCAAAGAATTTTGATGGAAGTTCAGAAGCCATTTTTTATGGAAGCAAAAATATTTTGTAAAATATCCCATTCGCCATTGAAGCTCGATCCAAAACCATTAAAGGGACACACTGATGCAGTAATATATAAGGAACATAAGGGACCAACATTGGAGCTAAATATTGACTTTTGGTCCGATGAGTTATATTGTGCAAGGTTCATTTTTGTGACTGTGTTCACCATCTTTTAAAGAAGGATCCATGTATACATGATCTCTTAGTTCTTGCAAAGATTGAATGGGTCTTTTTAGACCTAATGGGAGTCCAAAAGGGGTTATATAGTCTATAGATCTGTATTAATATAAAGACTATAGGAAAACTAATAATCTTATATTAGTTTTCCATTTGTAGTGGACCTATGATCATGGGACAGATATGGGTGATTAATGCAAAGGGTCTCATCTATCGACGTGGCTTCATCCTCAAAAAATTAGGTACTTCATCACTCAAGGAATGGCATGATTGTTAGTTTTAAGATTCTAGGATTTGATCCTCATAAATAGGTCAAGTGGGGTTAGAGTCCCAAGGTGGTGAGCTGGTAGTTGGAGAGGTAGTTAAATGCATTGATTCCATTCAAACAGACCTTGTCATCATGTCAAACAAACTCTTGTCCTTAGTGAATCTCTCAACAAATGAGAGAAACCTGCAAATTATGGGAGCATAAGAAGTTAAGCTTATTGATAAGGATCAACTCTGATTGGAGGAAGACATGTGTGAAAAAGGAACAAATGAGTTGCTGCTACCTTTCTTGATGACTTGGACACTTTCTCCACTCTCCTACACATGGTTCCCATCTCTCTCATTCCATCTTCTGATATATATAGAGGCTTTTGAGCCAAAAATTGGATCCCCTTTGTATTTTCTCAGATCCCTCTCTTGGGCATGACTAAACTCTACCAAGATGGAGCTTGTAACCTTTTAAGATGAACACAAGACTATTTATTAGATTTCATTATTCTAGTATAGTGTGTACATGTCATATTTGCATATGTGGTAGAGTCGATCTCCCTTGTCAAGTCATGATCTCACCTAGTTACTAGTTCATCTTGTTATGCAGGTCATGTTCAATTTTCTACATCTCTTGATTGAAGCCTCCATGTGGATACCATGACTGGTTAGTGTCTTACATTAGACCTCTCCATCATTTCCCTTATCTTGTGATCATTTGGTGAACCTCTTCATGAAACACTAATGTATGAAATATATTTGAAATTTTAGATCTATTCTTGCACTTGTTTTATTAGTGTTTAAGAGTCAAGTAGAATGGATCAACCATAATTTAGGTGCATCACCATCTTTAGCTTAGGTTTTACCTTTCATGTTGTCTTTCTCTCCCTTTTTCCTGATCATTAGTAGGTTTTAGTAGTGGGAATGGGCTAAAATGATGCATCAAAAGAGTTAGCCTTGTTAAAAATCCTCCAGGTCTGACCCCATTATAAGATACCCACAACCTAGGGTCAATACCATGTTGAGCTAGATTTGGAAGTAGGACCTGAACACTTATGTTTCTAGCTAGGGTGAAATCCAGACCTTTAACAGTTATGGCATGCCCGATGGGATGAGGTTAAAAAGAGTGGAAAGATATTGGTATGTCTTTCCTCTAATAAGCTTTTGGAAGTAAACACATTAGCACCAATGGTGATTCCAAATCAAACTTCTAGTTATGAGTAGACCAAGTATGTCTCAATGAAGTTTTTAATCAGTTATTGCATCTCATTTGACATATGAAATTGATATGGAAAACTATGGTGAACATCCCTATTATCCACCTCCTTATTAGTAGTCCCAGTATGATCCTCATAATCAATATAATGCTTATCCACCCTACCAAGACTTCTATCGAAGATATGAGGAGCCTTGTCAGGTTTCTCATGATCCTTATTATCAAGGGAATGGATCCTAACTTCCTCATGAATCTCACTAGTAATATGGGGACCAATACCAGTCATATATTCAAGATTATTGCCTTGATCCTTCTTATGGACAACAAGCCCATCATAATAACACTCCTTAACAACCATATCATGAGCCATCCGTACCAGCACTCAGGTGAACTTTAATAAGCCTTGACAAGCATGCACTGGAATCATGCTCACAAAAGTATTATGGCCAAAATGTCCCTACTCACCTGATTCATCATGTGAGAGAGTCGTTGTAGCAAATTAAATCAAAATGGGCACTTGTTGATAGAGAAAATTGGAACAATTTCAGAGGTGAGATGTAGATGTAGGTTGTTACATTAAAAGCATTGAGGACAAGCTAAAAGGCCTTGATGAACATTGGGTCCGACCTCGCCAATTTTATGTGCCTTCATATACACCACCTCAACCTTCTTATGTGCCATCCATCCCTTCCCAAGAGACCATTCCAAGTGCCCCTTTGAATACACCAAGTTCTTCATGTGTTCCTCAGACATTCCCTTCTTGGATATCTATCCAAGAGAGTTGTCAAAAAAAAGAAAGGAACTTTTTTTGAACAACTTGTTGTTGAGATCCAAGATTCCATCCCTCATAAAAAATCCCTTATGAAGTCCTTCAAGGTTCCAAGTTGGAATCAAGTGGAAAAGTCATGGGATAGGCAAAGTGAGGCAAGTATGGATTTGAGAGCCCAAAATAGATCATGATTTGAACCTATGCAAACCTCTCTCATCTCTCCTTGAGACCCCTCTTGTGTTCCCTATCTTCATGAAGCTACTAACCATCTTAAGGAGAAGTTTTTCCAAGAGAATATAGACAGATAGATTAAAGAGATGGAGTTGAAGACAAGGAGGGAAAAAGAGAACCGTAATCAAAAGATTAAAGAAACACCTCTAACTTTCCCATCTTGGAGGTCTATCCAAAGACGTTTTCAAAACAAGGAAGAGACTTCTATTGTGAAGGTTCAAGAGCAGTTTGAGACTGTTAAAGAGTCTCAAGGAGACCATCAAGAAATTGAAGATCTAGTACAAGAAGGTACTCCTTATATTTCCCAACTTAACTTACTCTCCCTACAAAGTTTTTTTCAATAGTCAACCATTCCCAGCGTTCCAAGTTGCAATAAAGTTTCCTTCATATGTAGACCCATCCATAAACCATCCATTACACCTCATACTCTATCCCCAACTTATCATCCCCCCATCACATTTTATCCTTCCAATCTAACCCATGAACCTATCCATCAACCTCCTACCCCAACATTTTTTGAGAAGGAGCCTATCTTGGAAGAAGCAAGTGAAAAGGAGAAAATCAAAGTTATGACTGATTAAGAAGAATCCATAAGTGACTATGAGGAATAAATCACCATATGGACACCCCTTGGTGAACACAAGGGAAAATTAGCCTTTCATGAATGAGGAGAAACCTATTGAAGAATATTTTGTAGCTATTCATGAATACTATGATCAAGACTTGAAGAAAGGGGCATTTGAAGAAGACTCAATGTTTGATCATGAAGTACCATATGATCATTTCAAGTATGAAATAGAGTGTACCATCAAGGATGAAGGTCAACACATTACTCAAGAAGTTGCATCCCTAAAAGTGTCTCATGAGATCAAGGTAGAAGGTATAGTTCTTGGAGATGACTCAATACTTCTATTTAGTTTTGAATCATCCTTAGATGTATTGTGGCATGAAGAACACCAGCTTGATGACCTCATACATCAAGAAGAGAAGACTAAAGAGGTAGTGGTTCTTGATGACATGGAGGACAACGATGAATGGTTGTTATAGATGAAGATTTTTCAAGAGTTTGAAGATTTTTGTCAAGTTGAGGATCAAGTGCTTGAGAAGGTGGACAAAGAGTTTCCCATAGAGGACATTGGCCATGATTAGGCAAAATATGCAAAGCTCCTTGATGAGATTGAAGAACTTGTAGCTAAAGAAAGATCCAATCTTATTAAGAGCACCATGGAAATCAAAGAGGTATGCCTTATTGAATCACCATTGGAAGTCATGGTTGAGGAGCCATCTGAATAAGTTGAGACTATCTAGATGCATGTCACTGACCATTTTAGAGTTATTTGGTTCTTATTGATCATCATGCCAATGAAGTTGGAGATATAACAAATAAGAGCGAGGATTCAAAGCTAAGGGCCAAAGAGTTGCATGACTTATTTAATTCCTCATCCCATGATGCAAGAAAGTTATCAAACCTTCCTTTTGGTCAAGGAGGAAAGGTACACATAGTTTTAAGTTGCATATATTAGGATAATTTTGTTCAAATTCCTCTAAGTGCACTTTCTTGCACATTTGTTTATTGTCCCTATTTTGTTCTAGGCTTGTTTCCATTCAATAAGTGCCTTGGGAAATCTATCTTGTTTGTTATTTTTTGGGTCTTTGTGTTGTTTCAAAAGAGGTTATCCAAAGGATTAGCAGCTAGTTAGATCCAAGTCAATGTGTTAGACCAGAGAAGAGACTCCATGCTTAATGGACTGGACTAGGCTAATGGTCTGGGTTCTTTTACATAGACAGCGTTCAACCCTTGTGAGTCACCAAAGATATTGGACAATTTTGGCCCACATACCAAGCTTTTTTCCTAGATATAAAAGGTGAGTTGAGTCCCTGATGGAGCAAAGATCAAGTGGCTTATAAATGGATCCAACAATGAAAAATATAGAGGATCCAAGCAGGTTCTCATATGTTCCAAGCATTCAAATGCATGGACTAGGTTGTATGAACCTTAAGAGTCCATTATAACCTTGAAAGATTGATCAAAGGATGAATTGTGCAAGTTTAAGAGCCAGACCCTCATCAAGACGTCACATAGGAGCAAACAGACTAGTCTCTTTATGCAATTTTTATCTTCACTCAAGAAGCCCTCACGAGCTAAAGGATTATAATTCCAAGAAGTTCTACATTTTAGGATCATCCTCTAAAATTTTCATGCTTGAAAAATATTTCTGGCTCAAGTTATAAGCTTCTATAGTTGGACCTACAACATAAGACATTCATGCTAACATCAAGTTTAAGCTCAAGCAAAACAAATCCTTTTTAGATTAAATTTGATGGTCATTCAAACATCCATTATGTTCATGCTAACATCATTTTACAAGAGCGTGGATATCAAATTTAATCTCATAAAGTAGCCATTAGATTTCAAACAGTGGGTCCCAATAGATCTAATGGTCTTCACTCAATCATACATTTTGATCCAACAGTGCAAGATGAGTCAAACAATCAAGGAGCTTGAGAGATTGACACATGGAATAAATGCATGAAGTTACAGACTAATAGTGAATCTTGAGAATCAATGCATGGCTGCCATATAGTGTAAGCTTAGTTAGAGTTGACAAGTTAAGGGCCAAATCGATGGTTATCACTTGATCTTATAGATCAAGATCGATAGTGCGAGTAAAGGTCAATTTGTCAACAAGCTGAGTCAGATCTTGATAGCCAATTAGAATAAAGGTGAGCCTAAGATGTTTTATGAAAGTTGAGAAGCCATTTTTGATGAAATCAAATAGGTTTTTTAGGATCTCTTGGTCACCATTGAAGCTCAATCCAATTCCATTAAAGGGACATACTAATGCAGTAAGATATAAGGAACATAAGGGATTGCCATTGGAGCTAAATATTGACTTTTGGTTTGATGAGTTGTAGTATGTAGGGTTCATTCTTGTGACTATGTGTAGACACCGAAATCGTGTCTAACCCTTGTTCATTCCCCCCCTTGGTCCGTTCCTAACCCATTCCTAACCCATACAATTACTAATTTAAAATAATAAACTTATTTTGAATTAACCCCCCTCCTTTGACACATCACCCATGACAACTCGCCTTGGACCATTTCCCACCCTATGACTCACCCAAGACCTATTCTTACTCCTTTCCAACCGCCTAACCAACTCTCGTGCGTATTTAGCCTAACCTTTGACAATTCTCCAATGGATTATGCACCTGGCGGATGGAGAACGAGCTTGTTGGCCCTTTTACTCATTCTGCACCCACCGACGTCGGTCAACTATCGGCCGATGTTGGCTGGATCGCCGATGTCAATTTACTTAAACCACCTTCTAACCTCCTTCTTGGCTAATCACAAATTTGAATCAAATATTGAATCTCGAGAGCTAATCACGAATCCTGGAATCTGGAGTCTTGGACCATTCGCCACTCTGCCAATCAATCTGCCAATCTCTCAACCAAGCCTCTCACTCTCTCCCTCAGGTGCAGCAACAGGAATTCTGCCTTCAGCAACTCCATCAGCAACAGGGTTTTCACACCAGTAACACCAACAACAGGGACACCAGTCTGCAACACTCCTTCAACAAGGCACAGGTATGTATATTGTCTGTGTTTTCTAGTCATTTACTTCTAAGTATTATGAATTAGATTCAGCGTTTCCTATCCCCAGACCAAACCGGACCCGAATCTTTACTTCTCCATCTCCCTATTGCCTCCGTCCTCTGTTGGACCATACACTCTGCCCATTCAACCAGACTCTCAGGCCCAGACCCTAGACCATTCAACCAAGCCCAAAACTTTGTCTTAGACCACTCAAACAGACCCAGACCCTTCCTTGGGCTTGTCCACAGACCAAAGCCCTGACTAGAACCTGTCCACAGACCACAGACCCCCGTCCAAGCTTACTGCCCCGACCGACGCCGGCCACTTCCCCAACTGACGTCAGCAGACTAACCGACGTCGGCAGACCTCAACAACCAACGCCGGTAGGACCACCGACGCCGGCGACTGTGACCAGTCCAACAACATCTTTCAGGTAAGCCTTTGCTTCCATTTTCATTTCAATCTTTTATCACTTTAGTCTTTTATCATTCAGCTATTTATCAGACACTCTTTTTATCGAATAGTGAGTTGATATCCCTTAAGGAAGTCTTCATACTTCTGGGATCAAGCTTTCGCTTGGCAACCCACCATCTCCTTATCTAACGCCTTCTTTTGTCCAAGTCTCTTTCTCTTCTAGGTGTCATTCCTCCACAGCCAAAGAGGAGTTCTCACAGCGTCTGGATTACGGTGCGCACGACTACATCCAGGTACATACAAGCCTTGACCATTTCCTTAAGTTTCTTAATTCTCTCTTGAATGTAGAAAGTGAAATTAGCATAAAAACATTCTGGCACGCCAAAACAACAACTTAAAACCTGACCCCTTTTTATGCCAAAACCACATTTTGAGTTTTTGACACTGAAAAAACACAATTTCTGGAACCTGACCCTCTTCTTGCCTTGAATGGTTTTGACGCACAGTCAAACCAAGGCTCTTCTTGACCATGCTCCCCCGTCCCTAACCAGTCCTATAATGGAGTTCCACTCAGAGATTGAAAGAAGTCCTACAGGAATGACCCCGACTCAAACTCCCATCATCCCTGAAGGGGACCAAGATTTCGAGAGATTCTTGGACCTCAACGTCACAACCCTCTAAAACTATCTCGCAAGAAACCCAACGCGAGACCTTTCAAGTGAAGTGGCGATGACATCGACACCATTCGTTACCCAGCCTTTTATGACCTAGTCTTGAAACAGGACTTCCCCATCCATACCTCGGGGCAATCCACATCATCTCATACCTGGGGCAACCAACTCCTATTTTTGTCTTGCAGTTCGTCCAGAACAACCAACAAGACAAAAAGGGGCAAATGTAGACACCGAAATCGTGTCTAACCCTTGTTCATTCCCCCCTTGGTCTGTTCCTAACCCATTCCTAACCCATACAATTACTAATTTAAAATAATAAACTTATTTTGAATTAACCCCCCTCCTTTGACACATCACCCATGACACCTCGCCTAGGACACCTCGCCTTGGACCATTTCCCACCCTGTGACTCACCCAAAACCTATTCTTACTCCTTTCCAACCGCCTAACCAACTCTCGTGCGTATTTAGCCTAACCTTCGACAATTTTCCAATGGATTATGCACCTGGCGGATGGAGAACGGGCTTGTTGGCCATTTTACTCATTCTGCACCTGCCGACATCGGTCAACTGTCGGCCGACGCTGGCGGGATTGCCGACGTCGATTTACTTAAACCGCCTTCTAACGTCTTTCTTGGCTAATCACAAATTCGAATCAAATTCTGAATCTCAGGAGCTAATCATGAATCCTAGAATCTAGAGTCTTGGACCATTCGCCACTCTGCCAATCAATCTACCAATCTCTTAACCAAGCCTCTCACTCTCTCCCTCAGGTGCAGCAACAGGAATTCTGCCTTCAGCAACTCCATCAGCAACAGGGCTTTCACACCAGCAGCACCAACAATAAGGACACCAGTCTGCAACACTCCTTCAACAAGGCATAGGTATGTATATTGTCTGTGTTTTCTAGTCATTTGCTTCTAAGTATTATGAATTAGATTCAGTGTTTCCTATCCCCAGACCAAACCGGACCCGAATCTTTACTTCTCCATCTCCCTATTGCCTCCGTCCTCTGTTGGACCATACACTCTGCCCATTCAACTAGACTCTCAGACCCAGACCCCAGACCATTCAACCAAGCCCAAAACTTTGTCTTAGACCATTCAAATAGACCCAGACCCTTCCTTGGCCTTGTCCACAGACCAAAGCCCTGACTAGAACCTGTCCACGAACCACAGACCCGACCAGACCCCATCCAAGCTTACTGCCCCGACCGACGCTGGCCACTTCCCCAACCGATGTCGGCAGACCTCAACAACCGACGCCAGTAGGACCACTGACGCCGACGACTGTGACCAGTCCGACAACATCTTTCAGGTAAGCCTTTGCTTCCATTTTCATTTCAATCTTTTATCACTTTAGTCTTTTATCATTTAGCTATTTATCAGACACTCTTTTTATCGACTAGTGGGTTGATATCCCTTAAGGAAGTCTTCATACTTCTGGGATCAAGCTTTCGCTTGGCAACCCACCATCTCGTTATCTAACACCTTCTTTTGTCCAAGTCTCTTTCTCTTGCAGGTGTCATTCCTCCACAGCCAAAGAGGAGTTCTCACAGCGTCTGGATTACGGTGTGCACGACTACATCCAGGTACATACAAGCCTTGACCATTTCCTTAAGTTTCTTAATTCTCTCTTGAATGTAGAAAATGAAATTAGCATAGAAACAATTGTCACTTTCACCGCGTCCAAGGCCATGACATCGACAATTGCCAAACTTTCAAGAACATCATCCAAGACATGATCGACAAGGGGGATCTTATTTTAGATAACCCGAATGCGCCTCCCAACCAACACATCGACATTTTCAAACAACCATTTCCAAACCATCCACCTACTCAAAACAATGTCCAGACCACGATCAATGACCCTCAAGACCATAATATTCACACAATCAACACTATCTTGCCTCTTGTCCCTGACCAACCTCCTCCATCACAGGATGAAGAATTTTTTTCTCTTATTATTCCTCCATCTACCTCTCTTATACTGGAGGACACCTTGACCATGCCAACGCCATTAGCCCTACCTTCATCCGAAGACCCTACCCTGCCTACTCCTCAAGCAAAAATAGAAGGCACCATCATCCCTGCCTCCTGCCCTCTTGAGGAGCTGCACTCTCTTATTTCTTCTCCACTAGGAGAAGAACTAGTCTCTTCACCCATTTCGACCGAGGAAGACCCAGTCACGGTTTCCTCTTGCCTTTTGCCTGAGATTGCTACATCTCACTCACCTCCGTCCATATCTGAACTCAAACCCGCATCTAACCTCACCTCGCACAAAGGTGGCCCTCAACCCAAACCAAAGAAGGCCACTAGACCACATCGGAGAACTCCTCCCCCACCTTCCTCATTACCTTCAATCTTGGGCCCTCATTCGTCCACCCTAATAGGAGTGCTTCCTACTCCCATACTTCACAGAGGCAAGTCGCCTCCATTACTCTCTCAACCCATTAGACATATATCTCCTCCAAATCATCAACCAACACCTCTTACGCCTCCTAAACCAAAGACATTAACCCTCACTGCAACAAAACATCCATACCCATTAGCAGGTTCTTATGCCTTGCTGTTATGGCAATTATTGCAGTCCTCTCGCATCAATCTCCTGCCTCTTAAACCATATCAATCTCTTGAACCTAAACCCCCCTGGTTCGACGACAGTTAGATTTGTGCGTATCATTGCACACCTGGGCATGACACTGAGCATTGTTGTGCCCTCAAAGTTGCCATTCGCCAATGTCTGGGGAATGACACCCTTCTTCTCGACCACATCATCAATAAACCTTCAACACTACCCCATTCATCAACTCTCGGATCAAGGCCATCTTGGTTTGACAACTCTAAATTTTGTCATTATCATCACACTCCGAGACATGACACTGAACGTTGTTGTGCTCTTAAAGCTGTCACTCGTCAACACCAACAAAAGGATACCCTTCTCATCAAGGATCCTCTCGACCTCCTCTTTGACAAATCATCAACACCGACCCATGCGTCTCAAACCTCATCACCTAAATCGGAATCTCCACACCAGACTATGGTCCCTTTGCCGCCTTTGACCCCATTATTCGACATCAACACAGTCCATTTGACCACCAAGCCTCAACCGACCTTGACCAATCTATCCAACATTCTCCCTAAGCGACTGGGGGAATCCAACCTTATCCTGACCTCGACCAAACATTCAACCAAGCCTTTGACCAAACATTCGACCAACTTTGACCAGACATTCGACCAAACCTCGACCAGACCTCGACCACACATAGTCCAATCATCAATCAAACTTTTAATCATAACCCTGACGAAACTTCAATCATCCAACATCAACCAACTAAACACCTATCACTTCTTCAAACCGTCATCAATCATCATGACCAATTTGGAAAGAGGCAAATGGGGCACCTTTTCTCCTAATTGACTCGAACCTTAATGCACTAGCATGGCCCAGGGACTTATTAGAACCTGAGCCCCTTTTATGCCTTGCGTCCACGACCATTCTTTTGTTAGTCGAGTATTCATCACTTGACATTTTACTGGAGCTCGTCCCTTGAGCAATCCCGTCCTCTTAATCCCTATTCCTTTCAACCCTATTCCCTAAACAAGTCCTATGTCAACCCCTTTTGTCAAGCAGTAATGCTTTGTCCTAATAAAAGGGAACCCTTAAACCTCTACAGGCTCGTCCATGGCTAAAACTTCAGTCAACAATATATCAATACCTATCATATCAAAGGTCATAAAACTCTCTAAATGTAGACTTTTCCCTCGAAGGACAGCTACACAATTGCTATATTACTAGACTGCTCCCTTGAAGGACAGCTAGGCCAACATATCAAACATTTAAAGCAAAAAATAGACCACTCCCTCGAAGGATGGCTATGACTAAATCTTGCTACAGATAGCACTCTCTTTTCAAAGCTTTTCGCATCGATCAGCTTCACATATCTGACCACCAAACAAACAACATTCCTATGCAGACTTCCCACTTTGATCAGTCTGCTCTTCAAAAAAAAAAAAAAATTGACTGACAAGCTATCAAGTCATGGACATGCCTATAGTCGTTCTCAGGTCACCTATAAAAGGGGCAAGATTCTTCCTGCCACAAAAGGGTTACCCCATCCTCTCATATCATAATCCTACTTATCACCCCAACATACTCAAGGGACTTCGAGCTCACTTAATGTCAAGTGATTCGATTACTTCTCTAGCATAACACTGGTCCACAACGCGATGCATACACGGGGCTTTTGTTTTAACAACCCCTATCCATGCCGTCCTTTTAGTCCTTGTCAATGAAAGAGCAATGCGCCTTTCACTTATCTTTAACACTTTGGTCACATTCAACCAAGCCTTTTTACCAACCTCAACATTTTCAGACCAACAACATGACATCATCATCATCCTTGTCCTTTTCACATAGTTTCTATGGACACCAATACACATGGAAACTATCAACCTGACACAATTTATGTTAAGCATAAACCAATACTTGCTGAAGCATAAATAGACCTCAATTCATTTTTAGCATACATCCATCACGAATATGGAAAATTGTTACAGATGAAAGACCACATCACCAATGTTACAGAATACACCATATAGAAAAGGCTGTAACATCTTCCTCTCCTCATCATTTCGACCTTGACCTCGACCAAGACCAGCCTATCGACCTCTTTAACCCTCTGTCTGAACTACATTGGTCTGAGGCCCCTTCACACAAGGGATATGTAGGCAGCACTCAGTCTTCTGAGGTTAGCTCGGCCATTCCTCTGTCCACCCATCTGCTCGTTCGTCTCTCTCAAGACGTCGACCTTTCATCTTCCATCATGACCAATCAACCAGCCCTGCCAATGTCAAAGTCATTTTTGACTCCTCATGGGGCACATTTGAGATCACTTATATCTCAACCCGACCAGCGACCATGGAGATCACGCCTATCTCCGCAAACCCTGACCACTTCCGAGACAACTCTGTCTTGGTTTTGTTTGCACGCATGCTACCTCACGAATAAATAGCAAAATTGTTCGCAGACCATATTTTTTGACCTTCACAAGTATAGGATCGCAAGTCGGTTGATCCGCACTACTTGTGACATTTTCGTGTTTTTGGGAGCACTTCCTGAGCCCGGGATACCTGGAACACGATGACCATTTGGAGCTACAGCTTAAATTGAATAACCCAATCAGCTACGACTAATGTTGGGGCCCGGTTATTTCAATTTTGGCACTCCTCGACCCTTGACCTGTGACATTTGACCTATCTGTCCAGTGAAGTGGTATACGCGCAATCACGACTTTTGTAGCGTTTTCACTCACTCTTCATCCTTCTCATCCACCTTTTGTCAAATCGGCACCTGACATCAGGTTCCCTTCTCTCGACTCCTGCTTTGAGGGGGAATACCTCATCCATACCTCGGGGCAATCCACATCATCTCATACCTGGGGCAACCAACTCCTATTTTTGTCTTGCAGTTCATCCAGGACAACCAACAAGACAAAAAGGGGCAAATGTAGACACCGAAATCGTGTCTAACCCTTGTTCATTCCCCCCCTTGGTCCGTTCCTAACCCATTCCTAACCCATACAATTACTAATTTAAAATAATAAACTTATTTTGAATTAACCCCCCTCTTTTGACACATCACCCATGACACCTCGCCTAGGACACCTCGCCTTGGACCATTTCCCACCCTATGACTCACCCAAGACCTATTCTTACTCCTTTCCAACCACCTAACCAACTCTCGTGCGTATTTAGCCTAACCTTCGATAATTCTCCAATGGATTATGCACCTAGCGGATGGAGAACGAGCTTGTTGGCCCTTTTACTCGTTCTGCACCCGCTGACGTCGGTCAACTATCGGCCGACGCCAGCAGGATCGCCGACGTCAGTTTGCTTAAACCGCCTTCTAACCTCTTTCTTGGCTAATCACAAATTCGAATCAAATTCTAAATCTCGGGAGCTAATCATGAATCTTGGAATCTGGAGTCTTGGACCATTCGCCACTCTTCCAATCAATCTGCCAATCTCTCAACCAAGCCTCTCACTCTCTCCCTCAGGTGCAGCAACAGGAATTCTGCCTTCAGCAACTCCATCAGCAACAAGGCTTTCACACCAGTAGCACCAACAATAGGGACACCAGTTTGCAACACTCCTTCAACAAGGCACAGGTATGTATATTGTCTGTGTTTTCTAGTCATTTGCTTCTAAGTATTATGAATTAGATTCAGCGTTTCCTATCCCCAGACCAAATCGGACCCGAATCTTTACTTCTCCATCTCCCTATTGCCTCCATCCTCTGTTGGACCATACACTCTTCCCATTCAACCAGACTCTCAGACCCAGACCCTAGACCATTCAACCAAGCCCAAAACTTTGTCTTAAACCACTCAAACAGACCCAGACCCTTCCTTGGCCTTGTCCACAGACCAAAGCCCTGACTAGAACCTGTCCACGGACCACAGACCCGACCAGACCCCGTCCAAGCTTACTGCCCCGACCGACGCCAGCCACTTCCCTAACCGACGTCGACATACTAACTGACATCGGCAGACCTCAACAATCGACGCCGGTAGGACCACCAATGCCGGTGACTGTGACCAGTCCGACAACATCTTTCAGGTAAGCCTTTGCTTCCATTTTCATTTCAATCTTTTATCACTTTAGTCTTTTATCATTCAGCTATTTATCAGACACTCTTTTTATCGACTAGTGGGTTGATATCCCTTAAGGAAGTCTTCATACTTATGGGATCAAGCTTTCGCTTGGCAACCCACCATCTCCTTATCTAACGCCTTCTTTTGTCCAAGTCTCTTTCTCTTGCAGGTGTCATTCCTCCACAGCCAAAGAGGAGTTCTCACAGCGTCTGGATTACGGTGCGCACGACTACATCCAGGTACATACAAGCCTTGACCATTTCCTTAAGTTTCTTAATTCTCTCTTGAATGTAGAAAGCGAAATTAGCATAGAAACACTATGTTCACCATCTTTTAAATAAGGATCCGTGTATACATGAGCTCTTGGTTCCTACAAAGACTTGGTCTTTTTTTACCTAATGGGAGTCCAGAAGGGGTTATATAGTCGATACATCTGTATTAATATAAAGACTATAGGAAAACCAATAATTTTAGATTTGTTTTCTATCTATAGTAGACCTATGATCATGGGGTAGATATGGGTGATTAATGTAAATTTTATCATCTATCAACGTGGCTTCATCCTCGACAATGCAAGTACTTCACCACTTAAGGCATAATATGATTGTCAGTTTCAAGATTCAAGGATTTGATCCTCATAAATAGGTCAAGTGGGATTAGGGTCCCAAGGTGGTGAGCTAGTAATTGGAGAGGTAGTTAAGGGCATTGATTCCGTTGAAATAGACCTTGTCATCATGCCAAACAAACTCTTGTCTTTTAGTGAATCTCTCAACAAATGAGTGGAACCCATAGATTATGGGAGGAAAGGAAGTTAACCTTGTTGATAAGGACCAACTACGATTGGAGGAAGGCATGCATGAAAAAGGAACAAATGAGATACCACCACCTTTCTTGATGACTTGGACCCTTTCTCCACTCTCTTACACATGGTTCCCATCTCTCTCTTTCCCTCTTATGATATATATAGAGGCTTTTGAGCTAAAAATTGGATCCCCCTCTGTCTTTTCTCGGATCCCTCTCTTGGGCATGACTAGACTCTGCCAAGATGAAGCTTGTAACCTTTTAAGATGAATACAAGACTATTTTTTAGATTTCATTATTTCAGTATAGTGTGTACATGTTAGCTTTGCGTATGTGGTAGAGTTGATCTCCCTTGTCAAGTCATGATCTCACCTAGTTACTAGTTCATCTTGTTATGCAGGTCATATTCAGTGTTCTACATCTCTTGATTGAAGCTCCCATGTGGATATTATGACTGGTTAGTGTCTTGCATTAGACCTCTCCATCATTTCCCTCAGCTTGTGATCATTTGGTGAACCTCTTCATGAAACACTGATGTATGATAGATATTTGGAATCCTAGATCTAGTTTTGTGCTTATTTTATTAGTGTTTAAGAGTCAAGTAGAATGGATCAACCATAATTTAGGTGCATCACCATCTTTAGCTTAGGTTTTCCCTTTCATGTTATCTCTCTCCCTTTTTCCTAGTCATTAGTAGGTTTTAATACTGGGAATGAGCTAAAATGATGCATTAGAGGAGATAACCTCATCGAAAATCCTAGAGTTCTGACCCCATCATAGGATACCCATAGCCTAGGGTCAGTCCCATGTTGAGCTATATTTGGAAGTAGGACTTGAACACTTTTGCTTCTAGCTAGGGTGCAATCTAGACCTCTAATATAACCTGCGAGTGAAAATCAACATTTTCTCTCTACAGGAGAGGAGATCATCCAAATTATGTTGCAAGCCATCAACAATGGCAATCGAAGAATCCATCCTTAGACATTAAGTGTCTATTTTTCTCCCTTCTTCGCTTAGTAGTATAAATGCCATTGGGGTTGGAAATATGTTGTTGAGAACCATACCCTGTAGGGGAAATAAGAGGAGGATCATCATAATTAGAACCCAACCTGACCTTTAGGGAACTATCAACAAGAGATCCCTATAGAGAATCGTCAAAAATAAGATTTGAAGGAGAGTGGAATTCTATCCATTGAGAATAAGATGGGTTAACACCTAAATTGAGAGATAAGGAGTTAGAAAAGAACTTCCCATGATTTTGCCAAACAAATTCAACATCTAGATTACCATCCTTATTTCTCCAAGGTTGCATGTGAAATGTCCCTTTTGGGCTAAAATTAGATAAAAGGGGTTTTCCAGCAAACAATATTCAAATATGTAAATTTTTGAATTTATTCAAACCCTAATCAAAGAAGATAATTTTTAGATTTTTCTAACAAACCCTACTTATTCAAAACCCTCACACAACTAGAATAAATATTACTAAACCCTAGTAGTAATTTCACAAATATTCCACTGAATTTAGGGTAGAAAATCATTCAACCAATTTAGCCCTATTGGCACCACATGCAGGAAAATTACAGTAAATTAAATATTATTTTTTTATGCTTTCCTCCAATCTAAATATATCAGAAAATATCCTTTAAAATAGGGATAAATACATAATCAATTATAGGAAAATTCAAAATATTTAATTCTTATGCACTATTATTGAATATAAGTTGAACAATTAGGAATTCTACTTTATTTGGAAATATATACTTTTATAAGCATGTCATATCACATGTAATGGATCATGGGTATTGGGTCATCTCCTCTAACACTCTACAAAAATTGATTTTTTGTTAGGCCATCCAAATTTTATTCAAATTATTTTATACATGCCATGGATAAGTTTAAAGTGGTTTTAGATGAATATTTGAAATGATTTTTATTAGTTTATATCCATGTGGTTGTTAAGTGGTATTGCACATTGTTTATGATAGAGTTTGATCCAAAATCAAAATTGTATAGAAACTCATGGATGACACAAGAGCACGTGGATAAAATAAAATAACAAGTGGATGAGTAAATGGGATATTTTTCCACATGAATGTCCAAATACCAATGTATAAATAAAAAGGTATGTAAAAGAAAAAGTTAAGGCAACCATGTAAATAAAGAAGCATGGGTAGAAGAAAAATTACTATGTCAAATAATTCAATTCCACTTGTGATTTTGACTAAAAGTAAATTAGGAGACAAAATCAAATAGAAAATAAAAATATTGATAATTCAACCAATTACTAACTCACACCATTAAGTACTCAACTTACACTGACATATGAGTCAAGTACACTAATAGCTTAAAAGTTAACACTCTATCTACTTTCTCTGGAAAAAAAGATAAGCAAAAACATTTACTTTTTTTCATCAAATTTTACTTTAAAAAAAATAATATTAAAAAAAAAATGATAGATCACATGCAATATGATAACATGTAGCACCCTCCAATGCTACTCCAAACCAACCATAATTTTTTTCTTTTAATTCACTTAATTGTGCCTCCACAAAGCGTATGAGCCCATGGCTCAACAAATACATCCACATATAGTTTACTTCAGTATGGAATAACATTTTTCCTTCATCCATAATTAATCTTATAGGATTAATATGGATGGGTTACCGAGTTAAACTCAATTAGCCTTAAGCATGCACCAGGTTATGATCCTGATACCTATGGGTTATCAGCCCGCAAGAGACAACTCCTTCTAAGTCACTCGAATATTATGATAACCCCACACTAATTGAGATCACAACACCTTATGTGTTAACCTCTTATACACCCGCACCCACTCCTCGAGTTTCCTACATATCAACTTGTGCCCATTTCACAAGTGAAATTAGTGCTATTATAGTTCTCTGAAAATCTAGAGAGTGATATTGGATATAAAATCCTCTTTAGTCTAGTGACATAGATTATATTCCCACATAACCTTAATTATTGAAGTTCCCATTGTTATATTATAAACCTTAGTTAAAAATATTAATATTCCCCTTTTGAATATATATAATTTATATATTTGTGCAATCTTGATATCAACTTGTCATAAATCACAAGGGTCTTGACCAAGTTACCTAATAGTAATAACAAAGTGGTTATGATCATATATTAATGTGATCTCAATACCTTTATGTGGTTATTTCCACTTATTTTTTACAAACTCAACCCAAGACTAATTAGATTCTATAATATCATGCATCCACAGAGTCATCAAAAGTCACAAGATCCACCTTCAATCATAAGGCAAATCTCAAATACAATACATCACATATTATAATCCCATATGTCTACTCTATCAAATGCATAAGGCTTGACCCAAACTAGCTTTGTGAATGTGAAGCCTGAGATCATGATATGTGTCGTGATCACAGATGATATTTTGGTCCCAATTAAATCTTATATGATTAAGACTTTTGTCATATTATATGTGGCCACGATCAATTAACTTATAACAACTAACTCACATCTTGACTAAGGTGAACAATTCAAAAGGTTCACAAAGTCTGCTCATTAAACAAAACATATAAATTCATGTGTTTGGGGTCATTTGGACTCATGGAATAACCTTATGACATTAGTATAAAAATACCCATGTGTAACTCCAAGTTACAAGATCTCCACCACATGGCAAGATCACAGATAGCCTGTGAGTCACAAAACACTTAAGGCTTTAAGTCCTTTACTCCCCATGATGTGATAAAACAACTTTACACACACACACACACACACACACACACACACACACACACACACACACACACACACACACTCTCACACACACTTACACTTACACTTGTAGCCCAAATCCATCAAGGATATTTGAACCATCTACGCAAATGAGGCTAAATTAAAGTTGCTAGGATGGTGATACTTATCACCATCATGATCTCTTGGACTCACGAACCTGACGAGGTGAACACAATATCTAAGTCATAAGGCAACATTTGTGTGACTCTAAATGGTTAGAGTTATACCATGTGGAAAGATCATAAAGAGGATCCTCAAGCAACTAAAGTCTAAGTTACAATATATAAGGCTACTTATTACTTTGCATAGCATTGTCATGACATCGATCCTAATGGCTATTCACTTAATTCATTTTTTTGCAAAGTCACAAGCCTACGCACAGTGTTGTAGTCCAAAGGACCAACTATGAGTCATTAAGATGGTGACACTTGTCACCATCATGGCTTCATGGGATCATGAACTCTACATAATCTTAAAAAGTAAAGGGTGATCACTCTATGGCTCAAAAACTATGGGATTGTGCCAAGTAGCATGGTCTTGACCACCTATTTATGATGACCAAATGCTTAACCATGTAAACAAATTCATGTGCAAAAAATTATGATGGAGCAAGGAGATCAAATGACATTAAAATCAATAAGGGAATTTATTCTCTTAGAATCACAACAAATCAAGCACATGCAAATTTTCAATGGTTGTGATCACATAGTCACTTATAAGATTTTAGTATGTTCGACCTAACAACTGTAAATCACAAGTCTTGAGTGGGTTTATATGACCACAAATAAAAAGGTGACTCCTCACCAAGTGATTGCATTTCAAATGTCAGAGATAACAATACAAAGATCGAGATGCCCTAAATATAAAATGGTCCCAAAGGTTATACCCAGTGGCATACATATACATGTCAACTTAGGTTGCTACAATCAAGGATTGTCAACTAAGGCTTTAACATAAAATTCATAGACATTATTTATCTTAGACCTTAATGTTTCAAAGCCTTACAACATTCACTCAAGCTTTAGTCCAAAGGCTACATTATTTATGGTTGAAACTAGGGATTCATTCCCATTAGCAATCTTATTCATTTATGCATGCCTATGTATCCCTTAGTAGAACATTCAGTTCTAAGGGAAGATAAGATTCCATTCTTAGCTTAATTCCCTTTAACTACATTATTATGATTTAACATGTTATTCATTCCACATAATGCATGCATATAAAGAATAATAACATAAACTCTTAAGGATTATTCATATTTCTACTCATAGCACATATATCCCTTTTTTATAAGGAAGTAGGAAAAAAAAAACAAACATAGTAACTTTTAACACCAAATGAAATTTATACTCATAGCACATATAACCCTTTTTATAGGAAGTAGGAACCAAAAAATAAACATGGTAACTTTTAGCATCAAATGAGGTTTATACTAATTAATCTTTTCCCAAACATTCTAGACTACCCAAGCAATCTAAACAAATTGACACAACGTGTTAGCTTTATAATATTACCGCTATCAATTTCCTAGATTTAATGATTTACTAACAACATATTACACTATCAATTTCTCAGATTTGATGATTTACTAGCAACATATTAATTTCAAGAAGTAAAAAATCCAAATGACTTAACATAATAGAGTAACTTTATAATATACTTGCCCCTATTTAAACCATCTCAATTTTAGTTAATCCTTAAACAAGGTAAAACAAGGGTAAGAGTTAGAATGAATGCACCGTATGTCCAAAAGATGGTTTGTTTGCTTGCCATCTAGATTGATCACAACAAGATCACCAAGGATATCTAGTGATGAGATGTTTTAGTGTCATATTCCATCTGACCACCCTCACGACATTTGGATGAAGTCCATAAGGTGAAACTAAGGAATCCTCTTGTTGTTATGTCCCTCAAATGCTTTGCCACCTTTGAATTTATGCTCATCTTTATGATTATTGTTGTACTAATCTCTTCGGTGACTCAACCCACTATAGAACGTATAATCATTATACTAGGCCCGACTCAACTGAGAAATAGACATGTTATTACACACTCATTCTCCATCCTTCCATGTGACACATAATGATATTATAGTTTTCACTTTCACAACTTGACACTCCTAAATAATGGATGTCAATATTGTTTTAAACATGATCATTCGATCTGGTCCACTAATACTTTTCGACTAATTGAACAACATGACGAGTCTCCATTGAATGCTCTTAGAAACTGAGTGAACCCTTTCTTCGATGGGCTACCTTATATATAATATCTTTTTTTTTTTGCAAAGTCCTATTGGGCATTACTTCTTGAACCACTTCATGTCATTTAGTCAAGTCATATTTAATTAAGGAATGTTGATTCCATGTTGTTCTGAGTTGAAGATTACTTGTGGTTGCTTCTTTCTCTATTCCATTACTTATTAGTAGGGTTTGGTTGATTGTGGTTGTTTGTCATCGTCTCATTCCTTCTATTGTTCATAGTCCACTTGCATATTAAAGATTTGCCAGTCGTTGTGTTTTATGTCAACTATGGATTGTGACCCCTTTATATTTCTTGGTCATTGTTGTGCTTAACATCCACTTAGTATTATATGTTGTTGTTGCTATTTGGTTAATGGTTCAATCACTTTATATTGTGTGGCCTTCTTTTCACTTTTTAACTTTCATACAAGTAAGTGACCATAAGTGTATTTTCCATTCTCATTATCCATATTTAACACAATGTATCGACTCATACTTATTCCACCCAAGCCTAAGGTGCTAAGTGTCCATGTGCCATTATGCCACATAAACCAACTACACAAAGGGTTACTTACGTCACCAATTATATTGTCAGGATCCATGCATGCTTGTGATTGTCTATTGTTGAAGCTCTCGCTTACGTTGTATCGACTCAGATAACAACCCGATAAATTTAATATAAACCCTTACCAACTCAATTCATCAACGATATATAAATAAAATTAAAACCTATTCGAAAATCCATATTTCCTGCACACACCAAACTCATCATAATACCTCTATAATATAAAGAGAAAAATAAAAACATATTAATTAAATACTTATTCATCACTATTATAAATAATATATTTCTTTTTTAAAATCTAATATAAAATAATTAAAAATTATGTGAAACAAAATATAATACTAATTATATAAAACATCTCAATTAACAAATCCAATTCTAACTAATACTTAACCATAAACCTAAACTAAGATAACACTAAATCAGACATTACACAACCCTTATCTGAAAAGCTTCATATATGGGAAGGAGCATTAAAATATGCGACTATTATTGATAGGCCAAAAACTTTATTTTCAGGGAATATTTCTTAACTTGCAAAGATGATGAATGAGTAGAATGCGGGACCTTAGCATTATAAAGTCCCAATCTCCTCCAACCTCTTTCATTCAGATATGAACGCATTGTCTCGCATTTAATACTCTTTGGTAAGAATATTTATGGGGTGTTGGACACACCAAAAATGGTACGTGAATACGTCCAAGGCAAGTAATAAATGATAAACAATACTATATATACGAACTTCAGTAAATAATATAATACCGTTAATTTTTATACAGATCTATACGTAAAATAGGACTGCCATTTTTAATATAAATTTATAAGTAATAGATACATATATCATATTAAATTTCGGATGCTTTATATTTTGATAATGTTTTACTTTATTTCGCTTACGTAATTTTTTATTTCTTCATTGGTGTTTGGGTGCTCTTGCATGTTAATACTTTATTTGCTTATCCACTTTTTTAATTCATCCACGTGTTCTTCTATTAAGATCTCACCTCTTTTGTCTTGATCATTTTATTTTATTCTTGGTATTATTAAATAAAAGTTTAGATGTAAATGTTTTGTAAGTTGTGCCTTAAACTAATTGTAATTATCCCACATATATGGAAAACGTTATTTGTCTTTAGTTAAACTAGTTTAATTAGAGATTATTTGTAGGAGGAAAAGTTATCTATCAAATATATTTATATTGAGCATTGCTCTAAATAGGTTACCCCCTCAAATAGGGGTGCAATATTTTGTAATCTAATTTTATGATCTCAATAAAATATTATCTTTTTTATTTTATTTAATTGCATATTCTACATATTTGTTGTTTGGAAAATTTGTTGATGGAAGGTTCATATAAAAGCTCTTTCAAGGGTTATTTTTTCGTAGTAGTGTCAAGGCTCACTACTACGAGAGTTTTTGTTTTAGTAAAGAGGGGTAATGCGTGAGTCAACACAAAACTCTTGTGAACCACTTTTGAACACAATTTCCATTCATAGAGATGGACATTATGCAACCCCATACTGGGTTTCCCAAAATTTGATGTAAATGATCCCACCAATTGGTTGTACAAAGCAAAATAGTACTTTCGCTTACACCTCAACCCCATATGAGATATGACAAACAAAGTCTCCTTTCAACTAGAGTGTGAAGCCATATAATGATATGAAAAGACGTCACAAAGATTGCCCCCTTAAAAAGGCATGCGATATTCTTCATCTTTGTTGTCTAAGAATGTTCATATCATATTCCCCCTACTTAACTCTTCCTCTAGTTGGACCACTAATGAATCTCCATAATTTTTATCTTTTACAAATAACTTAAGCATATGATTTATCTCTATTTTGAATTGACGCATTATCATTAAATGTTTTTTTAATTATTAATATAAAATAAATATATAATGATTAAAATATATATAATTGTTAAAAATACAATATTATATATAAATATATACAATTATGAATTATATATAATTTATAAAATTTAATGATGAAAAAATATATATTTACTAATAAAAATTAGAAAAATAATTATTTTATAAAAATCTAAATAAATATAGAAGAACCTCCCGAGTTTTATGGATTGTCATCTTTTTACCATTTTAAAGTTTGGTTCATCCAACTTTTGGGATATATTACATACTAGTTACCTTGCAATTAAATGTTTCATCTTCTTCATTATAAATATAAATGATGGCTATAGACACTAATTATTTGGTTGGGAAGTTTGAGGTGATGTGGTTAGGAAGCTCAAGCTGTTTTGTTGTGGTCCCTATTTATTACACCAATTCATTAGAATGATTGCTTTGTTCTTCCTAAAACTTTTATTCCAAGTTTATCGAATCGTTCAACCATAAAACTGAATCTTAAAGTTGTTAGAAGTTTTATTCAAGTGTGGGTGTATTTTTCAAACATATTTAAAGATGAAATGCAGAAATGATAATGACTGCATTCAAGCGTGGATCCCACACAAAGAGCAACTAACAATTGGAGAAGATATTAATAATGCCACTGCAATTTTTATATACAAATAAAAAGAATTCTCCCATCTTAGGCACATATTTTGTATAAACCAAATTATCAAATTTGATCAGATTTGAATAAGCTCCTTGCTCTTAAGCTCATTCTCCTGTGATTTCAATCCAAAATGGTGATCCAAAACCAGATCCACATCTCCCATCCCAACATCCATGTGCAATTCTTTACACAAATCATTATGCACCCTCACATTCGGTGCGTTTCTGCATTTTCCCATGCATTTGCAACCAACAGCCTCTACTGCAGAGGCCATTCCAGATTTCTGTATGCCATCCTCAAACGCAGCCAGCAGCTGCTCCGACCCCAATTTCTTGCACTTCCCTCCCATACAAACTTGCACCTGCCTGCATCCCCCAACCTCCACTCCGCTCAGCCCCAAACGTTCCTTCGTCTCTGCGAATTCCCGATGCAACCCTCCCATATTCCAAGGGTTTTCCACCAATACGGCTGGGCTGGCGGCGGGGACAACCACTTCGTTGTCCCCTGTTATCTGAGGTGGCTCTGGAATCCGAGTCATCGACACCTCGGTTGGCTGAGCCATGCGGAGTTGTGCCACGTCAACCACCTCGCATTCACTGTCGCTCGATTCAGAGGAGGATGATGAATCATCTTTGCCCTTGTTCTGCAGTTTCTTTTGAGCCTTCGCCGCCGCCTTCTGTGCTTTCATTTCCTTTTTCCTCAGCTTGCGCTCCGCCTTCACTTGTTCCAACTGCGTCGTCACAATCTGCAGAGCGCCCTGCATCGCAGCAATAAATAATTAATACAATGGAAACTAAATATTAGACTGCAAGGGGCTAAAGGAATTTAAGACGAAAATTTCAAATTACCGAGAAAATTTGTCCTCTGACTTCCTCCAAAAGGGATTTATCCGCATCCTTTGCTTCGATAAATGTATTAGAGAGTGCGCAAAGATCTTTGGAAACCAATTCCAGCAGCTTCATCCTTCTTTTCTCTGATAAAGAGCCGTCATCAAGAGCTGAGAGCCCCTTTTGCGCTTGCTTTTCCAGCTTAGTTTTCTTACCGCAGTAGGGCTTGACCGCTCCGGCATAATATTGAAGATGAGCCCGATCGCGATACACAGAATTCAGTGCGAGGCGTGTAATTGAGGAGGAAGAAAAGCGAGGCAGATTAGCGTTGCGGGGCATTGCTTCCCTGTTCGCAGCCATGGCAGCACAGTCCATTCTTACAATTCAAAGATGCAGGAAATTTGAGGGGCTTTGTCAATGGCAGAGGACATCTGCCTCCCCAGTCAATTCGGAATGTTGAAATACCAATTCGTCGCCAGTGCATTGGAATACAACTGGAGGACCCTTGTTCTCTAAGGCTACACTTGGCAATAAACCATTGGCTGTGGCTTTAATTTTTACAGGTGACCCAATGAGCGAGGGCGTCGAATGCAAAACTCGTGATTACGTACAGTTTGCACGATCAATACTGTGCCCTGCTGATTCCGACACACTCTTGAGTGCTTTGTCTACCGTTGGATTAAAAGGACTCTCATCCGACGGCCAGGAAAGACGCCAAATCAGCTGACACATAATTCTCTCTGGTCTGAAATCCATTTTACTAATTTTGACGCTGCCATGCGAGAATTCCACGTGGACGGTACAGCCACGTGTCGCCGTTGACTCTTTTGTATTCGATCAAATATATTGTCGTCGACATTAAAATATACGATCATTATCGTTCACGCCAATGCTCTCGTTTTTTTCCGAATTACGCCACATAATTGTTTGTCGGGAGAGCGAACATTTCGGTGTGCACATGGATGGAGTGGGCACCTAACTCTATTATAACGTCTTCATGGATTGATCCTTTGCGTGTGAAGGATGGAGTGGGACCCTAACTTTATTATAATGTTTTCATGTCCTCCAACTTTTTTACCCATTCAATGGAAGGTAGGGATTGATCCTTTGCGTGAGAAGGATGGAGTGGGACCCTAATTTTATTATAACGTTTTAATGTTCTCCAATTTTCTTACCCACTCAATGGAGGGGGATTGATCCTTTGCGTGAGGATGGAGTGGGACCCTAATTTTATTATAACGCCTTAATGTCCTCCAACTTTCTTACCCATTTAACGCATGGTGGGGATTGATGTGACAACATTTCTTGACTTAAACACACCAAAATGGTTAGATGGGAGTCACAAACAACCATTCTGTTGGCATAAAAGTATACTATATTGGGGCCCACTTGTTTCCCAATCTCAAAAAGTAGGCATCTCATAAAAAGTTATGGCCTTCCATTCCATACTAATTTTGACCATTGACACCACCTATCATTTTTTTTGGGGGCGGGGTGGAGTCGGAGGTAGTTATTTATTCAACATTGCTCTAGATTTCCACTTAATATAGAAGAAGGGACCAGTAGGTAGGACTTTAATTTTGGGGTTTCATGTTACGATATTTTACATTTTAAAATTTTAGATTTATATAGTTTAACATTTTTTATTCGAAAAGGTGGTATGGGAGAAAAACTTGTGTTTTAAGAAGTCATACGACAATTTTTTTGATAATATATCATTATTTCTAAATTCTGGATGTCGAACCAATCATTGGGACCAAAGGGACCACTAGTTAGGATCACAATTGCCAAATTTTATTTTCAAATGAACCTATTATTTTATTATTGGCTTATAATGTTGACATAAGCCACTAATCAAAATATTCACAGGGCATTAACATGAAACGATGTGCCATATTGGAAGATGCCACGATCATTAATATAAAACGATATGCCATGTTCATTAACATGTGGCTCATTAAGGCAAAAGCCAGTGCCATTTTCCAAATGGTTCGATGGGCTTTTCTCCATTAATGTTCTAAGTTAATGTCACCTTGCATGCCACTTATCACATTCTCTCCCTACATTTTTTGCATACCTCCTTCCCCAAAATGGATGGAACCTGCCCGAAAGTTCTCCACCATGTCACGTTACGTAGAGGAATTTCAATCGACAACATGCAGGGATGAAAGCATTCACACAAGTGTGTTGCCTATAACTAAACCCACATAGTGTTTTGTATATTTTCGCTTCGTTGTTATTGTTATTGTGCCTTCTATGTTCATGTTTTTTATTGCATGCCCTCTATGTTCCTCGAATTTTTTGGGTCTTCATTACTTGATGGTTTTTTTGGCGTGCTTTCACATCTAAGTAAATGTTTATTGGTATGTTAATGAACCGACACAGTCGTTGTTCACATGTTTTCCATTCACTTTGCTATGTTCTTTAGATATGCAACACATTTCTGTTGGGTTGAGCTCAGAATGGAAGATGCATGGGTCATTATTGTGGAAGCCACTGCCATTTTTCACATGGCTTTATGGGATTTTCTCCATTACCATGGCAAGTTAATGTCATCCTGCTCATCACAAACAAGCATTTTTGGTTATTTATATTTTCACAGCGCTGTTAAGGTTATTGTGCCTTGTATGTCCCTTTTTTTGTTGTGTTCCTTCTATGGTCCTAGGTTTCTTGGTGTGCTTTCTTTATTCATTTTTTTTACGTGCCTTCACATCTGAGTAAATGTTTACTGGTATGTTAATGAAGTGATAGAACGCTACACCAACAAATGTCTCTCCCTACCTTTTTTGCGGACCTCCTCCACTCAAATAGTCATGGAACCTACCCAAAAGTTCTTGACCATGTAGTGTTTCGTAGAGGAATTTCAGTCGATAAATGGAGGGATAAAAATTATTATTATTATGCCTTTTATGTTAATGGTTTTTCAGTTAGCATAATAATTTTGTAGAGGTGTGTTACCTATTAATGAACCCATAATTGTGTTCTTTTTCTTTTCACATGCTTTTTATTGTTATTGTGTCTTCACTACCCTTATTGCAAGAAGCTTGTTGGAGGGATTAAATGTTGCGCAATTCTGAACCCAACTCGTTCACATGTTTTCCTTCACATCTTACTCCAAATTTACTGGTATTTTAATGGGAGCCCTGGATGTTTTTTTGTCATGCTTTCTTTGTTCATGGTTTATTTATACCTACATTCACATCTGAGTAAATGTTTATCGGTATGTGAATGGACTATCATAGCCATTGTCTATATGTTTTCCATTCACTCTGTTGTGTTATTTAATCAATTTTAATTTGTGATGAAAAATGTGTGGCTCATTAATGTGGAAGCCAATGCAATTTTCCACATGGCTAGTAGGATTTTCTCCATTATCATGGCAAGTTGGAGGGATTATACTTGGATTTTCAATTGGCATAATGGAGGGATGAAAATGTTTGTGCAGATGTTACCTGTAACTAAACCCACATATGTTTTATTTTGTTTTTGCATGGGTGTTATTGTTATCATGCCATCAATAATGTCTCTATCTACCTTTTCACCTACCTCCTTCCCTAAATTGATAGCCAATTTTGAGTTAGATGGGAATGAAAGTTGTGAGTAACTTTTTCAATACTACATGGCTCCTCCCCCAAACAACCATAGAACTTACCCAAAAACTATTTTTCTTCATGCCTTCACTTTTGAGTAAAATTTTAGTGGTTTATTAATTATGTGATGAAACATGACACACATGTATGTTGCATGTAACTGAACCCATTGTTGTGTTTGTTCAATTTCGCCTGCCTATTACTAAAATTATGGGTTCTATGCGCATGCCGTTCTTATTCAATGTCAAGGTATTCATCCACATAGTATCAATTGTTATTATTTTTGTATTAATCAATTTAGTATTTTGAATTATATGGCCATGTTGGAAGACACTTTTGTCATTATTATGAAAGGAAGTTCCATGCTATAGGGATGAAATATTACACATAGGTGAACCTACATTGTTGGCTGATTTTCATTCCCATCTGACTCCAAATTTGTTATTATTTTAATGAAAACCCTAGACATTTTCTAAATTCATGTCACATGATGGCTCATATATGTGTGCATTTAATACAAATCAAGTTGTCATGTGCTTTGTATTCATTTATGTTCCCTTACACAACATGGCTTGGAAGACATACCATTTACTCATATGTGGATGGAAGCCCTGATGGTTTTCATTCACATTACAATAAAAGTTATATTCTTTGTATAAAAATTAAAGCTCTCATTCACATATCAAGAAATGTAATTGTTTTTGTATCATTAGCTTATAATGTTGCCAAGTAAGGCACATATCAAAATATATTCAAGTCATTAATATAAAGCGAAGGGCCATGTTGAAAGACAGGTATGTCAGCAACACTAAATATTTAGTGGTATGTGGATGGAATCCATGAATATTTCCATTTACATATCAATAAATGTTACAGTCATTCTATCAAAAATAAGAATTTCATTAACATACCGGTAAACGTAGATTGAGATGTATCAAACAAAATTTGTGTGAAATTATGTCACTGTGATTTCTATATGTTGTTGATATTAATTTATTGAACATTTATTGTTATGTGGATGTAAACTAGGAAAGTTAATTATATGTTAATGTGAATTATTGTTGTTGTGTTATTCATTAACATGTTTAAAATTACAAATATTATTTGCCTTAAGTGTTGTTCGTATGTTTTTATATGTTGTTGTGACATGTTGATAATTTGTCCATTATATTGTCATTGTTGTTGATAGTTTTTCCATTCTAATGACAATTACTATATTTGTGCATTATTTTTTTTTTACAAATATTGAATTGCTCTAGAGGGTGAACGTTTCATGGACTACTCAAGTTGAGATTTTTTTACATACATTGTGTTTCTTGATACTTATTATGTTTATAGAGTTTTGCTTTTTTCTCATTTTGTTTCTTAACACAATATATGTTTTCAAAGTTTGGAATGCTCGTACAAGTTATTTTTTCTAAACTTTGTGAAATTTGCAATGCACAACTCTATATTGATTTTATTGTTTATATGTGTTGTTATGTTTATTTTCTATGGGTAATGATGACAAATCTCAAAGTCAAGAGCAGAGAACAACAATGGGGTGTTCGTTTTTAGGTGATTTTTTTAAACTTTCATTAAGCTAATGATCAGTTTTTAGGCTGGATGGCAGATATAAAAATAAAATTAATTTTATTACATACTAAAACTGAATAGATTTACTTTCATTACATTTCTTGATATGGTTCAGTACATTACATATCAAACTAAATATATTTAATTTTATTTACAATTTTGTGATGTTCTCTTTTGATTGAGGCTCCCTCCCTCACCCATTTTGATTGGCTTTCTTACATAGACAAACTTAAACTGTCTTAGTTGAAAATGAATGTTACATTTATAACATATTGAGCCATTTGTTTAATTTGAATTTGTATTTGTTGTTACACCTATAACACCTTCAACATTTCTAGTGGTTGTTCTTCTTCATTAACATCTTCATCAATAACTTAGATATTTTTACTTCTATGTTTCTCATTCTTGCATACAAGATTTTACAAATGATATGACCCCTTAATTCCCATACCATTCTTAACTCCCTATCTCTTCTAACATGCTCTTTATTTTGCTTGTTTTATTTTTCTACATTGTATCTTACGTAGACATCTAATTCATATCATTATTGTGCTAAAATTATCGATCTAAATGACATTTCATGACAACGCATAATCTGGACCAATGTCACTAAAATGCTCTAAATCGTTCAAGATTGTCACGTATAAGTGCCAATTTATGCTAATGTATTCTTGAATGGGAAAATATATTTTATGTGATTATTATCTTTTCTTAAATCATTTTGAATCAAATTGCAACCATGTTAAATGATGTCCTAGACCACTGAATTCTTCTAATTCAATAGCACACATCACGTGCATGTGTTATTTCACATCCATAATACCCTAATTGGGGTATTATGCCATACACAACTGAGATATTATTCTGATTATATTTCAGTCATATTATGACTCAGTAAAATGACATTTCCAACTAGGTTGATTAAGTATGCAACAAATTTCTAAACAATTACAAAAAATTAATCAAAGTCACTTAAGCAAATTAATCTAAATTAAGAGCTTAAGTGGAAATTCCATGATATTTTGAAATATCTATTTATTATATATTCATAATCCAAAAATATAAAATATCAAGCTTATTCATCATTGTTTTTCTAAGTTGTCAAGCCACTTGTAGAATATTCAGATTAGATGGAAAACATAAACATTTTGACCTATGTCTCTCATATGGCCCTCATTATTAGCCAAACTCAACTCAGGGTTAGTTTGAACTCAATCACGATTAACTCTAACCTAACTAAACTTAGGTTAGATTTATTTTTGGAGGCTATAAATACAAGGCCTCACCTATTGATCTCTAAGCTTTAGTTGTGCAAACTTATTATGCAAAATTATCTATAGAGAAGTTTCACTTATTCATCCCATTGGACCAAAATTAAAGAGCCTAAGTCATTGGTGAACTAGGACATGATGGAGGCTCATGCCCAAATTCATTGACAAAGACTTGTATCACCAAATATAGGTAAGAACACGGTTTTTGGCCACTAGTGAGGAAGAATAGTTAATTGGAATGTATAGCATTATTGTACTTTCATACTAGTTATTTTATTTCATTATCAACACCCCTTGAGGGATTAGGCTTGGTAAGTTAGTTATTTATGCTTATTTTGGAGTTTTTATTAACTAACGAATGATATAACCTATCTTTTAATCCTACTCTACATTTTAGTACCCCCGGTGAGACAACTCTTCATGAGCTCGCACTCCCCAAAATTGTCTTGTTCTTAGTCTTTTATTCTGATTTATTTTTGTTTTTTTTGTTAGTAAAAAATAACTCATAAAGTCTTCATAATTTTTTTGTGTATTTATTATGTTTTTTCTAAAAAAATTTATGTATATATATTTCTTATTTAAATTATCTAAAAATTTCAAAAAAAAACTAGTTATAGTTTAGTAATTATTATCAAATTAGCGACTACCATTTTTGATTTCTGATTTTCTATTGAATAATGTTTGATACAGAACTAATTTTTTTTGATCCACTATTTTAATATGAAGTTTTTTAGAGAAGTGCGCCTTTGATCTATTAACAACCTTCAAAATTTTTGTAAAGAACTGATGTATAGTTTATAAGTTATGATCAAAGCACTGACTCATTATTTTTTATGTTTTTATGTGTTCGATTTTGCTTTTAGCATTGATTTTACAGGATGCCTTTCATATTTTAGTCCAATAAAACTTCTAACAATTTTTTTTCCAAGTTTTTCAAGCAAGGAGAAACAATATTGCATTCTAAAATATCATTTTTATATTTTATTTTGGTACTTAAAATCCACTTAATCACACTTGTCTTTTAGTTTTTGAATTTTTTACAAGTACAAACAACGCCAAAAGACAAGTTTCAGTTCATATCTCATTTGATGATTTAAAAGGAACTCAAACATTAGTTAAATTCTCTTAGGAAATTTTGATTTTTAGTTTTTGTTGTGTGTTTATTTTTCAAAATGAGTATAACATGTATGCTCTCCCCTCGTGCCCTTTAGGGAACTTATGTGATCAAAAATACTTCACTTATTATTTTTTGTTATTTTGTTCAAGCATGAAAGTAAAGTTGCTAAGGCGCTTCCCAAAATCCTAGTACTTTGGGTTAACCCAAAACAACCTTAAAGGCCTTCTACATTTTTTATTTCTTACATCTTGGCTTGTGGACAAGAGTCGACTTCTCCCTCACAAGTTCTCTAGGGAAGTGTTGACCCAAGGATTCACCTCCTGACATCACTTTAACCCCACACCATGATAGGGAGAATAGTTACTTGGAATGTATAGCGTTACTTTACTTTCATAACTATTTATTTTATTTCATTAACAATACCCCTTGGGAGAGTAGGCTTGGTAAGTTAGTTCTTTATGCTTCTTTTGGAGTTTTTCTTGACTAACACATGATCTAACCTATCTCATAATCCTACTCTAAGTGTGCTTTATTTATTGGTGTTTTGTTGTTTATTGTTATTGATGTTTTTTTATATTTTTTATATTTTATTTATTTTCATCTATTTGTGTGTTTGTTTGTTATTTACTTCTCGATCGCCATAAAATTATTACAATTTGTTTGCACTTATGTCTTGATTATCCATATCATATACTTCGGTTATTTTTTTTTGTATTTAGTCTTACACTATATTTATTTGTTATATTTACACTTGGGATTTGATTATCCATATCTTATTCTTAGGTCAATTATATTTACATTTAAATTAATTTTTCTATGTTTAGGGTATATATTTTCATTTTAGTTTTTTATAACTATCATGCATAATATCACAAGTTAAAGTAAAATCATGCTCACAAAGTATTTTACATCAATGTGATGGCAACATCTCTTTGATATATCAAAACCAACCAAATACCTAAGCACATGCTTGAATCTATGAGTAATAAATAAGAGTAAATGTGATTTTATATGTGTTTATAGAGACGTGGATCTTTGAATACATATAGATATAAGTCATACACCATAACCATATGATAACCAATAGAACATCTCATAACCATGGCATAAGCAATGATTGATCAAAGCATAAAAAGAGGGGTACACACCAAACACATGGTAATACAATTACACACATATCACCTAAGGTGCATACAAACCTTTTTAATACTCAGGCATTACGTCTTCGTCTGATATTCTCCAAAAAATATATTGATTATCTAATGACTTTGGATTCAAATCAAGCCATACTCTTTATTGATTGATTACTAAACTGGCATCAATAACATTCCTCCTCAAACACGTTTGACTTGCATGGCCAGTTTCCCCATAGTTTTTGCACACTATTGTAAGCTACATTAACTGATCTATGTTCCTCCTTGTATCAATGGCTATCAGTGTGTGTATTTTGCTCCCATCTTCCACATGCATCACCCCAAAATAAAAATCATACTCCATGATTGGTCTTATAACATGCTCAACTGACACATTGATTGTATTTATCTGCTCAATCTGTTAAGCTTGTACGAGTAATGCCTATTATTGCCTCATCGTGCATCCTCTTGGACAGTATGAAATATTTCCATGAAAAACTAGTAGCTTCTTATTTTCCACTATCCTTGGGTTACGCTCCCCTTCTCTTCATCTTGTGTAGTGAAAATCATGCCTCCTTCATTGTAGCTAAGGTTGAGGTTGAGGCTAAGGCTATGGCTGAATCTTCATTAGTTATTGTTGTCATAGAAGTTCTTCCATAAGGTCCATCACTCAGTGCAATGTCTATAAAATTTTCATGTTCACCTCATAGATAATTTCAGGTCATGGTGGTCATCTATTAGGGTTTTCTATTATAAATGCAACATCGATACTAAATTCTAGCCCAACAAGCTAGCGTGCTGACCCTTTCATGCAAGACTAAAGTATTGCATGCTCACTCAAATTGCACAACTTAAGACCAATTCCAGTAGGTTTTTATTGCGTAGTAATACCTAGTTATATTCTTTATGTCAAACATGTATTCAATTAGATATTCCATAAATGTAAATATAGACTATTATGATCCTTGGAGTTCTAAGTTCTATTACCATAATTACATAGATTTGTAACATTGCAATTTTAGAGTTACTTCTTATAAAAGAAAAGATGCACCAAAATTTATGCTAACTCACATGACATCATTCATTATGAACACAATTTTTTCGATAAAACCTACAAATTCATATATTAATCTTAAGCATCATAATAACAATCCATCCATTCATCATCATCATCCTCTCTATTATCCTTTAATATAGGGGTATTTATACTTATTTATCCCTGACCAAGTATTTACAATCATTAACGACTCAATTAATTATCCAACAAACTCCCAATAGATTGGGAGTCATGGCATTCAACAAACTCTTCTCCTAAGGATTTGGGCCTTTGTGCCCC
Source organism: Torreya grandis (assembly GCA_037957365.1). Lineage (NCBI taxonomy): Eukaryota > Viridiplantae > Streptophyta > Pinopsida > Cupressales > Taxaceae > Torreya > Torreya grandis. Next base: position 2,266,122 of record JARHVA010001759.1, read on the forward strand.
TTATATCCATGCTCTATACTAGATCCTTGCTATCATGTGTTCCTCTCCTTATGGGCCTATGCAAAACTTCCTGTGAATAAGGTTTGGGTGTCCTATATGAAATCATTCCCTTAAATGCTCCCACTTCCTATGTATTCCCCTAGTCTTCCACTTTAGTTCTAAGTCCTAAGTCCTCATATTCCTCATGACTAATTCTTCTTTAACTGGGTCCTCTCATGTTAGTTCATCCTCACCATTGTCCTCTTATACCCTATAGGTTCCATGCCATAGTGCTTATGTGCTTATTAAGTTATGTGTTATGGTCCTTCCATATTATGTCAATTTCATGCTAAAATGGATAATACTTAGCCAAAATTTGGGGCCAACATCACCCCATACTAAGCTCTTAGTCCATCTTAGACTAAGTCACGCTAGCAACTTTTGTAAAAAACTTGGGTCCTATCTGCTCGATCTCCTTCTTAACATTATCCCAATGTGACAATGCCTTGAGCACCTTGGTAGTTATTTCTTCTATAGCCCCTTTTGATTTTTTCATCACCTTGGGTTGGCAAGAGTTCTTTTGGCCTTCTTTACCAGTTTGTCTAGGGACAAGATAACATCCTTCTGGATGTCTTCAAGTATAGAGACCTCTTTGTTAACCTATCTTTAAAGGGCTACAAAAATTGCATTTAGTTGTTGATAATGTGTGTTGATTGTGTCTTCCATCATCTCCACATCCCTAAATGCCTTGGCCTGCTTAGTGTGGTCCTTTATTGAGAGTGTAACATGAAGTAGCTGCTATCTCTGGGCTTCTTCAACTTGGAGTGGAGTCTCCAAGATTTTATTTGGGCACACCATCCATGCAAAAAGTCCATCCAAAATAGGGATAACTTCTCCAAACCTTTCTAGGGTGTGCTTGTAGACTTATACTACCATGGTGAACTATTTTTCTAGCTCTAATCCCTCATATTTTGATGTGGGTTGCTCCTTGTATCGCTTTGGTAGAAGGTTCACCAAGGTATCTAGCTTGCCTATGGCATCCATGTCTAGAGGTACACCATCTGTCAACATTGGTTTCTATTATGAAATTGTTTTACAGAGGTTCAAAGTTTTCACTTTTGTGTATGTGGCCTCTTGGATCTATTGTTTCAAAGTGGCCACTTCCTCAATGAGTTCTTATTTATCTACAACCTCTTTATTGTACATACCCAAAATTTGGGCATGTTTCCTTTCAGTAGTATGTGCATCATAATCTAAAAAAAATGTTTTGGCACATGATCTCTATGGCCAAATTTAAAAATATGATGCTAGCTAAAAGAGGGGAGATATGCTGAGGATCGGCCCATAGTGGCTTGGGCAATGTAGGAGAATCAGGTCCTAAGGAGAGGCTATCTTGAGGGAGTTCAAATTATCACAGCTCATTATACATGACTAGGAGAAAAAACACCTACTTCTTAGTGTCCAAGGTTGTATCCTTTGAAATGAAGTATTACCATAGATAGAGCATCCTGTTAGGGATGCCAAATTGATATCACTCATGTGGATTGGTAGATGCATCATTGCTAAGCTCTTCTATAGACCCATCTAGTTCCTTTCCCTTATTAAGGTCACACTCTAAGGAAGCCTCTTCGTCGATAGCCATGGGAATGCTACCAATGGACCTTTCACTCTCTTCTTCCTCAATATCTTCTTTGCCATAGAGTGGTTCAACATCAAATAGTGACTCATCAGAGGCAACTTTTTCCTCCCGCATCAGTGAGGGAGTCTTCTCAGAGTCAGAATCCAAGCTATAAATCTATAATTTAAAAATGTCATATTGGGGTAATTTCCCATCAATCTACTATTGGACAGCTCGTGAAGTAGATGCTTTTAGAGGAGATGGTTGTGGAGTAACCTTAGGGGGAGAAGGTGGAGGTAGAGGAGAAGGTTGGGGATAAGAGGGGTGAGATGGAAAAGGGTGTAGTGTAGAAGGGTATGATGGAGATAGAAAAAGGTGAGGTGGAGATGGGTGTGGAGGTGCAGGGCCTAGTTCAGGGGTCTAGGCAATTTTCTACCACTTTTATGGAGCCTATTATCCACTTATGATGACACCAAGCTTTGGATACTTATTCTTTAATGGGGGTGCCTTTAGTAGCTTCTCCTTAGGGTATCTATCCTAGGGATCCTTTTGGGGCCATAACATGTAGAATAAGTGATGCACTTGTTCGATCACCATTATCTACTTTACCTTGATATTCATCAAGTTCATCTCCCTCTTCTCTCGATAGGCCTTATTACTTGGATAGATGAACATATTTTAGAGAGTAAGAATCTCTATATCTTATTTTTAGCTTCTAAGATAATGGGTTATGCATCGTATATCCAGTTCATGGAGTCTACCAAGTACCACATTGAGAAGGTGTATGGCAACTTTAGCCATGCAGAGAGCTCTCTAGAAGGGTTCATTCTGATGCATGTAAGGGAGAAGTGATACTTCATATTAATCTGGGCTTTCTCAATAGCCAAAGGGGGTAAGTCTTTTAGGATGCACCACTTATTCCCAAATGTTGTCTTCATCCCATCGAACCAGTATCTCATCTTATATTTATATGGGGGTGATGTGTTGAGGACATGTGAATGCATTGTAGCATTCGGTAGGGGACTTATGCATGGGAGGGTATACACACTCAACACTGCCAAGCTATAATCCAACATGTTAATTTCATCAAAAACCATTAAGAGAAGGAATACCCTTGAATGGAACTTGTACTTAGGCAGCTGATGGGTCTTATCTGCATTCTCGATGATCTTCTAAGTAAACTACATAATGTAGTTATATTTTAGTCCTTGAGTGACTTGGTGGGCAATATGGAGGTATGCCATGTCAAACTCTTTTCATCGATCAGTCCCATTGATCTTAATCATAGTGATCCATGCCATAACCCAGAGGGCCAAATCCTGTAGGTTTTTGATGTACATTACATGGCCCTATTTTTGGTACATGAACATCATGGTAGTCCTTTAAATATCCTTGATGTCTACCAAGTCATCAATCATACTCAACCATGAGAACTGTAGTCTCGTGACCTTGCTAATTCTCTCAGTTGTGATCTTTATACTACACTCGGTGAAGTAAATGTGGTCTTCATGGACGCATGAGAGAAGGAACTAAATTGCCTCCCTGGGTTTTCTAAAGTATGGTAAATTGAAGAGCTAGAACAACCCCACAACATATAATTGGTGAAATATTTTAACATCAAATACATCCTGTTCTTGATGTTCTAGTATTCGACCCAATAGTCATTCTAGAGTTCAACCTCGTTTCTAGGTTACCAATGATTATAATAAAAGATTGTGTAAGTGCAAACTTTAGAGACCTAATTATCTACGAGAATAACTGATTTTGGATATTCCATTTTCTCAATTAATAGAGGTGAGGGAGGGGATGATGGAACCTTCTTTGTCAGGGATGATTGAGCTTTCTTTACTTTTTGTGTCATTATTGTTTCTTCCTCTGCGCACTGAACTTATTCTTCTGGAGTCTCTTCCCTAATAATAATCATGTCTCCATGCACCTCTTCTTCCTCTGGTATGATGGGTAGTTCAATTCTTTGGGCCTTTTTCTTAGGCTGCATCACCCTCCAAGGCATTTGAAGGTTGATGCATGGTCGTCCAATGTTCCTAAATCAATACATGGTTGTAGCTGACTGCTTCAGCTTTTTGAGCTTAAATGTCCTCTAATGAGGACCTCTACAACTTGAAACTTGTAACTTTTGTCACTACCCTTATGTTTTTTTCATGTAACCAAACTTGCAATACCTATTCGTAAAATTTTAATGCCCTCTGTAGGTTACTGTGGAAAGAAATTCACTTTACTCAGCTCTGGATTCACTTTTCTCAACTCTGATATTTGCTTGTTCTCAGCTCTGTTAATCTCAAATACTTGCAAAGGTAAAATGTATAAAGAGTTTAACTTAAAGGGGGGGGGTTCACCATCATTAATACCTTTCCTTCGCCCATCACTTCATATCATTAATGTAGATCCTTAATGACCACCATGCTTTGATCCTCACTTTTTGAAATTAATGCATATAATGGTATTATCACATCATGTCATCAATACCCTTCTTTCCATAACTATTTTTACACATTAATGGTACATCCCATCTCGTGCCTTCCTTCAGAGTGGATGATAATTGTGTCCCATGCTTTCCTTGATGTGGAAGACAACTATATTTCAAAATTAAAACTAAAGGCATGAACACCCTATCCTTGGGTTTTATAGTTCGCGTGCCTCAAATCACTTGTGTGCCCTTAACACTTTACGTTTCTATGTTCCTTGTGCCCTAATAACTTTTTGCAACCAGATACTTTGTGTGCCTATGCAATCTATGCACCTAAGTCAAGTTAAGATTTATGATTTCTTTCTACCCCACACTAAAATGAGTCATGGTCCTCCACGAGATGAAAAACAAAACATTAAAAAATTTCATTAAGAAAAAATTGCCCACAACAAAGACAATGCTTTTATTGAAAATAGGAAATCCTAGACTAATGGCAAAAGCCTAATTGATTTACAATACTTCAACTATTCAGAAGTGAAATACAATCAGAGCTAACTTCCATTATAATGCCCTGGAAGGAACTGGTCATCCAACCTTTGTAATTGACATGCTTTGATAGGTTAAGTGCTATGAACAATGAAAAGACCATCCCTATGAATTTGAATTTTTCCAGGATGGCATGCAATCTAGGAGTCATATAGTAGGATTTTCATACCTGGAGTAAAAGTTTTATGATTTAAGTGTCAGTCCTGTCATGCCTTTTGTTTGCATTTTTATACATCTTGACTCTAATGAGTGAGGAACCAGGCTTTATCAAGTTATAACAAAGCATTTAAGTGTGATTTCAAGGATGCCTCTTCATCCAATTATCCTACGCACACTATACGTAGAGATAGTACCAAAATTTTAACTAGTAGGATTGCCTCCTTACCATACACCAAATTGAAGGGTGTGCTTTTGTTTATCCACTTTTAGGTTGTTTGGTAAGCCCATAGTATTGTAGACACCCTATCATCCCAATCAATTTAGCTAATATTAAAAATCTTCATGAAAGTGGTGCCTAGGATTTTGTTGAAGGCCTCAGCAGTGCCATTGACTTGAGGATGCTATGACATTATTTTATTGTGTGAAATCATGAACTCATTAAGCAAGATACAAATTGTGTCATTTAGGAAATGTGTACCACAATAACTAATGAAACTTAGTGGGCATCCAAATCTAGTGATGATATTCTCCTAGATAAAATGCATACTAGTGGCAGTACTACAATCTTTTGTTGGTGCAGCTTCAGCCCAATGCATGAGATAGTAAGTTGTAGTGATAATGTACTGAGAACCTATTCATCATCCAGTTGGAGTGATTAGGCCAAAAAAATCAATGGACCATTTCTCAAATGGTTTTTGAGAAAGTATTGGTTGTAGAGGCATGACATCTCTTTGGTTACATTTTACTACATGTTGACATATATCACATTTCCTAACATACATTTTAGCATCTTTAAAGAGAGTAGGCCACCATAATCTGGCCAATATAACCTTAGACATGATAGCCTCTTCATCATAGTGTCCTTTCACATTTCTTTCATGAACTTCTTATAATACTTTAGGACTCTCATGATGTAAAACACAACGCTGAAGAATCTCATCATGACCAAGTTTATAAAGATCTCTTATGATTTGAAATGGTACAACATATACTATAAGTTACTTTTTGGCTTGGGGAGTGAGACAATTGAGCATTGAACTAGAGGTAAAAAAATCATCAATATCCTTGAGCTCCTTAGACACATGGGTGACACAGAATAGTTGAGCATCAAGGAACTCATCTTCAATGGTGCGCGAGGGTTCTCTAGACTCAATTTAGGATATGTGGTCAAGTCCATAATTAGCTTTCCTAGGTTTTACCATGATGAAAAATTGGAACTCTTAGAATAACACTATCTAGTAATAGATCTATCTATGTAGGATAGGTTTATTAATAAGCTACTTCAAAGCCTCATGATCTATGTAGAAAATAAAATGAGTAGCCAATAATTATTGTCAAATTTTGTAGAGCATAGACCATTTAGAGTGCTTCACACTCCATAGTGGTATAGTTCCTTTCAGCTCGAGTGAGCTTTCTGATGGAAAAGTAAATTGGATGATCTAAGTGACCTTCACCTGGTTGTGAAAGTATTTCACCGATGGCCATTCTAGATGCATCAACATGGACATGGAATGGTTTTGTCTAATATGGAATCTGGAGGATAAGAACAATGACCAGTTTATCCTTCAGTGTTTCAAAATCTTCTTTACAAGAAGTCATCCATGTGAAATCTTCATTATGCTTTAGAAGTTCTTCGAGGGGCATGATAGTGTTTGCATATCCATGAATAAACATTTTATAGTAACTGGTATAGCCCAGAAAGGCATAGACCTCACATTGAGTCTTGGGCACTGGGAAGCAAAGAATAATAGACACCTTTACTAGGTCTACCAAAAGTCCTTCCTTACATATAATATGTCAATAACACACCAAATAGTGTAGCAAATAGGCATTTCTTCAAGTTTAATGATATTTGTAAAAATTGATAGCACTCAAGCATAAGCCTTAGGTTAGAACAACATTCCTTGATCAAACCATAAATTGTCCAATCATCCAAGTAAACTTGAAGAAACTTATGGATGAAATCCTTAAAATCTTCAACTGATATTCATGAAAATACAAGAGATCCCCATTTGGTGGAAAATATTATCTTAGGTTGGTCTTATTCAACCATCTAGACCTGGTGGTTTCTCAAGAATCCATCTGTGTAGGTATATACCTCACATCCAATAACACCTTCAATGATCTCCTTTGTGAATGGCATAGTGAAGGGATCAATGACATAGTATGCATTACACACTTGATAGTCCACAAAAATATGGATGCGGCCATCCTTCTTGATACTAATCACCATAGGACTGAGCCATTTATATTCATCAATGGGGATGATTACTCTGGTATGTAGCATGCTATCAATTTTCTCTTTTACTCATGCCAGTAGATTGAGATTCATTTTATATGACCATTTTCTAACTAGTCGAGCACTTTCAACCAACCTGATATGTATTTTTCCCAAGGATGGGTGGACTCCTTTCATTTCACTTTATTTTTATAATTTCTTACTATATCCATCTTTGGTTTCTGCTTCGTGCTAATATTACACTGAACAGTTTGAATGGGCCCATTTTAAGGGTCATTTCTAGATTAGTGTCGGTATATTGAACATCTCTTGTGCCATATCTCATAGGGACATCCAAATGGGTTGACAAAGGGTCATGTGATTTGGATCCTTCACCTTTTTCCATATAGAACACTAGCTTCTATTTTCTTAAATGTATTTATTTATGGTGGTTATGATCAAGGACTAGTTTTGGCATGCAAATTTGTGTTGATGATTCATTAAAGAGGTGTAGGGCATCCTCAGGGTCATGATGAATACTCTTCAAATGGTCTTTCAGGGGACTTGGGTCACCTACAATCACTTCAAACATGTCTTGGAGAGTGAGGCACAAATCCATCCTTGGTGAAGAATAAGATAGTGTTGACTTCATGTTCTCCTTTAATAGGTACTAGAACCTAGTACCCATGTGTCACTCTTCATGAACATACCATGCCCATGCCCAAGTGTGTAATGTCCCATAAAATTCATGGACCCATACTTACTTTGGTAAGTGTGTCACTTCATCCCTCCACATTATTTCACAGGCTTTAATGTGAGGTTACGATGCTTGTATGCCACTGTAACTAATCGATCCCTTAACCTTGTTATCATGGTGGAACCGATGATGCAAAATAGAGTGTACTTCATCATAATAAATGAGTCACTAATGATGGGTACACCACCACCTTGTGGTAGTTATATCAAAGTGATGCAATAATGATCTCATACGATCACTTTTGATATCATAAAATGCTTCAAGGTGTTGTATAAAGTCATGTACCTCTATTTGTCCATGGAAACGTGGAGATTCATTAAGTCTTTCCAATAGTGGGCCTACCAGTGGTCCTCTCATTTCTAGTCCAATAAGATGAACAAACTTGTGATGTTTATTAAATGGGCAAGGGATATTCTCTTGACTATTGATGGTACTACACACTCATCTAGTAAGGTCATAGTCACCACGTGCCCGATAATTACAAGCATTGCTTGTAGTGTGAGAAAGAGATTAAGTGTCTGACCATCAAAGAATGCTACATGGAGTGGGATCTCTTAGTTCATCATTCCTTGTAGTAATATTATATATGTGGTTTATATCTTTATTTATATTGACAGGCTCTATGTAAGGGGGTCCTTGTGCGTGATTTAGTGGAATAAAAATGCGTTGATCAGTGTTTTCAAAATTGATGTAATGTTTCTTGAAACCTAAGTTTGCATTATTCTCATAGCACCAAGGTCTTCCCAATAGAGCAGGGTAATCATCAGCTTCAGCTATTTCTAGGACTTCAAAATCTGCCTTGAAGGGTACTCCAAGTATGTCAAGTATTGCATTCTTGAGGACCCTGATGGGTAGCGCATGAGGTAATGGCTATAGTGTTGGACTAGCCATTTTTATCTAGGTGTGTTTGGTAAGGACATTTATTTCTATGTTAGTGTCAACTAGGATGTCTCGAATTACCCATCCATCTATGGCAACATTGACTAATATCTCTCTATCTTCTAGAGGAGTAGAAGGAATAGGAGTATCTTATTACCAAGCATGATTCAAGTGATGATCCTCAATCTACTTGGTGACTTGGGGTTGAACCTCAATTGGTAATTTTACTTGATTTCTAAACCAAATGATTAGTTGTGGGATAATGTCCTTCTCCAACCTGCACTTGCATAGTTCCTAGAAGTCATCACGTGCCACATTCTATGGTTCAACTACTTTCTACATATCAACATGTTGTACTGCTTCTCTTTCTCTTAGGAATTGGATCTCACCTTGGATTTCTCACACCAATGTCATTGTGTCTAGGATGATATCTTTTTATTGTTGAACACTTGGATAATTCCTTGCTCATGGTTCTTTATGTTGCACTTTCTCAATAGTATTGGAGGTGGATTGAGACTATTCACTATGTGTGGTAATATTCACCTATTGAAAATTTGGGGTGCCTAAATGCACATGCCAATGTGCTTTCTCAACTCATATAATTTTGGCACCCTTTTCATTTTTCTCCTTAGTGATAGCTGCGTACAAGTCAGGGCACTCCTACAACTGGTGATCCTTTTTACAGAAGGCACAAGTAGGGTATTCTAGATAATCCCTCTGATAGTGGTTTGGGGGTCCACATTTATAACATGTCCTAGGTGGTAAATAACCACCTTGTCCTTGTCCTCTTCCTTGACCTTGGTATCCACCATTATCTTGGTTGTTGGATATAGAAGTTTGGCATGTGACATGTACTCATGCTTCATGGATATCACTAATCAGTTGGCAGTCATTAGTGTCGTGAGTGTAAGCATCACATATATTACAATACTAGGATACCTTAGTATGCATGGATCACTACAGAAGATGGAAAGAGTGTACATCATGTTCCTCATGATAAATTTCACATGTTTATTTAAGTACCATGTGGATGTTCTTGCATGGTTAGTTTCTTTATGTATGCCCTTCAGCTTCACAATCAATACACCAAACACCACTACATGTATCATATACACTATTGGTCATTAACTTCTCAAGCTGTGATGCCATTGAAGCTATTTGAGATTCCATAAATGGGTTGATCCTAGTATCAACACTTTTAACTACTTCAGCACGGAGGGAGCTTATTAGGCTTTGTGCAGGTTAGTAGAATTCTTCTAAGATAAGGTTCATTGAAAAGGTATTACTAATCCTCCAATAAACCATTGTGCATGTTGAGCAACGTTAATCTCAAATTATAATTTAGATAAAAACATCTTGAACCTTGCATCATACTCTCGTACACTTTTATTAAGTCCTTTCTTTATATCCTTCAATGAGGTTATGCTTTGTTACTCAAATTTAAGAATGTCAAACTCCTGAAGGAATGTTGTTTTAAGTTGATCAAATTCGACCACCACTTTTTGAGGGTCTAAATTCCTATATCATTTATGCATGTGCTCTAAAAGCATAGTTGCAAATTATGTAGCCTTGCTCTTAGAAGAGGTGATGCCACATGCTCTCCAAATAAGTTCACATTTGTGGACATGGTCAGCTGCATTTTCCATGCTTCAGTATTCTGGTAAATGAAGTGTCATTTTGTAATATACCATTATTGGTTGAGGTGCTTGGATTGGTGGTTATTAGGAACCTCTAGATCTTATCCCTTGAGGAAAGAGTCCACTTCCTCCTGTGCCACCACCCAGATCACCTCCTGTGCCTCCAACTAAAGTGCTCATGATATGGGGTGTGATAGCTAGGTGATTAACCAAACTTGGGCCTGTACTTTGTCCACTTTGAGGGCCAGGTCCTCCAGGCATCCTTAATTATGCCATGAAATTCCTTTTAAGGGGGAAGGAAATTGTTAAGTTTGTATGTATGTCAAATGGATGAGTTTTAGTATCCCTTACTACCTCAGTCTCCAATTCCATGTTGTCTATGTCACAATTATGTATGTGTACTTCATTTGATTCAAAAGCATAAACATGCACTATGGTTGGGGAGCCTAGTTAATGCAGACTTAGTCCCTCAATTCCTACTATCTATCTTGTTTATTTGTATGATATTTGAGGCATAGGGCATGGATCAAAAGTGGTGGGGTCCTTTTTATGCGTATCTGCTTCCTTGCAAATCTTGATAGTACTTCTTGAGTTCTCTTGGTCCCTTCCCATGCCACTGACTCCCATAATCTTTTATTGAGCTTCATCATACTTCTAATTTTGTAATGCCTGTTGGCTGACTACCATTCTAAACCCACAATATTTTACCAAATCATTTCCACTCCCTTCTCATTTGTGTGGCTCATGCATACATATATTTATCTCTTCATTGGTATAGTTGCAAGTCCTAAATCAAAAAATAACTTCTTAATTTCTAAGGTAATATGTCTAATGTAATGGCCACATGATTCTCAAAGGAACTAAAACTTTGCTTCTGTAGGAAATGATTAGGTGGTTACAATGCACTTTAAAATGTAGCTACTCAAAATTCCCTTCCACCATACATTAACAGCTCTAGTCCATGGGGTTCCAAGTGGGGCTAAAGCTCTTTATCACTCTAGGGTCTAGGGATACCTTCTCCCAAGGTTTTTGAACCATCCTTGATCATATGTAGAAAGCCAAGCATGTAAGTGAATTGGGATCTAAACAAAGAAGGTTTCATATAGCACACTATAGAGATTCTGCTCTACCCACTACCATGCCAAAACACCTAATTCAAGGTAGGGAACTATATAGTTATCCTCAACACTGGTAATCCATTATTTTATATTCTCAAGAGCAATGCGCTCAAACATTTTCCATGACTGAGAAGAAAATGCTACGGATCTTGATAATAAAACCAAAATGTTGGGGTTTTCTATTATAAATACAATGTCAGTGATGAATTCTAGCCCAACGAGCTAGCACACTATCCCTTTCATGCAAGATTGAGGTCTTGCATGCTCACCCAAAATGTGCAACTTAAGACTGATTCCCATAGGTTTTTATTACGTAGTAATACTTATTTATATTCTTTATGTCAAACATGTATTCAATTAGATATTCCATAAATGCAAAGATAGACTATTATGATCCTTGGAGTTCTAAGTTTTACTACCATAATTACATAAATTAGTAACATTACAGTCTTAGAGTTACTTCTTATAAAATAAAAGATTCACCAAAATTCATGCTAAGTAACTCACATGACATCATTCATTATGAACACAAGAAGTTTGATAAAACTTGTAACTTCATATATTAAGCTTAAGCATCACAATACCAATACATCCATCCATCATCATCATCCTCTCTGTAGTCCTTTACAATGGGAGTATTTATACTTGTTTATCCTTGACCAAGTGTTTACAATCATTAATGACTTGAGTAATTATCCAAGGAACTCCTAATAGATTAGGAGTCATAGCATTCAAAAAAATCTTCTTCTAAGGATTTGGACCTTTATTCCCACTATATCCATGCTCTATACTATATCGTTATTGTCATGTGTTCCTCTCCTTATGGGCTAGTGCAAAACTTACTACGAATAAGGTCTGGGTGTCTCATATGAATTGTTCCCTTAACTACTCCCACTTCCCATGCTCTCCCCTAGTCTTATACTTCAGTTTCGAGTCCTAAGTCCTCGAGTTCCTCATGACTAAACTAATTCTTCTTTGATTGGGTCTTCTCACACTGCTCCATCTGTGTCATTTTCCTCTTACACCCTGTACGTTTTGTGCCACGATGATTCTGCACTTATTAAGTGCCACACCATAGTCCTTCTAAACCATGGTCTTTCCACATCATGTGGGTTCTATGCCAAAATGTATAATACTTAGCCAAAATTTGGGGTCAACCCCATCGATCATCCCCACCTACATTGCCATTATTTCCATTTTGTGCAATTATCAACCTTTGTGCATCCTTGTTTAGTTGAGACCCTGTAAAACAAATACATTTATATTACAAGTTTGTTCTCAATTTAATGGATTATGTAGCCTACATGACCATTATTACTTGAGGATGTGTTATCCACTTTACTAATTAAATGGGTCCCGTGATGTCATTGATTCTACAAAATAGCTATGCCACTTAGAATGGCTACGTCCATTCACCTTTTGGTGTGGACATGTAACCCTTAGTCAAATGGTCATACCAACAAAGTAATTATGTGTGGCCGTAATCCTCTTTATTTATTTTACCATGTGCTGACACATCATGGATGTCCATGTCATATTTCTATTTGATATTTTATTTCATTTTTGTATCTTGATGTCCTCATGGGGCTAGTAGTTTTTTGAATAGTTGTCAACTCTACCCCACCTTCACCAGTTGTATACGCAATATCTTGGGTCATAAATCTTCATGCTAGCAAGGCCCTTCTTAGAAAAACCCACAAATCACTAGTACCAAGGTACTAGGACAAAAGATGCATAAATAACCACATTTTACCAAGATTGGGTATGCAACTCTTGAATCAGGTGCAATCCATCCCCTATCACTCACCATGTTGATGTTTTTTTACCAAAAAAGATTTGCAAAACCTTCAAATAAAATCTTTGTAGGTATCCACTCATCTACAACCCATAAAAATTAGCTCATAGCAATGATGACCTTTTGCCAAAAAGGCTTTACAGATCTTGATAGACAAGGCCATATTATAAAACTTGGCTTGTAGTGATAGCTACTACTATTTTCACTCAAACTCCTGCATAATTTAAAAATCCCTAGCCTCCTCACAAAGGAACCCTTCCATTGGCTTAGATCCATCAAAGGTAATTTGTGGTGTTTAGCATTATTTTAGGCTCTTATTTATCCTACCTTATCCATTAATAGTCTCTAACCCTAGTGAATGTGGGATTATTGTGTCGACTTATTACTATTTTCCAGTATTCTCAACCCATGTTCTTACCATTTTTCAAGCAATCTATGCCCACGCTCTCACCATTTTATAGGTGGTATCTTGTCAATCTCTAATGAGTTAAGATATCCCAAAAATTACAAAAATATTTATAAATTTTCAAAATCTTAAAATCATGAAACTTGTCTTAGAATTTCCTAGAGAGATATAAAGCCTCAAAATCTAAAAAGCATTTGTTTGGTCTAAACCTAGTCATTCATCCTCAATCTGCCCTACTAGGGCAAACTCCATTGTTGGTTCTGATCCATTCCACATCCATTGGGGTTGTGACCTTCCTTTCACATCTAACCTTCACTTATTATGCCTTAATTTTTTTTTTGGTGTTTTATTATGCTTTTCTCCTTGTCTTTTATTTTATTATTTTGTCTTGTTTTTTATTGTTGTCTTTGAATACATTTTGTCAAGATTTTAAGTCTGGCTTTAACTTGGGCTTGAATTGTTTACATTTTAATTTAATTTTTTTATTATTTGTTTATTTTTAAAGTAAACATGGATCTTGATTATTAATATCTTGATTCTAGGTTGTTTAAAACTTTGTTCTTGCTTTGTTTTTATATACATTATTGTTCTTACTTGAATCTTGATTTTTCATATCTTTATTTTAAGTTACGTTACATTTTTATATTGTTATTTTTCTCTCTGTTTTTTAAAAAATGTAAACAGTTGTAACTATGGTTTTTGCTATTTTTATTTTTATCCTTAGTTATAAATATTCACATTTAAACCAGTAAATCACAAATGAAATACGATGTTATAAGTTATTCATACTTATGATGCATAAGTTTATTTTGATAAATTAAACACCAAGTGATCCAAATTCCAACAGTTAATGTGGCATTGAAGATCATATATGAACACACTATCCTGCATATATGCTACCTAAACAAGATATCATACACATAATTGAACATTAGTCCATATTTCTTCTATTCTTCATTACTGATTCCATTTTTTTCCACTTCTAAGAGAACTATATTCGCTTGAGGTCCATCTGGACTATGTAGGTAGTGCTTGGGTACATGACATATCTTAGGTCAACTCAACCACCCTTATTCTTCTACTTATCTCTTTCATCACTTTGTGCATCCTCATATGCCTATTTTTTGTGGATTCTTCAGTCATTAGACCCCCCCATATATGTTTGTGCCTACTCATATTTAATCTATGCAATAGGTTATATCCTTGAGCTATGCTTCCTAATTTTCTCTAATGGGGCACAATATTTAGACCAATCATTGATCCAATCAGCCCTTTTGAGGCAAAATTAATTATTAGTGGTCAAATCATCCCTCGTAGGGCCAAATCAATCTATCAACTTACCAAATCCGGTTTGCTGGGGCATATTATTAATTAATTGACCTCCTTTATCTACAGCAATGCTTTCATTTTATTTTTATTCTAATTCCAAGCTTTGTGGCTTTTGCCCTCATTTTGGAAATTCAAAGTATGCAACTTGTTTCAAGATCGATCATTCCCTAAGCCCATAACTTTTCCCCTCTTTTGGGTATGTCAAAGTGTACCACTTCTATTTTAGGATGCATTCTTCCCACTTCCCCCTGTCTTGGGCCCATTATATTCTATTCTATTTTGATAATTAAGAATCAACGCATGAAAGTATTAGCTCATATGGATTTAATCTCATCCATGGGTTAATTTCACTCTTTCTATCTTTTTCAAGAGTTCATCCCTCTCTTTCATCCCTGCATGCCCTCTTAAGGGGGCATCATGGGTGACTAATTATTTCTTCATCATTACCTCCCAACTTCTTCTTAATGACCTTTTTATTCTTTGAAAGTAAATTACTTTGACTAAATGTCTCACCACACCTTCTCAAATAGGGAAAAAATGTAGACATCCAATTCCTATCACTATTGTGTTGAAATTGTCAATTTAAATGATATTTTGAGACACCACACAATCTATACCAAAATCACTAAAATGATCTAAATCATTTGAACTTGTCACGTACATGTGTTGATTTATGTTAATGTATCCCTGAATGGGGCAATGCATTTTATGTGATTATTATCTTTTCTTAAATAATTTTGAGTCAAATTATGACCATGCAAAATGACATCTTAGACCATTGAATTCTTCTAATTTGGTAGCACACATCACGTGCATATTTTATTTCATGTCTATAATACCCTAACTGGGGTATTATCCCATACACAACTGACATCTTTCCTAATTATACTCCAGTCAAATTATGGCTCAGTAAAATGACATTTTTGACCAAGTTGATTAAGCATGCAACAAATTTCAAAACAATGATATAAAATTAATCAAAGTTATTTAAGAAAATTAATCTAAATTAAGAGCTTAAGTGGAAATTCCATGATATTTTGGAATATCTATTTATTGGAAATTCATAATCTAAAAATGCAAAATATCAGGTTTATTCATCATTACTTTTGTGAGTTTTCAAGACACTTGAAAAATATATGGATTGGGTGGATGACATAATCACTTTGACCTATGCCTTTCACATGGACCTAATGGTTATCCTTACTCAACTTAGGGTTAGTTTGAGCTCAATTGAAGTTAACTCTAACCTAACTACACTTGGGTTAGAGTTATTTTTAGAGGCTATAAATACAAGGCCTCACCCATTGATCTCTAAGCTTCAATTGTGCAAACATATTCTATAGAATTATAATAGAGAAGCTTCACTTATTCATCCAACTAGACTAAAATCGAAGAGCCTAAGCCATTGGTGAACTAGGAGATGATGGAAGCTCATGCCCAACCTTATTGACGAAGAATTGGATCACCAAATCCAAGGAAGAACATGTTTCTTGGCTGCTTGTGAGGGAAAATAACTAATTTGAAGGTATATCATTATTGTACTTTCATAACTAGTTATTTTATTTCATTATCAACACCCCTTGATGGATTAGGATTGATAAGTTGGTTATTTATGCTTCTTTTGGATTTTCTCTTGAGTAAAACATGATCTAACCTATCTCATAATCCTAATCTACATATTGTACTACACCTTATTTTGGGTTTTGAATCCCTTAAGATTTATTGATACCCCATTTTGATTGAGGCCAAGATTTGATGCTCTATCCCTCAACCATTTTACTTGGCTATCTTTTATAATTGTAGTTGGTTGCCCCTCTTCTTCAATGACTTTGAAAATTTTCACTTTTGTTGTCCTTGTTGGAAATATTGTCATTGATGTCAAAGGTCTAGCATTATTGGTGATAAAGGCCCCATTGCATTTAATGTTTGTAATAAATATATCTTGGCTAATATGAGTTAATATTTATTTAATATTAACGAATATATTTTTGGTTGCATATGAGACAAAAGAAGGGCCCATGGAGAAGTCAAAGAGCCATGAGATAAAGACAAAAGAAGGATGGGGCACATTTTCCCATGAAGAGTCATCTTGGGGAATTCCAAGAGTCACCAAGTGAAGACAAAAGAGGAAGGGCGCAATTTCTCATGAAGGGACACTTTAAGGAATACGAAAAGTCACCAAGATGAGGACAAAAGAGGGAAGGATGTTTTTGATCATGAAGGGTCACCACATGACTTTTCAAAGGCTTGAATATGAAGGGTCATACAAGTTTGGCATCATTTTCCATGAGGATTGAAGGGTCACAAAGGGGGAAGGCCAAAGGTCATTTGGAAAGCTATAAATAAAGGCTTGAGAAGCCATTTGTAAATATGAAAAATAGAGGTTGATTTGATATTGTAATATCTAGCTTAGAAGAGCAAAGGTGAGAGATAGAAAAGAGATGTATTGAACTATCATTTATTGAGATAACAACATGTGGAGATAGGTGTGTGATATACACAAAGGGGTTGGTGCTCTTGTGCATTGGTGCTCATGAATAGTAGTTGGGTTGGCACTCGGCAAAGGGGTTTGGTGCTCCTGTGGGTTGGTGCTCACGAATAGTAGCTGGGTTGGTGCTTGGCAAAGGGGTTTGGTGCTCCTGCAAGTTTGTGCTTGCGAATATTGTTTGGGTTGGTTCTCATTCATATACTTGAGATTATTCTCCATGGTTTTTCCCACATTGGGTTTCCACGTTATATTTGGTGTCTCTCTTTCTCTTGTGTGGTGTTTATTATTTGAGTTTTATTGCATATCTTGAATGTTTGATTAAGTAGATTTTGGTTAAAGGAAAGTTTTATTAGATATATGATATACTGATTCACCCCCCCTCTTAGTATATCTTGTGCTTAACAATTGGTATCAGAGCAGGTTCTTTTTTGAAAAAGTTTTACAGCTTGAAGGTAGATCAGGAAAGCACAAGATGGCAATACATAAAGGTGCCTCTACAAGCAAAAAAATAGTTGATCAAGAAGAAGAAGAGGATGAAGCCGAAGTGAATATGGAAGGAGAACTCATGTGTGCCTTAGAAGAGTTGAAAGTTGTTGAAAATAAAAATTAAAGATTGAAGCATCAAATCGAGAAAAATGAAAAGGAGTCAAAGGAGATAATTGAAGATCTACAAGCGCACTTTGAAGAAGCCAAGAAAAATGAAGAAGATCTAACGACACAGTTGGAAATATCAAGAAAAGAATGTGAAAGGTATGTTACTGAAATTGCCTCTTTAAAAGAAGAGATTGAGAAAGCAGTCAATAATAAAGTAGTCAATGATTCAAAATTTGAGAATAGCACTAATATGATGAATAAGATATTAGAAGCCAAAAGGCAATATCAGATAAGATAGGTATCAGTTTTGAAAAGAAGAAGAGCTATGTTGAAGCTCTTACAAATAAAGAAACAAGAAGGGAAGAAGTGAAGAATACAGAGGACAAAGAAGGCTGGAAGGAACAAAGCTATAAAAGGCAATCAGGTCAGAGATTCACAAATAGGTTCTATTTTTATTGTAATGGATATGGTCATAAGAAATTAGAATGTAGAAAAAGAGCTAACAATCTCAAAAATAAGGAAAAGGAAGGTCATGTAGAGTCAAGCAGAAGCTATAACTCTTTTGTTCCTCTATCAAGCTTTGATGAAGAGACCATAATTTGTTACAAGTGTAACAACTTCAAAAAAATTCCTCAGTATTATAGAAGCGTGTTCGAGTCAGTCAAGAAGGACCAGAGTTTCAGGGCTCCATTCATCAAGAAAAAGGTTTAGACATGGCAGAAGAAACAATCTGAAGGTTCTATGTTGGTGCAGACAGCTTTGCATGCAAGAAATGAAGAAAAGACATGGTTTATTGATAGTGGGTGTTTGAGGCACATGACAGGAGACAAGAGCAAGTTCATAACCTTGAAGAAGATCCAAAGTGGCACAGTGAAATTTGGGGACAATACTACTGCTAGAATTGCTAGAAAAGGTACACTAAGTTTAGATAATGGTAGAACTAAAATTGAAAATGTTTTATATGTATAAGGTCTTAAGCATAATCTTTTGAGTGTAAGTCAAATCGTGATTAGGGGCACACACTAAATTTTTATGTAAAAGGTTGTGAAATTAGAAGAAAAGATTCAGATGTATTGATTGCAGATGCTTAGAGAACAGGTAATAACTTATATATGCTATCAGACATCAAAGGTCAAAAATGTGGTTTGAGTCAGATTGAAGAAAGTTGGCTATGGCACATGAGAATGGGGCACATAAATTTTGACAATCTTGTCAAAATTTGTAAAAAGCAAGCAGTCAGGAATCTTCCAAAGATCACAAAGCCATCTAACACGCTTTGTGGACCTTGTCAGCATGGGAAGCAAGCTAGAAGGTGGTTTAAAACAAAAGAGTACTCGACCACTCAGATGCTAGAGCTTGTTCACACTGATCTATGTGGACCTATGAGGACTCAAAGTACTCAAGGTTATAAATATTTCATGTTGCTTATTGATGATTTTTTACATATGACTTGGATAATTTTTTTAAAGAAAAAATTAGAAGCTTTTAGACAATTCAAAGCATTCAAAGCATTAGTTGAGAATGAAACTAATGTAAAGATTAAGCGTCTAAGATCATATCGAGGAGGAGAATTCATGTCAGATCAATTTATTGAGTTTTATGAAGATCATGGAATAAAGAGACAGTATTCAGCAGCCAGAACTCCACAACAAAATGTAGTTGAATGGAAAAATAGAACAGTTTAGGAGATGGTGAGGACAATGCTAAATGAATCCAAGATAGAAAATAAATATTGGAGAGAGGAAGTTGGTACAATAGTGCATATTTAGAATAGAGCTTTATTAATAGTCAACAGTGACAAGACTCCTTATGAGCTATGGAAAGACAAACCAACAACAATTGATTATTTCAAAGTTTTCGATAGCAAATGCTTCATAAAGAGAACTGATGAAAAACTTGGTAAGTTTGAATCCAGAGCAGAGGAAGGTATATTTCTTGGTTATTCTTTCAAAAGTAAAGCTTATAAATGTTATAACAAAAGAACCAAGAAAATTGTTGAAAGTGCAAGTGTCAGGATAGAAGAAGATGGAACACAAAAGATCAGTGATCCAGTAGACATTCCTGAAATCATTGAAGAGGAAGGCTTTGAAGAATCAGATGAAGATGAGAAAAAGGAGAAGGAGAGAAAGGGCACCAAGACTCCATCCAAATATGTTAAAAAAAATCATAATGAAAGTGACATCATCAGGGACATAAAATAAGGAATTCGCACCAGAAGAATGATGGTAAGTGAATCTGAACAAGTTAATTTCTCTTTGTTATCTAAAATTCAGCCTAGAATTTTTTCAGAAGCTAGACATGATGAGCATTGGGTTAAGGCTATGGATGAAGATTTAGATCAGATAGAAAAGAATGATACTTGGGAATTAGTGCCTAGACCAAAAGATCATAATGTGATAGGAATAAAATGGGTTTATAGAAATAAGTTGAATGAAAATGGAGAAGTAACTAGAAATAAAGCAAGATTAGTATGTAAAGGATATGCTCAAATTGAGGGAATAGATTTTGAAGAAAATTTTGCACCAGTAGCAAGGTTAGAGGCTATTAGAATGTTTCTTGCTTATGCCATATCTAAAAATTTCAAAGTGTTTCAAATGGATGTCAAATCTGCCTTCCTAAATGGGAATCTTGAAGAAGAGGTCTACATTGAGCAGCCTGAGGGGTTTATTCTCTCGAATATTAGTAATCATGTATGCAGATTGAAGAAAGCATTGTATGGATTAAAACTAGCTCCCAAAGCTTGGTATGCAAGACTTGATAAGTACCTACAATATCAAGGATTCAAGAGAGGATTTACTGATAGTAATATTTACATCAAAACAAAAGGTGAGCATCAATTTATTGTTGTGGTATATGTTGATGATAACATTTTTGGAGGAAATATTGAAAAGATGACAAAAGAATTTTCTAATAGAATGCAAAAATATTTTGAGATGTCTAAGCTTGGAGAATTATCATTCTTTTTAGGATTACAAATATTTCAATCAAATAAAGGAATTTTTATATCTCAAAGTAAATATGCCAAGGAAATGTTGAAGAAATTTGGTTTTGAGGATTATGTACCAGTTGGCACACCTATGTGTACAAGAAATAAGGTGAGCAAGGATGTAGATTCACCTGTTACAGATCAATCTTTTTATAGATCTATGATTGGTATTCTTTTATATTTGACAACATCGAGACCAGACATCATGCATGTAGTAGGTATGGTTGCAAGATATCAGTCATCTCTAAGAGATAGTCATGTTTAGTTGGTGAAAAGAATATTTAGAGATATCAAGGGGACATTGGATTATAGATTATGGTATTCCACAGGTAAATATTTCACTTTAGTTGCTTATACAGATTTAGATTGGGCAAGGTGCTTAGATGATAGAAAGAGTACAAGTGGAGGAGCTTTCTTCCTTGGTGATAGCTTAGTATCATGGCTAAGCAAGAAGCAGAACTCAGTATCACTTTCTACAGCTGAAGCAAAATATATTGCAGCAGTATTGTGTTGTGCTCAAGTGCTTTGGATGAAGCAAACTTTGGAAGATATCAAGGTAAAATATGATGAACCTATTTCCATTTTTTGTGATAACACAAGTGCTATAAATATTTAAAAAAATCCAGTAATGAATTCAAAAACAAAACATATTCCCATTAGATATCACTTCTTGAGAGAGTAGGTTGCAGATCAATAGGTTAAGATGGAATATATTAGTACTACAGAGCAGATTGCAGATATTTTCACAAAGGCACTACCAAAAGACACATTTGAGTATCTGCGAGAGAAGTTGGGAGTAATTTCCTTTACTTCCTGCCATTGAGGTTTAGCATCAGTTGAGGGGGAGCTAAGTGTTAGCTCTAGGTAGGCCCTTTGTCATTAATGTCAAAGGGGGAGAATAACAGGTATAGATTGCTACAGTAAGGGGGAGTTACTATATGTTTTCAGATGACAGTATGTGCAGGTGACAGGATGTGGCAGTTTCAGGATTGAGGTTGCCATCAATGACAAAGGGGGAGATTATTGGAAATATTGTCATTGATGTCAAAGGTCTAGCATTATTGGTGATAAAGGCCCCATTGCATTTAATGTTTGTAATAAATATATCTTGGCTAATATGAGTTAATATTTATTTAATATTAATGAATATATTTTTGGTTGCATATGAGACAATAGAAGGGCCCATGGAGAAGTCAAAGAGCCATGGGATAAAGACAAAAGAGGATGGGATGCATTTTCCCATGAAGAGTCATCTTGGGGAATTCCAAGAGTCACCAAGTGAAGACAAAAGAGGAAGGGCTCAATTTTTCATGAAGGAACATTTTAAGGAATACGAAAAGTCACTAAGATGAGGACAAAAGAGGGAAGGACGTTTTTGATTCTAAAGGGTCACCACATGACTTTTCAAAGGCTTGAATATGAAGGGTCATACAAGTTTGGCGCCATTTTCCATAAGGATTGAAGGGTCACAAAGGGGGAAGGCCAAAGGTCATTTGGAAAGCTATAAATAAAGGCTTGAGAAGCCATTTGTAAATATGAAAAATAGAGGTTGATTTGATATTGTAATATCTAGCTTAGAAGAGCAATTGTGAGAGATGAATATGATTTGTATTTTTTATATCTAGCTTAGAAGAGCAAAGGTGAGAGAGAGGAAAGAGATGTTGTATTGAACTATCATTTGTTGAGATAACAACATTGAGAGATAGGTGTGTGATATACACAAAGGGGTTGGTGCTCCTGTGGGTTGGTGCTCACGAATAGTAGCTAGGTTGGTGCTCGACAAAGGGGTTTGGTGCTCCTATGAGTTGGTGCTCATGAATAGTACCTGGGTTGGTGCTCAGCAAAGGAGTTTGGTGCTCCTGCAAGTTTGTGTTTGCGAATATTATTTGGGTTGGTGCTCATTCATATACTTGAGATTTTTCTCCATGGTTTTTCCCACATTGGCTTTCCACGTTATATCTGGTGTCTCTCTCTATCTTGTGTGGTGTCTATTGTTTGAGTTTTCTTGCATATCTTGAATGTTTGATTAAGTGGATTTTGGTTAGAGGAAAGTTTTATTAGATATATGATATACTTATTCACCCCCCTCTTAGTATATCCCATGCTTAACAGTCCTCATTATTCCACGTGGTCATCTTCGTCTTTGTATTTCTCATTGTGAACTATAACAATGAACAAATTATATAAATAATTGATGAAATAATGGAAAACATATCAAAATGAGGTATGAGAAAAAATAATTGTAATGTTGAACATGTGAGTGAATAAGACAAAAATAGGATATCATAAGAATATATGTCAAGAAAATGGGAAAATTATAATAATAGCATGCATGAATAAGATCGGGACACAACTGCAACAAGTGCTTTGCCCTTTTTACTATCTTTGGCCTTAGAAGACTCCTATGCTAATGAATTTTGATTTGAAGAATCAGGAACATTGATATTATGTTTCTTGAGCATATTTTTCAGTTGATCAATATACTTCTTCATGCATTTAGATTCATCATGCTCAAATTTATTGTAATAGCCACATGTGAGTTTCTCTTTCTTGGCTTTCTAATCTGAAGAGGACTTTTTTGATGCTTTGGACTTAGCATCAAATTTCCAACCTTGTCTTTGCTTTGGGTCTTTCTTATTTCATTTATTTTCTTTGTTTCAAAAAGCCTTATGTTTGTCATGACTCACAATTAAGGCATATGATTAAGATGACTTCAGTGTACCCTTTTGAATGAGCTTGTCTTGCTCCTATGTCAAGTTAGCAACAAAGTCATCTAAGGATGACATGGTCCATGTAGATCCAAGGGAATGTTTGGTGGTGTAAAAGATAGAAATGAAGATAAAATAGTTAGATCATAACTTATCAAGGATTGAAAGAATCAATTGGTCATCCTTTTTATCAATGTCGCATAGTTTCAATTGCAACCTAAGTGATTTAAGCTTTGGGAAGAAGTCTTGTATCATATCAAAATTGCCTAGGATCAAACTAATGAGATTATTCTCTAACTGATGACCCCTCATTATGTATTGCTTTCCAAAGAGTCTTTCTAATATCTTCTAGACTTCATTAGGAGGAGGAGTAGATTCAATATGAAAGATTAGGTTAGGAGACATAGATGAACATAGTAGATTGTAGGCTTCATCACTTCTATTAAAACACCTCACTTTATTTGTCTCAAGTGTCATTTATATTTTATACCCATCAATATTGGGTGTAAACTTTTGCTCCTCAAGAGGATTTTCACTTTGACTTTCCACTCATAATAGTTGAATGGTATAAGAATCAAAATTGAACTCTGATCTATGGTCCAGAAAGGAAGTATGTGATGAACTACGTGTACTAATAGACTAAGAATATATAAACCCTTGAATCTATAGAGGTTTAAATTTACAAGGAATGAGAATAGTACCAATGCTAAGAACTCTAAAAAAATTGCACTTTCTAAAAAATGACACCTCAAGAGGAGTAACAGACTAAAAGCTATGTGCATTTAAAGTTTTGTATGGCAAGGGCAATCTCCACTTTGCTAAATTTGAAAAAATTTAGATGTGCAAAAGTTTTGGTTGGGTGCTAAGGTTAATCCCCAATTATTAGGAGTAAAAAATTAAACCCCTTTCATGTGACCATACCATATGACCAACAGGGTAAGACCTTTTATGAGTGAGCAGAACCCATGGTGTGTTTTTTCAAGGGTTGGACTCCATCATCTTTGTGTGTAAGAGGGTTAAATTTTTTTAGTGTTATCATCAAGGTCGTTGAGGTCCATAGAGGTTACAAGAAGGCCTATTGAGGTCTAATGGGGTTGTGTACAAGGGTTTGTGAGTGAGCAGAACCCATGGTGTGTTTTTATATGGGTTGGAGTCCATCATCTTTGCATGTAAGAGGGTCAAATTTAGTTAATGTTATTAGCAAGGTAGTTTAAGTCTATAGAGGTTACAAGAAGGCCTATTGAGGTCTGACGGGGTTGTGTGCAAGGGTGTCGAGGTTCAATGATCTTATACATAGGGTTGTCAAGGTCTAATGGTATTATTGGTAGGGTTGTATGATTTTAATAGTGTTACTAGCAGGGATGTTAGGTTTTGATAGTGTTGTTAGCTACCACCTAAAATATTTCCAACTACCAAAATTGCTTATGAGGGTTGAAAATTTTATTGAGTTGTCAAAATCTCTAAAAATGTATATTTTGTATGACTTCTCCAAATACCAGCAAATACCCACTTTTTTCCTTGACAAAAGCCATAAATGGTTTCTCCTCAAGTTCATTGAATGTATGGATTTTAGTAGAATTAAAAAATGGCCTTAAAACCCTCAAAAAATGGTCGAAAACAGATTGTCATAAAACTAGGTCATGTTTATAGTCATTTTTAGGATTTTCAACCCTCTAAATCCAATGGTGATGTCTATTTTTCATTTATAGACTCTAGGTATGTAGATTTACAAAGATTTATGAGAAACTCCACCAAACCTTAGAAAACTAAAATCAATAAAAAATCTTGAACAAGCTAGAATGCAAGATATCACAACAAAATCGATAGATTAGTCTACTAGCATAGCTCTGATACCATGTTTGAGTGGGTCATAATTGAGAATTAATTAAATAGGGTCAAAATCATGAGGTTGAATTTGTATGGAGTAGTGAAATCTGAAGAACAATTCAAAAAGGAAAAAGCTTGTCTTCACAACAAAAAGTTGCATTAATATTCATTAGTCAAAAATTATATAGGAAGGTACATTATATAGTGAGGAATTAGGTCATCCAAAAAGGTAATTAAATCAACTCACAATTTGAAAATGACTTAAATTACATATCCCCTAATGACCTATTATTAACCTAAGGAGGTTAATTTGACCATGTAGGTTAAACCACATAGTGGGAAAATCCCTACACTAATAGGGAAAAGGGGTGAAATAAACATATAAATAGACCCTTGGACCTCTCATTTGACACATCAGATTAATTACATTTTTGAAAATGTGAAGTTAGAGCTTAAGGTTACAAATCAAGCTAAGGAATGAGACAAAAGTGATAAGCTTTGCATAAATGATAGTATTGTATGATTGTATATCATCTTATAATATCAGATTCATTACATTTTTGAAAATGTGAAGTTAGAGCTCAAGGTTACAAATCAAGCTAAGGAATGAGACAAAAGTGATAAGCTTTGCATAAATGATAGTATTGTATGATTGTATATCATCTTATAACAACAATCACTGTAAGATGATGTATTATATGCTTTGTGGTGACTGAATAAGGATGATGATTTGGTTTCATGAAATGAATATGTATTTTTATGTTCTCATATACTTTTGGCTGGCTTATAGTTTCAAAGTGTTATGTTGTATTATGTATGATGTTCATGCACATAGTATCTTCTTTATATTTTATTCTCATAATAGGGTTATTTGTGATCTCTTGTTGCGCCTCATGGGAGAGTCAAGTCTTTAACTCAAGTAATATGTCCATGTTGGGAGTATTTTTATCTATTACACATAGTCTAGTCTATGTGATACTATGGGGAAGATTAAGAAAAAGAAACAACATTTTTATTTCATTGTCAAGACCATGTTTGAACAAAGTAGGGAGATAAAAGGAGTTAATGACATGACACATTATGATTGAGTGAGTGTAAGCTTAGTTCAAAACTAAATAAATTTAGTTTTCAAATAAATCACATGGGTCATGAGGGTTTTAATCCTAATAAGTGGCTACAAAAGAAAGTTTATAATGATTTGAATGAGATCTTTATTATAGAGATACCATAACATATCCATGTTGGGTTATTGGTGTATGTTGTAGGCTATAGGGTAAATTATGGGGGGAAATATGTTTTAACTAAATATTAGATGAAAATATTGAATAATCTTGACAAGAAATTGACTCGTGCAAATGATGTTTGGTGGGGGGGGAGCCTTGAATAGTTGATACAATTTTTAGTATTTATATACATGTACCTAGAGGAAGCAAAATTTCAATTTCACATGAACTGTGAGGAGATTTTATCCTGTAGATTCTAATTTGGATAAAGGTACTCATGATAGACCAGTGAATCAAAAATATAAGTATGGAAGGCTAAATTTGTGTGTTCATGGGCTAGGTGTGTAAGAGTATAGTTAAAATTTTTGACAAAATTAGTGAAAAGAAGAATTACTAGTGAAATGGAGTCTTTATATGAAAGGGACAAATAATGTGCAGGGATAAAAAAATGTAAATAAAACTTGATTTATGCTATCCCACGTAGAAGGGAGGGACATGTTATATGAATATCATTGGAACTTATAGGAAATGAGGAGGGAACGTGATTGATTCACATAAGGGTGAGAGATGCTCCTATTAAATAGGTGAACTACATATGGAATATTCATTTAGTGATGAAAAACCATTGGAAGAATAATATTGGATTTCACATGTTGATGATGAGGAGGTGGAATGCACAAGTATTGAGAAGGACTCAAACTTGAACTTACCAAGAGCAAAAGCCTACACACATTTACAATTTGAAGAAGAAAGTGAATGAATGGTAGTGTCCCGAGTGAAAAGGACTAATTTGAAAAAAGTTGAAGAATTAGTAAGGGAGCAGGGTATGTTTGAGAAACCAAATAGTTTGTTGGAAGTTCCCAGACCAAAATCTGCACAAACACATAAGATGAGTATAAGGATATCGAACAAAGAAACTCTCAAAAGAATTGAAGAATCAATATATATTTGATATTTTTTGAATATCTTAACAATTTTCAAATGTATATTGCCATAAAAATCTTAGAAACTATTGATTTTAGACTTATTAATACTTTTACAAATTTAATGTATAATATAAATGATCTAAATAAAATATTTATAAGTTACTAGTGTGGTGTATTATTTAAAATGAAATTGAGATATAAAAAACAACAAATTTATTAAAAAAAACGAAAAACTTACCAATAACAATTATTGCAAGAAAATATAATTTAACATTAAATTAATTATGAACAACAAATAATTTATGTTTAACTTATGAATACCAATAAATTTATTGACATATAAAATTAAATTAACACCATAAACTTACAATAATTAAATGGTTCATTATTACTCATAAATCAAATTCATTGTTGTCCATAAAATAACTAAATATACAAACCTTTTATTGTTTCCATTGTGAAATCTTAAAAAAAAAAATTACCAAAAGGACAAGAAAAAAATGGGTAGACAAAATAGCAGTGAATAAAAAATTGAAGAATTTGTTGTATATATCACTCTCAGAAACACCAAAGAAAAACGATGTCTATGTAACAAGAAAACCTTAAATTGAGCTTTCTAAATGTTAGCAAATACACTTCTCTACAATTTTGTTGAGGCTCCAATGAAAATAATTATTACCAAATGGCAAAGATGCAAATCATTCATCTTTTCAATTTATAGATTTTACTCTTAAGTTTTGAAACATGTTTGATCCGTGGGCTTGATTTCTATTGGTTAAGAGATTTTGGTATGGGTTAAATGGGAAATAAGTCAATTTGATTGGTTATATTTGAATCTTTGTTTCATTTATGGATTTGATTTCTATTAGTTGAAAGAGTTTGGTAGAGGTTGAGTGTGGAATATATCAATTTGATTTTTTAATTTTTAATTTTGAGTGTTTTAAAGAATGATGTTTTTTTAAATATATTTCAAACTTTATTAATTGTAATTTTTTAAATAAATAATGAATTTTACATTATTATTTATCTTGTTTAAAGAAACTTATATTAATAACTTAAATAAAATTAAGGTTAAAAATTTAAATGATTAAATTTTATATTATAATATAAATTTAACAAAATTATTATACAAATCTAATATAATATAAAAAAGTAAATTTGATAAATAATATAAATTTAATAAAATTATTATACAAATCTAATCTAATATAAAGAAATAAATTTGACATTGATAAACTATATATATATATGTTTGGTGTAAAAGAAAATTACATTATATTGTTTGAAACATCACAAATATAAATGAGATTAGAAAAAAATGTTAAAATGATAATTTTATATTAATATGGGACTTTGATATTTGTTTTATGAAAAGTTTTTTTTTTTTTTAATAAGTGAGATAATTAATTTGTTTTTGGTTCTTTAAAAAAAAATATGTTAATTGTTTTTAATAAACTTTTAAAGTTAGTAAAAAGTAGTCAAATATTGTATATGTTTTTTTTTAAAATTGAATACCCAAACATCAAAAGGAATTATTGAACATTTGAAAATTTATTTAATATAAATAAATTTAAAATGTATAAAATTTAAACATAAGTTATTTCTAGATTTATTAGAATTGTTTTTTATTTAGGATTATTTATTTTATTTTAAGTTTCTTTTTTATGTGTGAAGAATTTATAATTACGTGAATTATTAATTCGCATAAATTTAGATTTTATGAAATGTCATTCATTTTTTTATATTTTTTAAAGATTTGAGAGTAATTTGTATGAGTAACTTCTTCTCTTACACAATACACACCTCCCTTCATGTTGTAAGAGATTATTTATTAGGTCATAATGGAATTCTATGTAACCCCTATTTTCCTTCTCTAGCTCTATAAAAGAGTTCCTCCTCTCTTATTTTCCTTACTAAGAATCTAATATCTCTCTCTATTTTTCTCTTGTGCTCTTGATGTAATCTTGTACTTGTGTATATTTTGGTTGCAAGTTTTATATTAAGATCATGTGGATTTTTTTTCGATACAACTGGCTTCCCACTTTAAAACTCTTGTCACTTATGATTTATTCTTGAGAGGTAACTTAATATTATAAATTCTTGTTTTTTCTCACACTTTTAGACTATGTCATTGACGAATGTTCTTAAGATAAATCGTTCAAAATAACTTCGTTTGATGAATAATATTATAAACTTTAATTTATTCATTCAAATCCACTTATTATTATTTAATGGGTTTGATAGATATTTCTCTTCTAAGAGAATATTTTTAACTTCTAAATTGATGGATGAATAGAATGCATAACCTTAGCTATACAACGTCTGGGTACAAAATGATGAGTTGGGGTTATGTGAAGACGTCCAAGGGAAGTATTAGTAAGAAGGAATTTTTATTAACAATCATATATTTTTTTTGCTCATTAAATTATATCATTCTTTTCTTGTCTTATTATTTCTTTTAAACTAATCTATTCTTAACATGTTTTTGGCCAATTTTTTTTAGTTTGTTTATCTGCAGGCAATCTCTATTTTTTCCTGCTTCTTATATTTTTAGGCACTTATTTTTATTCTAGATATTTTCTTTATCTAAGTGCTCTTAAGGCATCGCTCTATCTAGCTTCTCTCTATTTTTTTTGTTAGCAACAAATTTTTTCTTTACCTGTGGTGCTCCTAAGTTGTATGATGCTTCTCTTTTTCTGTTGCTTACCTATCAATAAAGTTGCCCCTTTGCTTTGTGTCACCCTTCTGCTCTACTTGGTGTGGCTGGGGAATTTTTTGCTCTATGTCGATTCAACTGGACTTTTGCTTACCTCATCAGCTCGACGCCCTTCCCTCTTTATCTCCTACATCAACTTAGTCAACTTTACGTCCCCCTGAGATACCTAATAACCTCTGTAACGAGTTTATTTCAGCAAGGTGCCTCCTGTTTATTATTTTTTACAAATTTAGTGTTGGTTGCTGCTCTTCCCTTCAGGCCATATGCCTCTCTTCTATCCTTGAGTCGACCTCTTAACTAGCATGTACCTTCCACCTGGCCACTCAGCCCATTGCATCGCCATTCATTTGCTTCTAGTCTGTTCAAATAATTTGAAATTCCTGCAGTGCACTCGGCATCCTTTACAGTGCCATCATCATTTCTTCGAGTATGCATTTTTTTCTAAATCTACTTTTGCACTTTTCTTTTACCACGTGCTTTATATGTAGAGGCATTTTAAGTCGTTCTATTTTCATAAGTGCATTTTCATTTATTCGAATTACTTAAGACATTTTTTATATTAACATTTTGTTTTTTAATTAAATAATATAAGCTTGCTTTTCTTCCAATACCGCCTCTCTGTTTACAATGGAAAAATGGTTCCAAATAAAAAAATAAGTTTTTGTTAAAAAAACAAAAACAACTTTTAATTTGTAAGCCTTTTTTTTTTAAAAAAAAAATGTTGTTGCATGTCATTAATTTTATTCTCATGAGCTTACATTTAAATTCACCTTTAAAAAAACAACTTTAAGTGCTTTTTAAAATTAAATAAATACATTCCCCTTTCCATATAGAATTGTTTAATTCATTTATCAAAGGAGGCCTTTTATTAAAGACTTTGTTCGTTGGTTTTAAAATTTAATCTTTAAAAATAAGAAATAGATCTTTTGTAGTTGATTTTATCTTTTTGGTATCAATTTCGTAAGTTT
Source organism: Torreya grandis (assembly GCA_037957365.1). NCBI lineage: Eukaryota > Viridiplantae > Streptophyta > Pinopsida > Cupressales > Taxaceae > Torreya > Torreya grandis. Next base: position 2,297,424 of record JARHVA010001759.1, read on the forward strand.
TTACAATTTTATATCTTTTTCTGGTTCTCATTTATTACTATCTATTTCTTTTACATTCCAACAACATCATTCTTTTGGTTTTTTACCTCTCTTATGACTTTGTTATCTAAGTGATTTTTGTCTATTTGTTTTCTGATCATTGAGTGAGCTTTCAAAGCACAGTGACTCAATTGTTATTTGAATTTAAACTCACATTCATCAATTACCATTTATGAAAATCGCATATTCAATATATTTTTACTTTCAAATTTTTGATGCACGAGTAAATAACACAGACTTCCAATCGGATACATAGACTACCTCCACCAAAATTCAAGAGAAATGGCAAGCGAAAATTGATGAGGTCTTAAGATTGATTGACATGGCCATGACCCCTGAATTCTATGTCCACATTGATGATTATTCTTTTGTCTCTACTAATTAGTCTAAACTTATGTTTATGATATTGTGAATAAATCTCTTAAAATTTAAATTCAATATCAATTGTCTGATTTCAAGTACAATAACTTCAAAACTATGGATGGTTTTTTGATTAAAGTTCATTTTTTGTATTCTCAATTAACTGGTTTAGGCATTAAACTTTTAGATTTGAATTTGATTCATATTATCATTAAAAATTATTTGTCTCTACCTTTTCAACAGTTTATTACTAATATTCATTCACAACTAGTTTTTCCTACTTTATCTGCTTCATTGATGTTTGAATTATTTTATACTTTATTGCATCAAGAAGAATAAAAGTTAATTTAATTTGGTAGTTTCAAAACTAATAAACATGCTTTTATTTCTAAACACCAACATAAAAATGACAAATAACACGTTAAGTCCAATAATACACATAAAAAGAAAGATAAAAAATCTAATTCTAAACTTAAGAAAAAGTTAGAGTGTAATTATTATGACAAAAACATTCACGATAAAGATAGCTATTTTAAAAAGAAATGTGATATCAAAAATGGAAATCTTAAGGTCAAAGATAATGCTAACCCTAATAATAATAAAACTCAAGCAAAATAAAAGTGTAATACTAGAGTTGCTTTTACTTATGCTTTGCATGCTTCTCTTATTAAATGGATTGTTGATTCTAGTGCTACTCAACATATGACATCTAATGCTCAATTGTTTACTTCTTTAAAACTAGATCTTTCTAACAATCATTTAAGTCTTGTAAATCATGCTTATTGCAATGTTGAAGCCATAAAAAATATTAAAATTGTTAATGATCAATTATATAACTTCTTACTTATTCTTGATTTGAAATTGAATTTGCTTTTTGTACCTCAATTATGCAAACAGGACTATCAAGTAAAATTTATTAATGATACTTGTTACGTTAAATATACTAAGCAATATCTTCAAGTAATTATTATTTTTTTAGACAATGGCAGTTTGTTCAAATTTACCGGATTCTCTTCTCCCTCCTCTTCTCATGTTTTGCTTGTTTCCAATAATGCTGACTTGTGGCATGAAATATTAGGACATATCAATTACCAAAGCATTGCACTTATAAACAAACTTAATATGGTGCAAGGTTTGCTTAAAATTTCTCCCACTACATCTTCTTATAATGGTTGTATGGCTGGTAAAATTTATAGAGAATCTTTTCTTAAAAATCACACTTTGCATGCTACTGAAAATCTTCATTTAGTTCATAGTGATCTTTTAGGCCCTATACAAACTTATTCTATTAATGGTGCTAAGTATGCTTTAAATTTTATTGATAAGTGCACTAGACAAATTTGGATTTACTTCTTAAAAATTAAAAATCAAGTTTTAGACACTTTTATTGAGTTTCATGCATTTATTAAAAAATAATCTCATTATTCTTTACACATATTACGCACTGATAATGGTACCGAATATGTTAACAATGATTTTCTTACATATTGTATGCAACATGGAATTAAACATGAGATAATTGTTTCTTATACACCTAACCAAAATGATGTTGTTGAATATAAACATAGGACTGTCACTAAAATGATTAGGTATATATTGTTGTAGTCATATAAAATGTCTAAATTAGTAGTTTGAGTGTGGCTTACGATACCCCATCCATAGGTTTTTTTGCATACTCTTATGACCCTTATAGATATCTTTTTGCTCATTTCCAGTCATCTAGAACCTTTTAAATGGTCATTCCAACTTAGTCAGATAATATTTCCCATGTCAATCCTGTTCCCCTAGGTCTTAAGCCTGTAGGACAAAAACATCCCATTTGGACTATAACACCCAATAGAGAAGTGTTTCATTTTTTATAATTCTATCCACTTCCACTTTGAACCCCAATGATCATTTTCATCTGGTCCTTATTCTTAATTAGGTTAGCCTAGCGTGAATATATCTGACCCATGACCAATTGTTCCCTATAAAAGCCCACTCAAAGCCCATTTACAAAACAAGTGAAAAAACTTACAAAGCAAGCAAGAATACAAACAAGGTATCAAGGTAAACTTCTCTATTTTTTTTACATAATCACCTAAAACAGTTACAAACTTACTAAAATCTTCATACCAGTCTTTGAACACCTCAAACATTCAATTTGGGATTTGCATCTGCATCACACTATTGTACAAAGCACATTAGGTGGAAGAACTACATATAGCTTGATCCCTCTTCAAAATATTGGTATGTAGATAGCGTGCCCACACAAGGGGTATGGATTGCACGTTTAGTACATTTTTCACACTAACCTCTCTTTCTCAAGTGACTCAAATGCCATTTTATCAAGCATGATAGAGGGTTAGGGTTTGAAAATAAAATAAGCTCCATAACGATTTTTTTTGATAACAAGTGTTTGATTTTTTGTAGAAATGCTCACACCAGCACATCACAACTACCAAAAAAGTTTCAAGTCTCTGTGACCAGTTTGGACAATAATGACAAGAATAAATAACAATGTCACACACCAAAACATCTACTTTTTGATGCTCCTATCCTCTCATCTAATAAAATCTATATTCATGTTTATGACACCTTCCCAATCCTACACAACCATTTTCAACCTCTATATCAGTCGTCTCAGTCTATTTTTTAGCTAATTTGTATTTCTTCTTATTTATTATTATTTTTACAAAGGTGAAAAAGATAAATAATTGCATAAATTAAGAGTATATTTTTTTAATATTTTGTACTGATTTATTAATCTAGACCCTTAACTAAAATAGGAATAAAACTTTATTATTCTCAAATAACTTAAATCATTTGGTGAACTCGACTTACTTTGTGCATAAAAACCCTAGAAATTTTAAGAAAAATTCCTTACTGATTTTAGTAATATTCTTCTGATTTTCTCTGCATATATAAATTAAAATTTCACATTATTTTTTTAAATTCATCATAGTAATTTTAAAAATCATTTCTTTCAAATCTTAGTAGAATATACTAGGTCCCTATGCTTTTGAGGTATCACCTTACATGTTAGTAAGCTTTGTATCCTTTTTATGCATATTTGAGTTCACTATTTTTCAAATCCTAAATTACATTTATTTAATCTTTTCTTTCATTTTTTAAGTCATTTTCCTTATGACACCTAATCTCATTGCATCTCTTCATTTGAGATGAAGTGCAAGACTTAGTGGCAACCCTCCTGAATTCACTTAGATTCCTCCAACCCATCTATATACTATGGATAAACAACCAACTCATATTTTTACTATAGATCCTACATATTCAGATTACACTAATTTCCATGAAGATAATTTTGACAATGAGCAATATGAGAATAACAATAATGATATACACACCAATGTTCATGCTTCACCACATTGTACTACTAATCTACTTCCACCTATTGTTGATAATGATGTTGTCATCAACAAAGATTTGATTCTATAAAGTTTTAAAGAGAGACTTAAGAAATAACCCTGAGATCATGTCATTATCTTACAATCTATCATAGAAATTAAAAAGGCTAATCAAGTCGATTCTTTCATTCTTTCAAAAAAAACTAGTTACAAATGACACTAAGGGTAACTATGTCTCAACAACTCCTTATAACAACTCAACCTACCTATGTGGCACACTAGTTACGACTAGTACATCTTCACCTCCTGATGTGGCTACCCTTGTGCAAGAGATAAAATCTCTTCAATCCATGGTAATACATCTTGATCAAGGTGCCTCTAAACCAACACTAGCTTTAGACTCTTTTACTCTACTTCATACACCATTAGCATGTCATATTACTTCTACACCCTTGCCATGAGGTTTTGTTCAACCCAGGCTCACTCTATATGATGGAAATGGTGATCTAGAGACACACTTGAGAGATTTTAACATATAATGCTTGGACTATGTGCCAAATGATTGGTTACTAACCAAGCTATTTTCATAGTGTTTAAAGGATTATGCTCTACAATGGTTCTATCGTCTATTGAATCAGTTGATCAAAGAATTCAATCTTTTAGCTGACATGTTTCTAGCTCATTTTAGCATTAACATATGTGACAAGATTTTTTATGCCTAAATTTTACAATAGAAACAAATGTCAAATGAGCATCTCATAGATTATGCTATTAGATATAAGATTATCTTGGATAAAATGACTAGCCCCATGGCTGATTAAGAATTACAAGATCTCTTAAAATAGAGTCTTTTGCAGCTTTGCATGAATCAATAATGTTAAAAAAGTTTTCTTCCTTCATTGAGTTATGTCATACACTAAAGGAAAGGGAAGTCAAATTGCTTTCAATGGTCAAAATCAAGTACACAATCATATTAGAAATAATAAACAAGAGTAATAGTAAAGTCCCATACAAAGTAAAGGTTAATGATAACAAAATTCAAAATCAACCTACAATTGATGTAGCTTCAGAGCCCCCTCAATGAGTGATTTTATCATCACCTCCTTGGTGATCCTTTACCAATCTACTAGTATCTCTAGCTAGACTCTCAAAGTAGCTATTGAAATGCAATGTCCTATCTCTGCCTACTATTTGGAAAGTTGATACGACAAAGCTTCTTCCACGTGGATATGATTAGAATGCATTCTATGATTTTTACAGGGCACTAAGCCACACAAATAATAAATACATCAATTTATGACACAAAATACACGACTTGATAAATGGCAACCTTATTGATCTTGGCACTCCAGTTGATCCTCTTCAGACAAAACAAACACAGGACAAGACTCTAAATTTTTTTCTAGATCCTTTTCCACAACACTAAATATGAGACAGATGGCATATCAGGTGTTCACCATACATATCATGAACATGCTCCACTAGCGACATACTAGGCACCTTCATTTGAGTCACAATTTTTGAGCAACATGATTCGTGTGTATAATTCCAGAGTTATAGCTAGACCTTCAATCTCCTTAGAGCAGGACATAGTTGAGGATGATTCAGATTACTATGCACTCTTTATTAGAGCTTGCATTGATCACCATCCCATTCATAGTGTTCTTGTAGATAATAGATACAGTGTGAACATGTGCATTATGACATTAATTCAATATTTGGGATGTTCAGAGCAAGATATCATTTTGATGGACATAGTTATCAATGGATTTAATGGACACATATAGAGTTCATTGGGTGAGATTGTACTTCCTCTATAGGTTGGGCCAACACATGTCACCACACCATTTACTATTATTTCTAATGTAGGAGTCTTCAACATGTTGCTTGGTCAACCATGGATCCATAAACTTCATGTAGTACCTTCTATAGTTTATAGATACATGAAATACATCCACACTAATCAAGTTGTTACAATTGGTGGAGTTTCATATGAGTTACCACTCCCTACTTTAGAGCCATCTCCTACTCTACAGTCATCAGTTTTAGCTCCTTCACTAGTTTTAGCTCTTCACTAGTAATAGTTCTTTCTCTAGTTGAGATTCAAACGCAGTCAAAGCCTCCCTCACCAGCACAGAGAGTTTATACACTTATACGAAGGCCTCTTTTAGAGTAACCACTACATCAATGATAGTTTTAGGACTCTAAATAGTTTCCATCTACAATATTTGTACCAAGGGTAATATCATTAAGTTCTCATACTTCTACACATAGAGCACATTTTTAGAGAGCATCTTCTACTACTAGATGGGTCCCTAAGAGCCCCATAGTTGCATCCACTTCTTAGAGTTACAGGGGGACCCCATCGTTAGTTTCCACTATAAAGATTATAAAACACTTATAACATACACAACTTTCAAAGTCACAGTCTCAACCCTTCCATCGTGATTCATGATCATGCATGATCCCTCTCCTTGATATATGACACCATGATAGGGAGTCTCTTATGAGACTCATCGGCTAGTATCGTTTCTTCTCAGTCTTTCTTGTACATATTTTCTTAATTTACTTGTACATATTTTCTTTTCGCTTTCTTATATATAGTGTCTTTTTGCTTAATTGTATATGGCTTATTTAAAAATACCAAAAATAATATAACATGTCAAAATAAAAAAACTTTCAAATAACATAAAACATCAAAAACTTTTCAATTATATACATTATCCATGCTTTACATTTCTACTACCATGCTAGATTTATATTTTATTGTTATATGCTATGGTTTGTTAATTTATCTACATTACCATGCTTCAAATGATCTTATTTGAGTGTGTGTAGCGACATCCATATACTTGATCGCTACACTCTATCCATTGAGAGGGCATCCTTCTTTCACATTTAAGACATACATCGACATATCTACCCACCAAGGGCATCTTCTACATGACTACACCATCCAGGTTATGTCATTCATACACCACATACTCTAGTTATCATGTTGATGTACATTACTTATTAGTCTAGATAGATTATTCTATCGACACTCACTAGTATATAGTACTTGTGTATTTATTAACATCTACATAGTCTTGTACTACATGTTTTTCATAATTTAAATTCTTGCTTTGACAGTTAGATGCGATAGTATTTTCAGCATTTACATGCTTTCTTTTCTTGCTTTGAGTAGATAAATGTGATTGCATTTCTCATTTATTATTTTATTTCTTGTGTGTGTCTTAGGACATTTGCCAATGTCCTTTGCTTGTATTATTGTATGAGCTTGTGGCCCTCATGCCAATCTTGCTTGTTTGAAATTATATGTATATGTGGGTATTTGAGCATGTCTTGTATGCTTGCTTTCCTAGTTTGAGTGACATATGTCCATGTCCCTTGCTTTCTTGGCCCCTTAGCCTCTTTTGTATGTTTCTTACTTCTTGATTTACGTGCTTGTTTAGTTTTTTACTTCTCGGTTGTTTGCAATGCCATGATCCATATCATGCATTATCTTGCCTTCTTGGATGCCATGATGGACATCATGTTCCATGCCTCCTTGATAACTAACCATATTTCTAGTTTTAGTTCAGTATACTGCACATGTTATTACATTTTTACATCTATCTAGGCATACCCCTATTGATCTAACAATCTCTAATACAAACTATGCTATATCTTAAGATATCTTTTGGATTATCATTGCTATATCATGTATTTCATAGCATAACACATTTGCAAGGCTCTTTTTTTCGAGGGTAATCATTACAAGTTTTTCATTCTTACCCTCAAAATAGGGGGCAATAAATAGGGGTTTTATCACAAAAACTAGATCCCTCTATCAGTCAAAATCATTTTTCAAAACACTTAGAACAATAATTAGAATTAAAAGCATATAGAATAGAATAGAAAAATAAGGACAAAAATAGAACAGTCATAAAAAATAGTATAAGACAAGAGTGCCCCATTTGGACTATAGTGCCCTACAACAAAGTGTTCAATTTTTGGCAATCCAGTCCAAACAATTAAAAACCTAGAATTTTAAAAAATAGACAGAAAGGTAAGGTCAATTACAATTTTTTTTATCTATAATTTAGTTTAGATTAGGTAGTTTTATTATAGTTTTATTCAAATTATCTAGATATGGGGGCATCATGCATGACATGATGGCTCTTGATTCTAGTTTTAGATTGGGCAGTTGATACAATTTACATATCAGAATTCTTATTATAGACACTAGTAATTGGGGGAAATGTACATGGCACATTTGCCTTCTTTTCTTTCTAATTCATTATATTAGCTAGGTATTCTCAGTAGTTATGCGTCTTTTTCCATTTGTAGGTGGTTGGCATCATTTTAGAGTGGATTTCATATAAACCTAGTTCTCAATTTTGAAGTAGATTTCATACAAGCCTAATCTCCACCTTTTAGAGTGGCCAAGATTGGCCTAGTTCTCAGTATGCATTCAGTTATCCACATCACATTATCAGATTACAGAGCATTTATGGGCTTCATGAGCCATCTCATATGACACACATTCATAGTTGTATCAGTTCATAGTTCACACTGAGTGGGAAATGATGGAGTCAAAGGACTAGCTAACCTTTATATTTTTGAGCCACCTACTTAGAGGGATTGGACACACAACGTAAATATTGATTAACACATGCATGATCTCATAGCTTCACTACATAGTGGGCAATGATGGAGCCAAAGGGCTAGCTTTTATATTCTTGAGCCACACTCAAGGAATTGAGCACTCGGCTCTATTCAAGATATTACTCTTAGTAAAACACATACCCAACATCACTCAACATCACAACAAATTTTGTATTGGTTCACATACCTGATGAGGTATATTCATTTTTTTATTTTCCTCCTTTTTTTACCCAACCTTTGTACGTTCTTATTTTAGATGTAGTGTATCTAGTAAGAACTGATCTATTTTTTGTTTTCTCTTATAGATTTATGCTTCACGTTGTGATTTCTCTATGCACACTCAACCTCACACATCTTCATGGGCTTCACCATTGCAAGTAAGTACAAGTATGTTTTATATTTTTTCTTTATGCTAGTATTTTGCTTTATTGCATCACTAGAATAAAGGGGGAGATGAATGTAATCATATAAAATGTTTAAATTGGTAGTTTGAGTGTGGCTTACGACACCCCATCTATAGGTCTTTTTTGCATGCTCTTGTAACCCTTATAGACACCTTTTTACTCATTATTATTCATCTGGAACCTTCTAAATGATCATTCCACCTTAGCCAGATAGTATTCATCATGTCAATCCTATTCCACCAGGTCTTGAGCCTATAAGATAGGAGCATCTAATTTGGACTATAGCGTTGGACACCAAAGCATCCATTTTTTGATTGTCCTATCCATTTTCACTTTGAGATACAACGATAATTATCATTTGGTTCTTATCCTTAATTAGGTTGGCCTAGTGTGAATACATTTGACCCATGATCAATTGTTCCCTATAAAAGTCCACTCAAAGCTCATTTGCAAAGGAGGTGACAAAACTTACAAAGTAATCAAGAATACAAACAAAGTACTAAGGAAAAATTCCCTATTCTTTGCACACAATCACCTAACATAGCTGCAAACCTATTCAAATCCTCATACCAATATCTAGCCACCTCAAACACTATCAATTTGGCATTTGTATTTGCATTACACTATTGCATAAAGCACACTAGGTGGGAGAACTACATATGGCTTGATCCCTCTTCAGAGTATTGGTATGTAGGAAACATGCCTATACAAGGGGTGTGTATTATACATTCAGTACATCTTACACACTAACCCCCCCTCTTTCTCAAGTGACTTAAATATCATTTTATCAAGCATGATGGAGGGTTAGGGTTTGAAGACAAAATCAGCTCCATAGAAAATTCCATCCATAACTAACAATTGATTTTTTATAAACATGCTCACATAGGTACATCACAACTACCCAAAGAGATTCAAGTCTCTATGATCAGTTTAGACAAGATCGACAGGAATAGACAACAATGCTAGACACCAAAGCATCCACTTTTTGGTGCTCCTATCTTTTATTCCAATGATATCCAAATTTAGGTTTATGACACTTTCCCAATTTTTCATAGCTATTTTCAACCTTTATATCAGCCGTCTCAGTTTATTTTATAGCTATGTTATATTTTTATTTATTTATTATTATTTTTAAAAAAGTGAAAAAAACAAACAATTGCACAAATCAAGACTGCATTTATTACTATATTCTGTATTAATTTATCAATCCAAACCCTTAACTAAAATATGAATAAAACTTCATTATTCTCAAATAAGTTAAATCAATTGCATACTAA